>VZTU01003944.1:0-111807 GCA_013400835.1 Zapornia atra
ACTTTAATATCTTTTTGGGTAGGTAGCCCCCTGCCCTTAACTTGATAATCAGGGGCTTTGAGAAAGTGCATGAAGAGTCACCACTGTGCAGACATGCTATGATGTGTAAACAAATCACGTCTTTATGTGCCAGCTGATAAAGCTGACACAGATCAATGCTTGTTTCTCACACCGTCCTCTTTTGGCTGGTGAGGAAGGCCGTGAGCCGGACACAGGCCTGCTCCAGAGCCTCAAGGCCGGTGAATGTGCTCGGATCTGCTGTTTGTCTGTGCAGACGTACCCAGGGTGTCTTTTCAGCCTTTTTACACAGCTGACCTGGGTGGGAAGAAGTCTAACTGTAGACTCACTGATTTTGCAGAAAACTAAGGGCCACAATACTAGTTTATATTAGAGCAGTCCAAAAAACTTCCAGTCTTCTGCCCTGGCAGCCTCATAGACTTCATGTCCAGACTTTTATCATGTGTGTCCAAGCTTATATCATGTATAACTACACAGGCAAGTAAACCCCTTGACTTCTGGGCACAACTGTATCAACATTTGCCTAAGTTCAACATTGATGTTTCTTAAGAAATGCCAACACTTAATTTTTGGGGTTTTTCTTCTCAAATTTAAACAAAACCCCAAAATTTTAAAATTTACTAAGAAATTACATTTGGGCATTGTTTTACTTCAAGCTATCAAAAGAACTGCTACCAAAGACTTCACTGAAATCAAACCAGCTTGTTTTGACTTTATTACTCTGATTTTCAAGGGATAACATATTTGAAACATTAACTTTTATAGTGTATAGTGATTGAAGCAATGAAGTCCAAATGAAATTATTTAACCTTTTCGAAGTAAAACCAAATAATTTTCTTTAATTTTTTTGATGAACTCAATACATTTCTACAGATTGTTGAGTCAGCGCTTGCTAATGAAAAGCAGTTCTACTGGAACTGCTTCAAACAGCACTTGCAGGGACATAAGACATTTAAAATTCCAGCATGGAGATAAAAGCCCTCCTCCTAAAAAAATACCCAAAACCCAAGCATTTTGTTCTAAAAACCAAAATTACACAAACCAAACAAATGTTTATGTTTTGTGCCTGCATGTCACACATGAGCGCTTGTGAATATAGTCTAACACATTTGACAGTTCTGCTGCTCTGACTTAGTACTTAATTCTGCTCCCACCTCCCCCCCCCCCCCCCCAATTTTTGCACAATATCTGCTTTCTTCTTATTAATACTGGCTATAATCTGCCTTATATTCAATCCCATGCAGCAACACTCATAGGAGCATTTTGAAGTTAAAATAATTTTCCAGCATTGATTTTATACTCTGCTGTCTTAAAACAGCTCTTTCATCTCTTCTTTTGAATGCTGTTTTGAAAACCACAGACACTGAGACTTCATACCTTGCTCAGGAAAGGAACAAAGGCTGAATGCTGTTTAGCTCCAAGTGTCAATCAGGACATAAGTTAAATAGCAGCCAACACATTTGCAGATGAGTAACACAGAGTGGTTACTAAGCAGTGCTGAGTGCTGTTTGTCCTAGTCTACCTCAGCAGCCTAATGTGTTTACTTATTCATCTGCATCTGCTAGGGTGTAGCCATTGTCAGTAATGGGTAATTTTCCCAGTAGAGACAAGGTTTTGGGGCTCGTCTTACAAACCCATCCAGACCTGGAGGATATTACTGTGATTAAACAAATTGATTTCAATAGGTGCTAATCATTCAGGTTCTGGCAGTGCACCATGATGAAAAACTTCAGTGTGCTCTGTCCTTCAGACGGCAAATGCTTATTGCAATTCACCCAAATTCTCATATCAAGATGAGACTTTTTTCTGTCCCAGTTTGTATATGTAGTTGGCTTTCCTACAGCCCTACCCCACGCTGAGTGTATTCACTTTATCAGCCTCAATTTCCTACTAGGAAATAGCCTGTGGATAAGTCAGGTCCTCGGAGCTGTAAGGAGAGGTTACTATTTAATGCCTATTACAGGATCTGATTAAGCAAATGGAAATTACCCGACAGGTTACCCCACATGTCTGCCTAAACGCTTACACCAGTGGTAGTATTTAGTGTGCCCTGACTGGTAGAGCTGGCTGTGGATGTGGCAGTTGCCGCTTCATTGCTGGGCTTTTATTGAGGTTGGTTTAGGTGCAGAGAGACTCAACTTCCCTGTTTGTATCACCAGCAAGGAGCAGGTGAGCAAAGGACATGAGAGGGGAGCACTGCAGTGGGACTGGTAATGAGCCAGGGATCACAGCAACCTGGAAAGGAAGGGGTATAGGGAGTGGGACAGCTGGCACCCCCCTGGCTCCTGTTCTTGCCCTGAAGTTTTGCTGCCTCTGAAGGACACTGTCAACATCCCCAGGACCATCTCACAAGACTCTCCTCCCTTCCCATCTTCCATGCAAACAAGCTGCCTGCAGTTTGTCAGCCTGGGTCCTGTGCCTTACACGCTGAATGCAACCTTTAAAGAAATGAGCTAGCCTGAGTTGGGGATCAGACCTGGGTGTGTGCTAGGAAAGAGGTTACCCTGGAGATGCTTTATCTTGGGAAAATGCTGAGGAGCATAATGTAGCATTGCTGCTCCCTCTCATTTGGAGTAGCCTTTATTTCACTGCAGTCTCCATTGCAGTCTGCTGGCAGATAAGGGATACAATAAGCCTGATTAAATTTCCATGATTTATATATCTGCAGCACATCGAGTCCATAATTAAGACAATGGGGGATAGAGGCCCTGGCTGTGATGTACAAACAGAGACCTTTGCATGTCAGACAAGAGAGATGTATAAGTGAGAGAACACAAGTTAAGATCGAGACAGCATTGATCAGCATGTTGGGCTGTGTATTGGTATGTTAGTATCTTACATCTTTTGTAGCCAGAGCACAAGAGGAGAGGATTAAGGTGGGATCTCTGGTAACTTAATTACTGTAGTGAATTATAGGGAGATGTTAAGTGAGGAGAAAGGTGATTGAAATACGGGTGCCTATGGTGGAGGCCTCTATTGTGAACCTGGGAAGTAGATGGGACCATGGTGAGGGCCTGCTGGCATCTCCATGGAAGACTGGATAAGGAATCGGATGATCCTCTGACTGGCCCAGTTAAGGGACAGGAAGGAGAAAATGACTGAGCCAGGTAAGTGAGATTGTAGGATAAAGAAGAGAGTTAATTGTTTGGAACACAGCTGACAGATCATGGAGGACAGGGAAAAAGCAGTACTCGGCTTTGGCTGAACACAGTTCTGGAGAGAATAATTTGAAAGTGATGAGAGCAGGAAGCTCATCGTTTGCATATAACAGATGCGTGCCAGATTGCAAGTAAAATATATGAATATCTATAAGGTGGATCTGTACACAATGCATACACCACAGATACACTTTAGAACTTTGGGATAATTAAGCCAAAGGAAGAATTTGGGAATATTCAAGTTAAGTACCTACAACAGAACAACGTGAAAGCAAGTTTACAAAGTAGGCATACACTGTCTGACATCCAAATAGTGTCAGGTGAATCAGTGCCACAGGAATGGACATCTTTGTTTCCACCCCAACTTGCAGAAAGCAGACGTGGCTTTCACATCAGAGATTCCTTACTCCTGGTCTCCATTAGCAGCCTTAACAATGACACTGATGTGCGATCCTATCCCCGTCTGATAGCAAGACCACACTAATTGGAAATAAATGGAGAAACCAGACAGAGACATAAAATAGAGTTAAAATGGGATTAAGATGAATAGTTCAGCAGTCAAGGAGGAATTTGGAAAGATGGGACAGTGGTCTGCTGAGCAATGGGAGGGGTTTTTCTGAGTTTTTGAAAGGGAAAGGTCTCCAAACTAACGGTGAGTTGTTGTGTGAGGGAAACCACAGTACGGATTTATTTTCCCCCACCATTTTGTGAACTGTGATGCACATCTCTGGGTACAAATGTACAGGCAGTTTGGCCATGATGGACTTCTTGGCTGGACCAGGCCATGGCTGCTTTGTCGCCTTTGAGCTTCTCCTGTTGGGTGTGGGGAAGGCGCATTCCTCCCCCATGGCCAGGCTCGTTGCACCGTGTGTGCTATGCAGCCTGAAAGGTCAGATGGACAGACTCCTTGGCACGGCGTGAGTGACAGCTGTCCCAGGCGCCAGCAGGGCCACAGAAAGAGAAAGGCATCGGTCACGTTGTTATAGCAAGGTACAGGCCCCACAACACCTCCTGTAACACAAATGCCTTTCGTGTCAATGCACAGTAAGCTCAGCTCAGATGTCCCCAGTGCATCTGCAATGACAGCAAGAGCCTAGATCAGTACAATTGCTTTGGGTTTTGCTGTCCCTGGGGTGTTTACCCCTCCTTGCCAGGCAGGTCGCAGGAGCTGCAACCAACACTGATGTTGGTGTCCTGGCCTCCCTCTGCCCCAGCTGGAGGAGGGGGGGTGAGCATGGTGGGCTTTTAGAGAGCTGAGAGGCCAAGCATCTTTGCATGGGTCTTTGGAAGGCAGTGCTGGAAGCCAAGCAGCAATGTGGGTGATGGAAAGGCAGCAGGGACGCAGGCTTCTCAGAGCCTTCCCTGCTCACTGTGCTTTATTAGGGTCAAGGGAGGCAGTAGGGAGGTCGTGGTCATTTTCCCCCTCCTGTTGAGCAGAGCACAGTGTCAGCGATGAGCTCCCCTCCCACCACGCTGCCGCAAGCCACACAGCCACCCTTCTCTGCAGCACAGCGTTCCTTGTTCATTGCCATCATCTTACCTCCACACCTGTCTGACATTACATATTCAATTTGGAAATACTGTCCTTTTTGTCCCCTTTTACACCATCTGTTGACACAATCCCGTGTGTGCGTCTGGGTAAGATCCAGCTGGCACACGCAGGAGGTGAACACATTCACATCTCCTGAAATTGCTGATTCAGGGAGGGGAGGCGGGGGTGGGGGATGTGTGTGTGACTCAAAAGACCCGCACCCCGATAGCGCCGCAGATGAGAAGCCTATCATTGCCCTCGGTGATAGTGCCAGGCTTTATCAATGCACAGCCATCCTTTCACCCCTGCCTGCCCTCCCCGCGCCCCCGACGTGCCTGTTGTAATCGGGGGAACAATGGCAGAGGCAGAGTGCCCGGCACAAAGACAACAGCTGCACTCCCGGGTCAGGCTTTCCAGCCTCCCCGCACAATGGCGATGTGTAACCCCATCCCACCGCCCGCCTCGGAATAATTTATTTATAGATGCAATATCTCTTTCTCTGGCCTATTTAAGAATGTCTTCTCATAAATGCATGGAAATTGAAATTATTCTCTGCTTTTTCCCCAAAAGATTAAGGTATCTGCTCCGTACAGATAAATAGCGTAATTTTGGAGGGGAAGAGGGAGAAAAGCCACTGGAATATATGTAATAAAAGACGGGGAGAAGTTGATTCATTGCAATGTGTGCATTTGTTTATTTTAATTAAATATATTTCATTATTAGTGTCTTTGTAATAATGGGCACATGTTTAAAAATAGGAAAGAAATATTGAAGTAGGGAAAAAAAAAGCCCTCCTAGGCAATGAATACCAGCCTCTCCTCTGCGAGAGATGACTGGTTGCCTCTTTGGTAATAAAACCTCTTTCACCCGAACAAACTGTAGCATGAGCATCTGCTCAGCATGGAGAATTTTCTACCATCCAGGAGACAGTGAGTCATCTCTCACATGAAAATATGGTCAGTTCAGCCCACTGCCTACTTCTCTTATGCACAGCTTGTGCAGCTTATGTATTGTCTAAGTGTGTACACTAACACAAGATCAGAAATGAGGACAATCCCCTAGCTCCCTAAAAAGAACTAAAACCAGTAAAGATATATTCTTCTGATAACTGATAATGCAACTTAATTCCAATACCCCATCATTTTTTTCAACAGTAGCTCTTTCATTAATTTATGTTTTTCTTTACTTTCACTACAACTAAGTTTATTTGGGATTTTTTTTGGTCTAAATCCTGCAGACAACTCTTAGCTTAGCAACAGCACTTTCCTGTGTTAAGCCAGTTGGTTTAGGGATCACGGACCTGAAGCACTTCGTGTTTTGTGTGCTTGCAAATGCAACTCTGTAAGGAAAAAGTGACAAGACAGTCTCCAAGTCAGAAAAGCTTTGGTGCTGCTAAAACTCTCCTAACACCTCCAGCAGATATAGCACCCAACTGAATGCTCCAGCGTGTGCCCATGGGATGTGAAATGCATTTTATCAGTTACTCTGGAATAAAAAAAATTTTTTTCTTTTTTTTTTTTTTTAAAAATTAACAAATACCATATATAACATTAGCAGCTGTTCTGTATAAAGTATGCTGGAAAAATGCATGGCCTCTTTATATCATCCCCTCTTCCATCTCTTGCAGTCCACAGGAAAAGCCTCATGACTGGCAGCTGGTTGACTGCCCTATTATCTAAGCCTGCGTCCAGTCTGGCTAATTACAGTCACTGATTACTAAACACTGAGCAGCACTGTCACCTGCTTTAGCCTGACAGGATTATACCATCTGTGCCACATGGCCAGGGTATGGAAAGCTGGTGAAAGGTCACAAAAAGGGGCAAATAGCCCTTAATGGGAGGTAAATGTATGTTTGCAGACTTGACAGCTGACTGTCATTAGGCTATGTGTATATATATGTATTCACAGCTGAAGATGTTTCCCAAGGAGAAGAGCGGAGCATGGGAAGTGTGACTTGGTCAGACAGTTGGGGTTTTTTACCTACCCCAAAACTACATGTCAATCACCAAAGAGACTAAATGCGCTCCTGTCAGACAGACCCCAGTAACACCAGACCAGGCATTTTCTCTCTTTCTCCTTGTCTTCTCAGTGCAGCAAGCAGTTTAGCTAAAATGTTTGTTAAAACTGATCTAACAAAGCCCTCTCCTTTAGAGGAGCTGGCTGGATCTGCTCTGTTTGTGCTTGGGAAGACACCGCAGTTAACTCGGCTGGGTAACTCAGGACCAGGTCTGATCCCCAGAGCAGGGAGCAGCGCAGGATGCATAAGCAGAGGGTCCCCCCTCTCCAATACCCTGCTCTGGTACTGGTCATGCCTCCTCTTACCCACAGCACCTGCACCAGCACTGCTCCTTCCCACGCCTCTTCTCTCATCGCCTTCTACAAGCTGGTACCTGCCCTCTCCTCCACCCCAGCCTCTCTTAGTGGCTGCTGCTTTTCATCCTCTGCATGCTAGCAAAAGTCTCCTCCTCTCTTTTCCCAAGTACATGTGACAGTGTAGCCTTTTCCCAGAAAGCATTAGGGTTTTTTTTCCCCTTGTTTCCCTGTGCATTTAAGTTTTAACTCTCCAAAGGGAATTTTGCAACTTTTTCCGTGTATCTGGGCTGAGCTCCACTGAGGTCAGAGAGGCACAGCACTTATTTGCTGTCATGTTGGATCATCCCAGCTCAAATCTGATGCATTGTACACCTTAGAGGGTTACTTGTTATCTAAGTGTGGTGGTTCAGCCCCAAACAGAGTCTGAGCACCACATACTGCTTGCTCACTCCCAGAGGAGACACAGACAGGGCCTCCACGGGTTGGGACAAGGACAGTTTGCTGACAGAAGCTCTATGAAAGTAGAACAATAGCAGCCAATTACACTCACACCTAGTGATAACACAGAGTACCTTACCTACCCAACAATTACAGAGTGCTGCACAACACAAGGACCAACCCAATTCCCAGGCAGCACTCAGACTGCTCAGGAGGCACCTAAAAGCACCCCCACCCTGATCAACCCCTTTTATGGGGGAGTGATGTCAGGTGGTGTGGAAACAGCCCAGGCTAACTCAGCTCATCTGGGCTAACTCAGCTCACCTGGGCTGGCTGCTTGGGGAGGGGAACTCTGGCTGGATGGAATCAGGACACGAAGTTGTTCTGAAATCACTGTAATTTGTTGGCTGGAAAAGTTCCTCTAGCTTACAACAGTCTCTCGATCATTTTGTAGGCAATATACACCCAAAGCATCCCTAGAGTGGCCTAACTCCAAGAGTATATACCCCTGCCTCTCCCTCGCCCTCCCCCAGCATGATTATAGAACAGTTAGACACTCCCCGCCCCACTTGCTGCCTCACTCATGGATTTCTCAAAGCCTCCAGGATGTAAACTCGAGTATCCAGTTCTTGCTGATAATGAAGAAGGCCTGAGCTGTCACCCCAGGAGCTGGCATGCCTCCTGGGAGGAGACCTGCATCCTCCTGTTTGTGTGGAAGGCTATAGATGGCACGACAATGTTGCCTAGGTGTTCTGCCATGGGTGCCTGAGTGGGTTTGTTGCCCATCTGATTTCATTGCAACTGCCAGTCAGTGCTGTATTAAAGTTAAGAGATTAAAGGGAGCTGAAAGGAAGGAAAACTGCCTGGCATGACATGTCTGCAAGAGGGTAAGGGCAAGAAGCTGCCAGGGTGCCTCCGCTCCCTTCTGAGCACGCCTGGCATGCTGATCTGAGAGGACAGTGACACAGTCTGATAGTCACAGGGTTGTAGTCTCCTTTTGTCAGCCACACGATGGAGACCACTACCACCTGCTAGGTGGTCTCCACCAGGCTTAAGTTGTGGTCTGGTGGCAGTGGTGATTGTTGGGTAGGTCCTCAAACTGCGCTCCCCTCTGCGAGGTTCTGCCATCCACCCCTGGGTATGAAGCATCCTCCTCCTCACCGTATTCTGCCTGAAATATGCAGAATTTTCAGCCAGAAAAGCAAGCAGTCTGTGCAACGAGGGGATGATTTATTTCGTCTAAGTCACAGTGTCACGCACTCACTACCTTGCTTTTATTCTCTTTCCTTGGATTTCTTGCCTAGGCTTTCTCTTTTTGCTGTCAAATTCGTGTTATATTTCTCCAGTTGCATTCAATTTGTCTGGTCATTATTTACCATGTGAATGTAAGGTAGATGTTTTACTGAAAAAAAAAGATTACTATAAATTGTCTTGCATACATCAAATCACACTTTAAAAACCCACATGCATCCCTGAAAAGTGAGTGTATAAGTCATAACTGGGGTGGTCTTACATTCAGTGATGAATGTAATCATCTCAGGAAACAAAATACAATCTGTTTCATGTCAAATAGGTGACTGACATTTGACAGGCACTGAGCACAGGAATTTTTCTAAAGGTATCAAATCAGGGTGCCTAATATTCTGAGCTTTCATACCTGACTTGTGTGCTTTCCTAACTGTCTCTCTGATAGTTTTTTTTCTTTCTGGTGGATTCTTTAAAATTGATCTCAGGAGCAAATACATTTAAAAAGCTACATCATGTACATACATATGTACATATACATATGTTCACTAGTCTGCCAATGGAGTGGTGTGGTGTGAGCAGCACCACCAGCACAGGCTGGGGCTGGGATACTGGAATAGAGTCACGCGGTGGTGATCCCTAGGACTGGTTAGGAGAGAAGGTGAAATTCAGTGCTATGAAACACATGCAGGTTTTTTTTAACCAATGATGAAAAATTTCTGCTGGAAACCGAAAAGGAGCAAATTGGGATGTGCTGATAGGCTCTAGTCATCGGGGTGCTACAGGTGTGATGCTGCTGTGGAAATCCAAGGCTGATGCTAAGATACCTCATCTCCAGGACAGATAGAGAAGCATTTGTACCTCCTTCAGGTACCACTGATTACCACTGGGCTGCCTGATCCTCCTTGGGGTGAATGCAGGCCAGGCAGGCCCGGTGGTGCGGACAAGCCCCGCCAGCTGTGCTCGGAGCAGATAAGCGCGAGCTGGAGCAGGTACAGAGAGTGGTTCCTCAGATGAGCAGGGGACCTGGCAGCTTAATTTGAGAGAGACAGCTTAGGGAGTGCAGCTCATTTAGCTCCTCAAGACAAATGCCGAGAGAGAAAAAAATGTGATTGCTCGCTCTAAATTTATCAGCGGAGGCAAATGCCAGAGAGGGAGAGGAACTATTTAAGGTGAAGGACAATGTTGGCATAAGAACAAATGAGTGTAATCTGGCTATGAATAAATTTAGGCTGAAAATTAGAAAACGGTTTCTGACTATCAGAGGAGTGAGTCCTCGGCTTTTTAGTAGGAACTCCAGAAACCCAATTCCTGTTCAGTCCAATTTGATAAGATTATTAAAAAGCTGCCTGTGATAGGAGGGAACTAGTCTAGGGCTTAGAAGATCTTCTCCATCCCTGAGCACTGATGGATGCAGGTTGACTCAATGGGAATCCTGCCTCAAATATTCAGTATATGAATATTCTTCCCTATATGACAAAGTTACAAAAGTTTGGACTCAAATTGTCAGGGGAGCGCCCCAGATTTTTGATTCATTGGACTTTAATGTCTCTCTCTGCCTTCTCCTCACTACTGTGAAATACGGAGGATAATTCCATCCCTCCTCTCCATTTAATCACACCGGGGCATTGTGAAAACACCCTCACTGTGGTATTATGAAAATACAGTGTTTACTGTCTGTGTGTGCTGTGAGGATGAGGACCAAAGGAAAAAAAAAGCTGTGCTGAAATTAGTAATTTTGGCTGCACAGCTAGGTTTGAATTACATGTAGTAAATCATGCCTAGAGCAACACACTGAGTGAGAAGAAAATAAAATATTGAATAGCTGCTCATTAGGTGAACACCATCTATTCTGTGAACTGAATGAGGCAGGGTCCCATGGAAAAGATGGTATGTGATTGTAACTGAAGATTAGAAGAGGGCTGAATTAAAGTTGGACAAACCTTTCCTTCTGCCTTTCCAGCATCAAGGATCTAGGATTTTTTCATTTTTTTATTTTGGAATGTGCAGCTGACCCATTTGCTGTCTGCATCTGCATGCAGCCCAGTTCACACCTGATTCACAACCCGGGGGGGGGGGGGGCTTGTTTATGAGTGGTACAGAGGTGATTGACAAACTGCATGGATTCTGGCACGATTCTTCTCCCAGAAGACAGGAGGGACTGCCTGGATGTACTTGAATAATGACCCGTCCTCCTATCGCCAACTTGCGCACAGGGAGATGCTCTGGAGTGTGCTGTGTGAATAACCCCCACAGTACTCTGCCCACAGCAGAGGCAGCTGGAGAAGAATGGGAGGGTTGCACCGGCTCGCCCACAATCGACCTCTCAGAGCTGGGCAGAGAATAGCGTTCTGTCCTGCGGAGAAACTGGAAATTTATTTCATCCCAGCATGGGACTAAGCCCATCCCTAGAAATTCTCTATAAATGCAAGATGGAGGAGTGATTAAAGTGCTGGCTGTTGAGTCAAGAAGATTGGGTAGTCCAGGCAAATGACCTTCCCTGTGAATTTGGAGATGTGGGTGGCTTTGGAGCTCAGGCTTTGGGTTTGAAGCTCAGGCTTTGGGTGGAGTCTCAGGACCATCGCACAGACTGCCAAGGAAGAGCAGGTACAGTCCCAGGAACGCACACCCCTTTCAAGCCTTGCACTTTTCTTGAACACAAGAGTATGGAACAAAACCTGAAGATATCAACGAGGCAGTGAACATTTTGTCAGCATTTTTCAACCTAGTTGCAGCACTATGGGTCATGCTCTGAAAGAATGGTGAACATACCGGCATGGTTAAGGCAGCCATGAGCATGCCAGGAAGAGCCGTGGCTGAAGAGGTGGCTGGCAATAACTCAACCCTGGCCACATCACAACCTGATACCAGTATGTTTCACTTTATTTTAGCTGGTGCGTTTGACATACCACCACCACATGCTGAGAACACAAAATCCTGCTATTTTAAAAATAGATTTGATGCAGAGGACCAACTTCTAGCACGATTAGTGTCTTTGAGTCCCTCTGTTTCTTGGCACCTGACTTTTCCCTCAGCAGAGGAATAAATCCCAGAGTGGAGGATGCTTGGCTCTTTCTGGACACCCCGTGCTTTCAAAGCAGACACTAACAAAGCAAGCAAAAGCCTTGGTCAGTTCTGAGATTCTTGACTCAAACTTTTCAAAGGTCATCCAAGAAGCACATATTCCACAGCCTTGGGAAACAAGAATTATTTATAGGCTCACCCAGAATACTTGGCTGGATAATTTTTGTGTGAGTTGGTACAAAGGAGTCTAGTGTGACTGTATGTACTATACAAAGGCAGACACACCCCATATTTAAAATACTCTTCTTTTACTGTAGTCAATCATATTTCCATGTCTTTCATAGTGTGTATGTCTGTAATTATGTGCTGATGTCACGTTCTTAGTAACCGAAAATATTATCAAAAAAATACTGAGCTATCTCTAGATGCAGGCCTTGGTTTTGACAGCAATATTTACTATTGAATCACAGGCCACAGAAAACAGTGATTTGCACACGAACGGCTAAGGCATAAGAAGTGTGCTGAGCACGACTTTTGCACAGGAAGAGGGAAGGAAGAAAAACATATTTATCTCAGTAGTGGTTAAATGATAGTGCAAACCAGTAATTATGTGTAAATTATGACCTTGCCCCCTTGCAGTCAGCTCCTCAGTAAACATGACTGCGTTTAATTTCCATCCCCTCAGCAATAAACATCATTGTTTTCAGACCAAGTTCAATGCTTCCCTTCAGTTGTTTGTGGGTTTTTTCAATGAAAATCTGTGGGTTTTGAGATCAAAACCTTAAATGAAATGCTGGCCTTTTTCAGGTGTTGGGGATTTTCATTGAAATGTAAAACTGGTTGTAAAATATTAGCTTTTATAAATTCTGTTCTCTTCCTTTAAGCTTTTCTGTCACTAAAAGGCATTATGTACACATTTATAGTTGAGAGGGTTTTTTTTTTAACATACATATTTTTCATTTGACATGCTGTAACATTTCCAAAGCTGGAGAAATGTTGAAAAGCAGCAGAAAATAAAGTGCTGAAAGAAACCCCTAACTTGGATATCATGTAATGCACAGGGAAAATAAAGCAAAATACAGAAAGAGTACGGGAGAAAAAGCACACAAAATTATGCTTTAAGAAACTCAGGTTAAGAGCACATTTTTTTTTTTAATAACAGAAAATCTCACTGAAGTGGAAGTGACTTAATGGAACTTCTTTAAACTTTTGAACATTTCTGATTTTTCTATGTTTTTAAACAATAACAGGCAAATAAACACTGAGCCTCGACACTTGCACGTTATCACACATTTCAGTGTGACAAACTGTAGCTGTGCACAATGATGTGCCATCAGTTGCTGAAGTGCTGTTCATTAGTTCCTACCTTAAGCTGTCCTGTAAATATGCTCTGCACAGTTAGGCAGATCCCAAGCTCTGCCTAGAGACAGAAATGCCACTGACAAGCAGAGGGATCTTAATAGCTAAGTTTGCCCATGCTTATATTAAACTTTAGAAACATTTTGAAAAAAAAGATGGATATCATTCTTCCTTGAACAGTCAGGTTGCGTTTCTTTGGTATTTCTCCTCTAACGTTCTCAAGAAGCAGAGCACTGTGGTTTTGGTTTCAGTTCCCTGGCTCGGGTTAATGCAGAGGATGTTTTGATGCAGAATTACCTGGAGCTGATCCCCTTGTGTTGGGCAAGCCTAAGAGTCATCGTGGTGCCCCTGTGGGGAACTCAAGTGCCTTGGTGTCTGTACCTGCACTACACTCTCCTGAGGTCTCTAGTGGCATGTCCCGTGGTGGCTGGAGCAGCTCCCACCTGACCCAACCTGTTAATTCTTTCTTCCCAGGAAACTCCTCTGGGATGTCTCTGTGGGCTTGGCGTGTGCCGCAGCAGCACAGGGATGTGCCGCAGGATGCACTGCCACATTCCCGTGGAGCTACTCCACATCCACGTAGGTGATGACTGCAGCTAGGTGCAGTGTAACCCCCCATCCCACCAGGCATTGTGAGTCAACAGCTCCACCACAGCAGGCTTGGAACCTTCTCTAGGCAGATGGGATTTAAATAATTGGCAAGGCTGGCCAGGAATGACACACGAGTTAACCTGATTCAGAGGAATCCTAGCTTGACTCTGTGCATGAGAAGCGCTGCTCACTGGTGTTTCTCTGCTGGAATCAGAAACAGGTTTACTCCTATGCCCTACCTGGAGTTTGAACACACTTTTTCCCACTAAGACACACCTTTAAATGCTGTGCAAATATCAGCAAGCTCAGTTTCACAATGGGAGTTTCTGCTGGCAGGCAGGCTGCATCGTCAATTTTTGGATGAGGAAATTAGGCAGGACTGGTGATTGGCTGCAGGCCACATCGCCGTGTCTGCGTGGCACCAGGAAGCGTAGCAGAAAGATACCATGGCTAGCATGGATTTATATCAGAATGTGGCTCCACCCTGGTTAATTAGTCTGCTGGGGAGCAAGGTCTATTGAGCGGGGCAGAGAGCTCTGCTAATGCAACCCTGCCTCCAGACATCTCAGGTGGGGATCCCAGGGCTGGTCTACAAAGTGCTTTGCCTCCCCACAGGCCCTTCTTGGCCTCCAAGGACTTCACAGAAAGTGAAGCATATTTTGTGGCGTGAGGGTAGAATTTCTCAGGGCAGGTTTCCTGCAGCTGGGCCCAGGGCTGGGAGCTCAGGGCCTATTTTATTTTATTTTATTTTATTTTAATAGAAAGCAGAGCAACAAGAAGTTAAAAGGACCTGAACCCTAAAAATGTGCTACTGTAGTTCCTGAAATGGTGAAGTTAGGAATTTGCTGTGACTCAGTGGATGATTGTAAGCTACAACATAGGGAGAGAGGTCCTGACTCAGCAGATGCTGGAACCTTCAAAGGGATTAGAGCTGTTGCCAAGGAGTTCCACCCTTCTTTTCCTCTTTAAATGTGTCTTAAGTGTCTTGCATTACTTATATATAAAAAGCATGTATGCTATTGAATTGGCACATCCAGAACAGAGAGCACTTAAACATCAGATTTTCCTGAAGGATTACTATTTGATTATATCTGCATGTGCACACCATTTTGTCACTGTGCAAGCAACAAAAGCCTTTCCACACAATTAAAAACCCTCAAGCTTTATTAACACAGTAGCTGAGAACATTTCAAAATACTCCAAAAAAGAAACCCAACCCCGACCTAGTTCTTCATCAAAATTATATTTACAAGCCAAACACACCCCTTGGACCACAACTTCCAGTCCCCCAGCATGCCTCTGGAGCTCACGTATCACTGTGATTCCTTGGGGAAATCCTTTGTAGGACTTCTTCACTGCACGACATGGTGCTTTCTAAGGGAACAAGACAGCTCTCCATGCCTGCTGCCAGCCCATTTCATAACTTCTGCCACTGTGTAATCTTTTTAACTGAAAAGATAAAAACACAGGGAGTTGGTCTGCACTTTAAAAGTTTTGCTGGCATGGCAATGGTATAATTACCACAGCAAAATCCCTACTGTGAGTTCAGTCCTGCCATCAAAAGGCCTTTTTGTTGTTGTTATAATGTAATCTGTTCAGTGAACTGGTTTAATTCATACCAGCAAAACAACTTTTTTTTGCTGGTATAAGCTGTTTCTCTGCTCAGGGTGTTGGCTGTTGCAAGACTAATGCTATACCTCTGTCGGCTGCCGATTTGCCCAGAGGATGAGCTGCCATTCTCCCCCTCGCAGGTGAGGGCTGGGGCGTTCTGCACACCAAAGGGATCAGGAGGCTTGTGATGACTGTTGGGTCAAAAGGGAATTTCAATCCACCTTTCCGTCTGGCTCCTTTGCATAAGTGTTTATGTTTTTCGGTCTGTGTCCTCCCTCAGCAGATTCTTTGACTAGGACTGGGCTGGGTCGCCTGCATACCAAAGCACCATTTCTGACACAGAAGGTATTTTTGGACTGATGCTGAGAAAAACAGTGATTTTTTTTTTTTCACAGGACTGTGAATTAAAACTCAGGTTTTAATGCTGCCCCCTCCCAGCCCGTCATTCTTGCTGGCAAAATTGTTTTAATCCAGCTGCGGCTTTTTGTCTGTGTGAACATACTGAATCTTACATGCCAGCTTGGTGACTCCTGGTGAGAGGTGGCGCTGGAGAAATGCAGATGCTTGAAATGAAGCTTTCACACTCATGCCATCTCCACCCCTCGGTCCTTCCCTGCTGTCTTCCTGCAGGGAGGGTGCACATGTTTGTGCTTGGCAGATCAGGGTTGGGGATTTAATTGCCCTTCTCCATTACACTGTCCCCATCTGTCTCCCTGTCCCTCTCTCTGATGGGAAATGGGGGTTGGGTTGTCCATGGGGCAGTGGTGGAACAGGCCACGGACGACATCTCTCTGAAGCCATTGCTTACCCCATGAGGACAGGTATGGCCATAAAGGGTATGGCTTTTTCATAAACACATCTGGCATGTTTGGTTTTACCTGCATTTCCTCTGCTCTCCTTTTAGTCTAATTTCAGTATTCTGTGGAACTGAGACCACAAGTAATAAAATGCAGCGACGAGTGTCACATTCTCCTAGCCAGCACAGCTATCGCCTGGTTGGGCTTTTTTTTTCCTTGAGAAACAAATGCTTCAACCTGTTTTAGCAAACCTCCTGGCCCTCCCACAGCAGATCAGCAGAGCCATTTTCAGGGTACTGTATGCCAAAAAACCCGGGGACAATCTGGAAGGAACAGGTGTATTGGCTCCAGTTGCTGCTTGAAGAGGTAAATACCTAATTTGCTGCTACCGCAAAGGAGGTAAACATTTAGCACACAGAAAGTTTCCTTCCCTCTGAGAAAGTCCCACTGGTGTTGACCTAAATAAATTCCAACAGTCAATCTCTTCTGCTCTTTTTTTTTTCCTCTTTTTTTTTTTTTTCTTTTCAAAGCTTCCTCACCTCCAGAGCACGGGGTTGGTATTGCACCTGCTTGTAAAGGGAAACCTTTTCTATAAACAGGTTGGACGTGTAACTCTACGGGGCGGTTTGGCTGGTAGGAACTGTGCTGATGTGTGACTGGGCTGACCTTCTTCACGCTGCTGGTGCGCTTCAGGCTTGCCATCCTTTCCAGGAGATGATTTTCAATCCAAACTGTTCTCAGGATGCAGGAAGTTTGGGGTTTGTTTGCTGGATTGTTTGTTTGGTTGTTTGTTTTGTGGGATTTTTTTTGTTTTTAAAGCAAAAGAAGTAATTTTTGCTACTGATAAAAGAGGGATATTTGAAAAGGTATCTTTTGAAGACTCCAGAAATTAAAGCATTTTCATTTTGGAAAATTTAATAAGACTTGGAGGAGATTTAGAGAAATCTAGCAGGTAAAGCTGTGTATGTTCAGTGAGTACCCAGTGAAGCACCTGAGCTGAGCCTGGATCTCATACCCTGCTCTGTGTTGCTCTGTCCCTTGGCATGGAGCAGCTGTTTTGGAAGACTGAAGAAGAGACAAGAGTTGATTCAGGGGATGATGACACTGTATGGGAACAAAACCATCAAAAAAGGTGCTATCTATAAATGGCCTTTTTGCCTGACCTGTTTAATGCAACAAACCTGACCATCTCTGTCCTGGTAACTCTTTGCTTTTCTTAGGTTGCTTCACCTCCAAGGAAGCTTCATGCATACCTTTACAATATGTTCCTGTGGCAGTTTAGGGTTAACCTTTTCAGATTAGGAGATGATTTCTTTTAGCTCAAAATAGGGCCAGAAGTCCTAAACCCAGTCTACAGGGTTATACTTTTAGCAGTAGCTCTCAAAGTCATGGTTCTCATTAAATGTGACCTGTTCCAGTTGTTGCTTTTAATCTCATTGAACCCTAGCTCTTAGTCTTTTCTCTACAGTGTTTCTCTAATTCTTTAGAGCATGTCTGCAACAACTGGGTCTTTCTGTGGTTTGCATTCAATTTGCAAATTGTACATCTGAAGCTGAAAAACAAGCTCCATATTTTTGTGGCAAAACGAGGTTTGCCAGGCCCCTTCAGAAACAAGAGCAGCATTTTCTGCCTTGTTTCAGTTAACATGGGCTGCAGTCAATGTGTGGACCTTCTGGTGCCCTCAGTGAGTGCACAGCCTCCTTCCCCAAATGAGTGTATTAGTGCAAGGTTTTGGGTTTGAGTGGGTTTTTTGTTGGGTTGTTGTTTTTTTTTAAGTAACACCAGCAGAGAAGTGGAGAGCTCTCTGGTTTCTAGTTTTGGCTACGTGGTGGTAAGGCGCCTGTGCCAATACAGTCCTTCAGGACATCTGTGAACAACTGTGTTTTCCACCCACAGTTGTAGCCAGCTCAGTTTTACAGCTCTGAATTCTGTTGCTCAAACTCTTAAAAGTTTTTTTATGTCACGTCCATGGGGCACTTTGCACAAACTTGTTGCTTTTCACAGTCAGTTTATGGATTGGATTTTTTTTGTAGTCCAGGATCCCAAGGAGCTGTTGTACTCTTCTCATATGTGTTGGAGAAGGTATGCTACAGATGGCAGCATCATTGCTGTGGTCATTATGTGCACATTTTATGCTGTTTGTTTGTTTTTTCTCTCCAAGAGACATTTCTTTTAAATTACTTTTTTATTGCACTTTAGCTTAGCATCTCTTTCCAAAGCTGCTTAGACTATCTTAAGCTTCTTCCTGTCCCCCAGTTGATGCACCTCTTTATACCATCCTCATTTCTTACATTTTTCAAGCAAAATACTTGTTTGCCAAGAGAGTTTGCAGACCCAGGGTCTCCCTGTGGGAGTGTTGGGCATGTTCACATGTTGGTAGGTTTTTCAAGGAGCACCTGCTAGAGCCCTACTCCATCAGACCAGTGCCAGGCACCAGACCGCTCTTCAGAAAGATTTCCTCAGGGGGATGGTGTGTGGATTTACTTTCTTTAAATATATCTATTTACTTCTAAGCAGTTCTGCTGTTTCTCTTGCAGTGACCTGAAATGAAAGTGTTTCTTTTTTCTTGCCTTTGCCTGTTTAGCACCTCCTCCTGCTTTGGCCTGGAAGAAGGAGAAGTTGCTGGAGGGTGAATTGCCGGTTCACTGCTCTTCCTGTTCTTCTGAGATCTGAAGATATTTTAAAACTCCTTCTCACCAGCTCTTCACTGAATTTACGCTCCCTCTGATTTTTATCCCACTGATGACTCCCTTTTCCTTTGGTATGCTCTTTCAAAAATGATTATCCATCCACACTTTATCTGTATAGGCCTTAACTGAGGAACAGTCACTCCACCTATTTTACAATATTCTTCGAATACCTGTATCATTTATCTGATATTATTTTACTTTTCTGACATTTTTCTAAAATATTAAGTGACACAGAGCTATGACCTAGCTCCAGAGAAAATTCACTAGAAACATTGCTGTCTTCGTTTCCATCTATCTTTAAAAACCTATTATAAAACCTAACTTCCCTTCACATCTAATGCATGTGAAGTTGGGTTTCTGATGTGACTCGAAGCTGAACATCTTAAAGAAATTCAGGCTTCTTATCTCAATGTTGGTGTCTTTATCAGCACAACTTCCAATCTGATTTTTGAGAAGTTAGCGACATTGTTTGATATGATCTGCTTTCCATGCACCTGCTGTTTGCTATTATTAGCTTTTCTATTATTAGCCTTAAACTCAGAACTTTTATCTGCTGTGTTCCTGGGGTCTCAGTCAGAGCAGCAGGCTGGGCCATTTGTGCGCGCTGTTGTTGGGGTAGCATCAGTTCTGTGCTGGGTAACCAGGCCTTATGCCTGCTTTACTGAAAATCAGTATTAAAAGTCTGATGACCTTCTCCACCAGGTCTTAACACTTTGAGACTACAAGTTGCCTGGACTAGTTCATTTCCATATGTTTAACCTTATGTACCTCAATCACACTTCTTCTCAAGAATTTCTGCCTCCAGTGCTGACCTTTCAACAGTTCTTAATGGTTAGCTGATACTTATTTGTTGCTCTCAGCCTTCAGTCTTTTTAAATTAATATCCATGGTTGTTTTCTCTCCTTTTTAAAGTGAGTTGGCATTTTAATCACACTTTCTTGTTTATTATGATAGTTTATTATTATTATTATATATAGCATATATACATATCAATATGTAATAAAAATTATTTATTATAGTCTTTTTCAGCACCTAGGAAATTTTTCTTAAACGTTTCCCTGCTGTTATAGATTTTACTTTTTTTTTAAATTTAAATTTCCTCTTCCAGGTGATTTTGTGCATAACGATTCTTAGCTTTGTGAACCTGTAACTTCCACAGAGCCAAGCGTGTAATGCTGTTTGCACATAATTAAATGACCTAAGCAACAGCCAATTTCTATTCTCTGACAAGTTTTTCTGCGGCAGGCAGAGTTGTAAGGCAGAATGTTTTTCATGTGGATACACTTTGTTCTGAGCATGAAAACCGACACATAAAATGTCTTCAGGACACTTCGGTGTCAGCACTAAGAGACACCCATCACATTTCCCCCTGTTTGAAGCCTGTATCAGTGCAGCTTTTGTACAGCTTGGGCAGATCCTTGAGGAAACGGTCACGCTGCACTCTGTTGTGATTGCCCAGGCTGTGTGTTATCTCTTCCTGTGCTTGTGCAGTTGCGGCATTCACGGCATATGCTTCTCAGTTGTCCATGACCCAGGAATGGGGAATGACAGAGAAGCACTTTGTGACATTTGTGTTCACAGAAACCTTCCTAAATTAGAGTTGAATGTTGCTTTTGAAGTTCTTACTATGAGGATATTCTTGTCAGATTTCAACAACATAAACTGGGTTAAATTTGGGCTCCTGCATGAGTGGTTTCAGTCCCTTTTGTCTGTGGCCCATGCTCCTGCCACTGGTGCAGAGGCCACTGGAGAGCTCCTTCTCTCCAGATCTCACTGTGGTGAAATTAAATTTATTTCAAACCTTTTTATCTTGAACTGACAATATACTTGTATTCCTCCTTTCTTGATTTCCTCCCCTTTATTAGCATCATGTTCTTTGGTCTAGTCAGCAAATAACCTGGAAAGTTGATTTTGTTTCACTGATACGGGGCTCACTTGAAATCTGCCAGCCCTTCTCCCTGCTCAAGGTAAGACAAAAGTTCCACACATCAAATTTCATTAGATACTCACTATGTACCTCCTGATTTCTTCAAAAAAAATCAGGAACAGTCCTGTGGATGATACTCAGCACACACCTTCAATTCAACTTCAGAGTTGATTAATTTAGTGTAATTTTAAAACAGCAGCTTTTTGCGGGAGAAAAAGTGATTATATAATTAAAAGTTGTATGAAGCCCACAAGAAGCCTGAATTAAGATGGCACAGGCAACATCTGTTCCAGCACACTACAATTTTTGAGTGCTAAATATATAATGTGTTTACAATTTTTTGCGAACACCGCATATATATCAGGGGGTTTCAAACCTTTTCATTTTCTATGTCCCTATAAATTTTCATGCTGAAGTTTGAATCCTTTCAGTTGGAACTGTTCCCAGACACTCTCATAGACCCTTTAAAAAAAAAAATTAAAAAAACAGAGATGCTAACAGGGGTATGTGTACTACCAGTCAGAAAAACCTGGGATACAGCAAGGATTCATTCAGTTATGGCAATAAAGCATTTTCTGAAAAAAAACCCCAGATATAATATTTTTCCTAAAAATTCAGGACTTGTCCAGTCTTTTCCAGTAGCTTCTTTTGCAATGGAACTCACAAAGAACTGTATTGCATCTTTGTTTGCTGGTGGAACATCATTTGCTAGATGAGTTGCAGCTGGAGATGTGGTCTCTGTTACAGCTTAACTTTGTTGATAAGTTCCTGTTTTTGTGAAAAAGACTTGGAATAAGTGAGCAAGTGGTGAGTAG
Organism: Zapornia atra; assembly: GCA_013400835.1. Taxonomy (NCBI): domain Eukaryota; kingdom Metazoa; phylum Chordata; class Aves; order Gruiformes; family Rallidae; genus Zapornia; species Zapornia atra. The sequence goes on from VZTU01003944.1 coordinate 21,518, forward strand.
TCACCCCAGGATGCTCTCTCCTCTGCCTGAGATGGGGGCTGTCCCATGGCAGTGAAGCCAGAGCCTTGGCATGGCCTACCTGTGTAGTTCAGTTGCAGTAATTCAGCCTAGAGCTGCAGGAGACATTAATCAGAGTGCATCCTTGTTGGCAGAAAGGGCAGGGGGGGAAAGCAAGTGTGTTTCATCACTAATACCAGTTAATGACAACCTGAGTTTAGCTGCAAGCGGAGAGAAGGTGGGAGAGGTAGTGGAGGAGAGCTGAAGAGGTCTGAAAAAGGCACGTGGTCTGCTGCTGGTGGAGCCAAAGGCTTGAATTTCTGCCTTCATGCATGGGGGAGGCAGCAGCAAAGTGATTAATTTCTCTTTGGCAGGTGACTAACTCTGTGCAGCTTCCAACAGAGGCTGCCAAAGTTGGACAGAAACCTGCTAAAGGTGCTTAAATGTTCCATATATGGAGGCTGGGGTGAGAGCCTTTACAGGGCACTTGCAGGGTAAGCATGGTCCAGAGCTGATGGATGGCTGTGGGCAGGGGAGCAGGGTAATAATGTGGGCTTTAAAGGAGAGCCAGGAACTCTTGAATTTTAATCTGAGGGCTCATGCCAACTCTCTCCCAGATCCCAGGCAAGGTGAAATCTGCTCCTGTTGAAACCACAGGGAGTTCTCACCTTCATTTCAGTAGGGCCAGGATGTCACTTTTCTTGGAAAAGGAAAACATTGACCGAACGGAGAGCAGAGTCTGGGAATAAATCATTACCTTTTAGAGTGATTCAGTTATACATTGTTAGCACAGCTATGAACCACATCCTACAATCACTTGTGCATAAACTTAACATTATGATTTAATTAAAAAAAAACCAAAAAACAGTCCAAATCACCATCTGATACCAGCGCAAGTCAAAAGGCTCTGCAAGCCCATGTGTTGCAGCATCCTATGGTCCCATTACATCCTAGTGTCCCTTCCATAGTTGCTGAGCTTTCAACTTGCCAGAAATGCCTTTGGTCCTCACTGTAGTTGCCCTGTCCTCAGTGTACTTGGAGATGCAGTTTCTGCACCTGCCCCAGCCTCAGAAATTCAGTTTTAGCCTGTTGGCCTGGGAGTAGAGCTGGGGAGGAGTGCAACGGAGGGAGCGGGGTGAGGGAAGGGTTAAAACTCTCTGCTAGGTGTTGGCTGGGTTTCTGGGGCTTTTTGCAGGCAGGGCAAGGCTCCATTTCTGGCAGTGAGGGAACTACTGATCAAATCCTGGGCTAACAGGGACCAGAACTGCCTTGTCATTGCCAAGGGGTCATGAGCTTTGCTTGCTATTCCTGCTCATTCCTGTTGCTGGAAAAGGAAACGATTCCTCGTGAATTCGGGAAGTAATGCTGGCTTCAAATGAGCATACATGAAATAATGACTTTCCTGGGTTTAGAAGGTGTTGGGTTAGGGTGGGGATTAGGGTTTTTTTTTCCACAGAGACAGGTCCCCTCAGAAAGGGCAGAAGGACAGGGGCTAGTGAGTAAAGACTTCTCATAACACGAGAATTAAAAGGTTTCTGTTTGTATGGGTGTATGAAAACTTTTTTTTGGGGGGTGTGTGGGTGCTGTTTTACAGAGGTTTATATCCTTTTAGTTTCACTTTAGCTTTTTGTATTTGAGCCTCCAAGTGAGAAGGGCTGGGCTTTAAAGAAATGGTGTGAAACAGCAAAGCCTTTAACAAAGCCCCTGGTGCCATGGGACACCATCTTACAAGTGTGGTATGGGCTGGAACTGCAACTGTACAAGGGTTTGGGTCGGTTAGAGTGTAAAAATAATAAATAAAATTTCAGAAAATCCCAAAGCTCATTATCAATTGAAAGATGCCCATGTAAAACATTTCAGCATCCTGAGAAGAAGCTTTTATTAAATTACCATTAGTTTAATTTTCACACAGCTCCTGCTAGAATTTGTGTGACACAGAATGATAAATAGTCAGGCAGGGGAATACCAAGGTGACAACTCTTCCAGATAATGCACGGTGGTTTAGGACAGAAGAAACCAGAACTTAAATAAATTAACCCTAATTTTAAGTGGATAATGAGGAGGCCTATTTTAGTTATTACCTTTCAGATGAAAAAATCTTGGAGACGGTGCAGATAACTTTCAGAGAATTCTCATATTAACATTCAGAAGAATTATAAAGGTAAGTGGCACTTTACAAATTATTAGAAAAAGAATAGAGGAATATAATAATAGCAGTATATAAATTTGTGTACCCTTCTCATATATTAGAAGTAGTTCTGATCAGTCCAATTCAAGAAATGATACAGCAGAATTGGGAAAAGTTAAAGGGGGGAAATAAAAAAGAGGTGTAAGACAAGCACAGTAGTTTGGCAGTCTTTGGCTTGGAAAAGTATCGTGAATGTAATATTGCAATTTTTATAAGATCTTAGAGGTATAAGAGAGAAAATTATGCAGATTGCATGCTATTCTCTTGGCCCAACAGATTCAGCAGCACCCACAGAAATTATTAGATAGAGTGCAATATAAACACAGGGAAAATCCGTTCCACACACTATATAATTATGTAGAATTCATTGTTACTGAGTGACGTGGAGATAAAGAATATAAATGGTCTCAAAGGTATTAAATAAAACAGGGAAGATTAGTCTCTGTGTGGCAAATATCTACAGAACATCACTTTGGTGCAGAAGTCTTTAAGTCACGGAAGGCTGGATCAGGTAAAGCTGGACCAGGGAAGGGATCACTCTGAGTTCCCATATCCCCCTCACAAGCATTGGCAGCAGCCACTGGAGACAGGAGTTGGCTAATACATCAAATCTTTCCTTCCCGCTCACCCACTTTGGGATCTGCATTTGTGTCCAGATTTTCATTTTGGAGATTCAGATTTGCTTACTGATTTAATAAAACCAGATCAAGATGAGTTGGAACTTCCTGTGGGACAGATCGTCCTAATTTTTTATAATTCTTACAGCTGCGACATGAATCAGTCTTATTTGCATTGAGGAGGGAGCCAGGGCGTGTTGAAAAGGAATCTGCAATTTCTTAGGGAGGAAGTTTGTCTTCAGAAATAAATAATTTCTCTCTGAAGCCAGACAATGCTATGTGTAATATTTTTGACCCTATGTGATATTATTGCTCACTTGAGTACAAGCTGCAGGCAGTAATTTGTCACTTGAATGTAGGTCTAGCTGCCAAGGCGTAAGTGATAAGCAGAGTTTAGCAATACGTTCAGCTTCAAAGGAGGGTTACAAAACTCAGAATGCTCCCCCCACCTGGACATGTGCTGATAATGTGGCAGCATCGGTGGGTACGTCCCAGTGCTGTCTGGCAGGCAGCTGTGGCAGCGGGTAGCTGTCCCCAAGACAGCCATGCTGGGACCCACACTTGTGTGTAGGAGCAGAGAGCAGGGCCACTGCATATGCAGGTGCACTGATTTGTGCTAGAAATCACCCCCGGCGTTTCCAACAGTTTAACTAGGTCAGCTAGGGGTGTGATTGTTTACTTTAATAATTAGCCTTGCGAATAGGCACCTCTTTCCTGTGGAATGAACTAGGAGAGTAATAATACTTTTATGCTCATAAAATGGAGTCCAAAGGCTTGTATCTTTATAGAACTAAAAATCCTGTGTGTGGATCCACCAAGGCTGTGTATAACTCTGGAAATAGATGGCTATTTTTTTCCTTCCAGTATCTGAATTCAGTTCCTAGCATTGACATTGCAACACAGGGCCTAGGGAAAATGAGGCACGTAAGACATAGTAAACTCATTTTTGATGTGACACTGACAGGAAACCATGTACATCACAGGTTGAACCAAGGGGCGTCTTCAGATCATTAACTTAGAAAAAGACACCCAAAACCCAGACACCCACACCCACACTGTTGTTTAAAGACCAGAATATCATCAGGAAGTAGTGACTCATCACGTGGCCGTTGCCCTTTTGTCGTTATGGTGTTTCCCAAATGAAAACTTTAGCCGCCTTCTTCCCTTTAGCCACAGTGCCTAGCACCAGTGTGAGGGCAAAACCATACTTCATTTACCAGCAGTACTACTGTGAATGGTGCAGAGAGAGAGAACTTGGCTGTTAGTGCGATGGATGGGCATCGAAGGATTTGGGCTCCAGCTCCTTGGCTTGCAGGAACTGGGGAGAAGTTTCACATTGTGTCCGGCAAGTCTGTTCAACAGCTCAGCTACATGATGCTGTGAGCAACCAGCATGATGCTTGAGGTGGGGTGCAGGGCCAGGCCCCTCACCTTTTGTCCCTCTGTGTCCCCTGTCAGCGCAGGTGCTGGAGTGGAGCTTGGAGCTGAGCTGTGTGGGCACAGGAATCTGCACCAACAGCAGCGTTTGGAAGAGGAGGCTGAGAAGGGCCCAAACAAGTCACCCAACATATTTTTAATGGGTTACTGCCAAAAATAAATGACAGAGGATCAGAGTTATTGCCTCAAGAAGGTCATGGAAGTCTTATTTTAAAACATCTTGTTAGCGTACATTGTGGCATTATTATTAAGGTAACCAGTTCAGCCTAATATAATACATCTAATTATATGACGTGAGCCTCATCTGATGACTTTTGCCAATTATATCTGACAGGGATATTTTAGATGAGAGGCTGTGTGTTACAGCAGTTTCAGGAGATGAATATAACAGCGTATGTTTTTAAAAATAAAGCATCCACTGTGTTATTTGCTATGATTAAGTACCTACCAATGCAATTGTAAGGTAGGGAAGCAGGCCTTTCTGGTTTTTGCATTATGCCTGTGCTGAGTCATCGCTGCTTTTTTAAAGGTTTATTATGAATGAAAGGCTGGGTCAATGCCAAATTCCATGTTTCTGGCTGCTTCTTTTGTTCCCTTGCAAATTATTCAAATCCCTGGAAACAAGTGTCTCAAAATGAAAACTTCTAAAGTTGCAGGAGAAGTATCTTAAACTCAAAAATTCAAAACAACCACCAGAAGGATTGACCCTGTGAACCTGAATAGAAGATGCTACCAAAAACGAAGAATATGACAAATGTTGTCATATGACAAAACTCTGTCTTTTAAAATTAATATGATGGTCGACTCTGGGAAAACAAAACAAACAAACCAAGCTATTAACATTTTCTGCTGCAGAACAGAGATGCAGCCTCATATGAGAATGCCTGGGCAGAGGATGAAAGGAAAGTAAAGGCATCCTCCATTCCCTCTGAAGGTATCAGGGGGATAAGAAGAAGTGGGTAGAGATTAGAGGGCTATTTTTGGTACCTCCTGTGGCTGTTCAGACAGACGTTGATCAGAAGGGGTTCAAAATTCATGGACTAGAGAGGAAAGAGAGAGAGCACTGGAGAGACTAAAAGAAAAGCACTTTATCTGATGTTGTTGTTTAATGTAAATGTACACACCGACTTTTGGACCTCAAGGGATTGCCCACAATGCTGGCCTGGAGCAATGTCCTCTGTCATATCTGTGCTCAGGCCAAATGTACCCGGCATTGCAGAGAGGGCTGGAGACTGCCTGTCCTCCAAAATACACAGTTGTGAGGAAGCAGGGGAGTAGGATTGCAATCTCCCCAGGCTGGGCAGTCACGGAAGCCAGTAGCTGACATAGAAGACAAGTTGTCTTCCTTCCTCTGTGAAAAGCAAGGTGGTGCCAGCACAATGGGTTGTATCTGGAAACTGCTGTGGTCTCTCCTTGCCACGTAGAGCCCAAGTCTATCATGTTTGCAGATTTTCAGGGCCGATGCCTGGCCTCCCGAAACCGAGGGGGTTCAGGCAAGGACAGGGCTCTGGGCTGCTGGGTCCTGGCTGAGTGGTGCCAGGGCTGGCCTCAGATGTACAAATGCCACTGAGGGACTTTTACTCTGTGTCAGACGATACAAAAATTTTTGCAGATCCAAACCCTGTTGCATGAGGGGGCTTCGCTGGGATGTCAAGCAAGATGATCTGCTTCCATCCAGTCTGTGAGTCCTGCCCCGGAGGTGCTTCCAGAACCTCCCTCCCCCCACATGCAGGAGGGCAGCAAGTCATACCCACACTCCGCTTCATACGGAGACTGGCACATTAGACTGAAGCACTTGTATGAGATATGAGAAACTAGCATCCCAATCCCTTCCCTGCTGGCTGGTGCTCAGACGTGCCTGTCTGTCTCCCAGGAAAACCTAATTACTCCACTTCAGGGTATTCCGGGACAAATGTTCTCAAAATGTCTCATTTAGGTTTTTCAACTTGGGCTAAATATTTGCATTGTTAAGCTGCCCCTACCCTCAGCTGAGTGTGAAACCGCTTAACTTCTCTTTTGCTTTGCCCCAGTAGATACCTAATTACTTCAAGAAAACTGGAGCAATTTTAAGAGGAGGGACATCGTAAGCCCTCCAAATACCCACCAAGGTACCTTCGGGGTTAGACTACCGTGCCGAATATTAGAAGCTGTGTAATAAAAGCCTCCAGGCAAAGAAAGAGTTCTTCCACCTCTCACATGAAATCTTTAATCGCGAGATTATAGGATAAAAGGCAGTGTGGGTGAGGAGGGAGCATCATGTTCTTGCTGTATTTTGTGGGAAAAGCCTGTCTTAGGTGTTGAATGCCAAAACAGCATTTGTGGTCGAGAGCACTGTTAGCAGAAGGAGATAATGTCCTCTGGCATGGGATCATCGTGACTGTTTTAAGAGCTTAAACTTTGCATCTTTCCTTGACTTGTCTGAGATAATTTAGGTGTCTCCCTATCCACCATGCAAACTGGAGGATGCCTCTGAAGACAATCGCAGACAGACATATCCGTTCTTCCTGTGGTCTGGGCTGGCCAGATGAGAGCCAGCTGTGATCCAGCAGCTGTACACATGATATTAGTGCGTTGCTGTGCTTGAATCAATACATCCGGCTAAAAGGCAGGGCATATTTGCTCTGGCACAACACAGCTAAACAGCTTCTGAACCACAACTGGCTTGCATCCAGCCAGCTAAGAGCCCAGCCGGATGAGCCCAGGTCTGCCTACGCCTACCTGTATAAACCTGACTATTAATTAGTGCCAAGCTCTCCGCTTGCAAGGAGGAGTCTGGGGGCCAAAGCGTTGGGTGCTGCAGGGTTATGCGTTCTACTTGTGGATGTTAAACTTTTGCTTGACCAGGAGAGTCAGGTCTGAGCTGAGCTGGTCTAAAAACTGCATTGACACTTGCAGAACATGAGACACCCTTCACTGAGGATGCTGGGGTCTGCGGCCACTAACAACCAAGCTTTGGTAGTGGGAGGCATGACTCTCACTTGAACGTTGAATAAATACTCCAACATGTAAGCCTAGGTCATGGCTCTTGTTCAGATTTGTCTGCTATCTTCAAGTGTGTTGTTTCCAGGAGCAAGTGTTCTGATTCATTCAGAGTTTATTCAACATCAGCTCCTAAAAGTTTATTTCATTAACACCAACGTAAGTAATAAACATTGAGACATAAACATTCACCAAGAAGTTGCTGAACCCTTTTTTCCGGCACCCAGACACAAGATAAGATCCATATTTAGCCCTGAGGAAAAGTGATTTCCTTGTTTCCTTTAATGAGTACAATGGAAGTAGATTTTTGGAAGGTAGCAGACATCAGTTCTTCGCAGTTTTTAGTTACTGGGTATTCTGCGCTGCACTTTTGCAATCCTTCAGCCAGTGATATAGTGCTGTGTAATGCAGGAGAGATTTGGGATAAAGACATGAAATATATGTTAAAGAAAAATTATAAACATGTAGAATTTTGCATTCATTTTGTGCATCTTTGTCCAAGATACTGACATATAGCCATACTTGCCAAATTCTTCTAACTAGTGTGTGTGTGCAATTTAAAAATGCAAGCAACCCCATCAAAGGGCCTCTAGCTTTTTGATTCTCTGAGAAATGAATAATATTCAGCACATTTTTTGGAAACCGCATTTAAGTCAACCCTGAAAGTGGGGCTGGACATTTAATATTCAGAGAATTTTAACAGCTTCAACATGAAGTAGGAAAAAGTGGAGTTGCATTTGGGATACTGCTGTCTGCCAAAATAATACCCTTGTGTTTTTCGTCTTCACAGAACTTTGCAGACAATGAATGGTCAGGTTTGGGCACTTTAGCCTTGCACTATAAGTTAGGTGGTGCTTAATATATATTGCAATCATGAATGTATAGAGCTGGTTCCTGGTTCAGCAGCTCCGTGTACTTCAGTGTAGCCTAAGAGCTGTCCCACAGCCTGAATGTGGTCCAGAGGTTGCTTGGCATGGCCGCTCAGGCACTGATGCTGGATGCTTGGGATGGCCACCCTGTCAGTGGCTGCAGGAGCAGCCGCTGGGAGCAGGAGGAACTGACCCGGAGGGCGAGAGGTGGCCCTGCTGCATGAAGTGTATGTATACATATGGGACTCGCAACTGTGGGAGCCTCCTGGGCTCCAGACCTGGATGCTCCAGCTTTCTTGGCTCGATTGCTTGACTGCATGTTACAGTTTCCGCAGGACTCTTGTTTCACTCAGTGAAGAGCTGGGGTTTTGCTATTTGCACGGTTTTTTTCATTTCACCATGTCCTGGTTCTGGCCAGGCCAGGGTTGACCTCCCCAATCAGCCAACACAGGTGAGCTGAGTCAGCCCAGGTGAGCTGAGTTAGCCGGAGCTGTTTTCCACACCACCTGACACCACTTGCCCATAAAAGCAGCTGGTTGAGGAAGGGTTGGGGCTGTTTTTTGCCTCTAGGACAGTTGGAGTGTGGCTGGGACATCAGGCTGGTTGGTTCTTATCGTCAGGCAACCCTCTGTAATCATCGGGTCAATAAGGTACTGTGTGTTAGCACTGGCTGTTGGTGTAACTAGCCATTATTGTTCTGTATTCACTTTGATATTTGGCAGTAAACTGTCCTTATCCCAACCCATGGTGGCTCTGCCTGTTTCTCCTCTGGGAGTGAGCGAGCTGCTTGGTGGGCATTTGGCCTCTAGCCAGGGCCAAACCACCACACACCAAAAGCCTTAGGGACATTAATTTACTATCTTTGCAGCTTTCCTGTGAGTTTGGGTGATCTTATTTTGCCACGGAGAAAATAAGGCCAAGCTTGCTGAAAATATCTTTTGATGTTTGCTGGCCTTTCTGAGGCAGTGAGACCCTGGGTCACAGAACATAAAATTAAGTCCAGGCATCTTCACCCATTGCCAGAAGCACTCCTCCTCATGGCTGCCTATCCATCCCATAGCCATTGTTGGGTATCTGCCCCTGCCTGACATGTGGAAAACGTGGATCGTGCAATGGGTAACCAACCATTCTCATGCGACTTGGTCTGAAAACTTTGTCTGATATCAGAAAGGGTCCTTCTGGCACATGCTCAGAGCAAATCATGGCATTTCTTTTTAAGCTATGGAAGTATTTTTCCTCTTTCTCTAATCTTCTGCATTGTTCCTCTCTCGGTTTCTGCGGCAAATGTGGGAAGTCTGCCATGGACAACATTTGAATTCGCTGCATAACCCAGCTCTTTCCAGGTGCACTGATTGAAGCACCAATTGTATTTGAAATAAAAGCATGTGACTGACCAGCTTTTATTCTGCATATTCTATCTTTGGAGAGTTTGACTTGGCAGTCTCAGCAGCTCTGTTGTGCAATAATTTATAAAGGTACTAGTAGATTAGGTAGAGAGTGTTTGAGGAGGGATGTGGATGTGTTTATGTTCCTGAAACTATCAGCACAAACACCATGTGATGTAAGTAGGCAAGTGCCCTCTTTTTAAAGAGGAGGAAAAGGATGTGGGTCAACAAAGTGATTGGAAGCCCATAGCTAGATTTTCAGCTTGTGCTCGGGTCACATTTCCAGTATTTAAAGCACGCACAGCCTGTTCCCTAGTCTTAGACCTGCCAGGCATCCAAAGCTTCTCAGTTTCTGCCACAGAGCAGAAGTTTCAGTGCCAGTGAAGGGCCGGTTAACCCCCTGCAGAGGGAGGCTGGGTTACCATTGCACCAGTTGTGACAGTTTGTGAGACCAGGAGACCTCTTCTTCTGGTGAGGATTCTCAACTGGGCCCTGAAGGTTTGATTCATTGATAGATCAAGGTGAAGGTCTGGCTCAAAAGCTTTTGTGTCACACATCTGCGCACTGATGATGAGAGCACAGATTTATGCAAATGCTGGGAATAGCAAGAAAAAAAGGGTTTTTTATCTTTTTCTGTGTTAGCAGAGGAAAATTGAAAAAAGGAGGTAATCTTTTTGTCTTTAATTGTGTGGTCCTGCTCTGTTGAACTTAATGTCTATTCCTATATGCTGCTCAACAGGAGTGGAATCAGCAATGACTGCCCCCCTGTTAGAGTAACACAGTCTGAATGGATTCCCTCGGCTTTCTGTGGGGACACGTTCAGTCTCCTTGGTGCGATCTTGCAGGCTGCTTGTGATGTGGAAGAGAAAAAGGAGAAATAATGAGAAAATAATAGCCCTCCTGCACCCATTAGGATGGAGCAATCACTGACTGCTGGTCCCTGGTACAAGTGGGGGTGGCTTCGAGATCAGGGATAACCACTGTGCACAGCCCCAGGCACATAGGCAAGTTTCTCTATTCAGCCAAAGTAGCCTGAAACTTCTTATCTGCTCTATATTTTGTCATTCTCTTTCAGTAAACCTGTTCAATGCGGCTGCGAAGCCGCCTCTGGGAAAGCAGCATTAAACGCCGCCTCCTCCTGCAGTCCTTGGGCAGCTCCCCTGCCCTCCCTGGCAACATTCTGTCCTGCCCGTCTGCAGGCAGCGCTCACCACTGCAGCTTGGCAGCCCATTGGCAAAGCTCTTCCTTTCCATCTGGCTCTGCTGATGTTGTACAGTTGCCCTGTCCTAACGGGGAAGGGTTGTAGCTTGGAAACTGCTCTCAGATCCTCAGCTTTCAGCTCTGTTCAGCACACAAAACTCTTCCAGAGCACAGCTCAGAAATCTAACGGGTACAGAAAATCAGCGCTTAGGCCGCAGAGGCAGATTTCATGGTGTTACAAACAGCTAGTTGGAAGTCTCTGTGTTGGATGGGCCCTAACCTGCTTTTTCTTCTGCTGTTGCCCCAGCCCCTTTGCTAACATGTTTCCTGCTCAGCGAGTGCTAAGGATGCTTTTCTCTCATGTCGACAAATCAAGTAATACAATTAGATTGAACTAAGAGAAATTTGGCCTGAAATTAGTTTGGGTTTTGCTGTTTCTTGTCAGACTGAGGAAAAAAATCCACCATTTTTTCTTTCTTTTTTTTTTTTTACCTCTTTTTTTCTTCCTTATTTCCATTGGCTTAATAGCAGCTATCACTTCTCTCTGCAGTCTTCGCCTCCTCGTTAGCCTGAGACCATCACTGCTACAACAAATAATACTGTAATTCTTCACAGTGTTTTCAACTCCAGTAATACAGGCTTAGTTTTTCAATAAATCCAGGCTCTTTGCTTCTCAATTTTCAATGCTTAGTTTATATTTCTAGTATAAATCTACCATTACCAGGGCACACCACACACCTCCTCTGTGCTGAAAGCTGAGAAGCACAGGCTCAGGTCCCAGCTACCCTCTGCTTTCAGAACAGAGGTTAAACCTGGGCAAGCCTAGCAAGTGACTCACTTAGACACAGGGTTTAAAGATGTCTCCTCTCTAAGGTTAGCCCAGGTGTTTCTCCGGGAGCCGAGAGGAGCTGGGGTCTGAGCCTGTGCTGAATTTGTGATAGGAGCTGGTGTTTTTGCTTTGAAACTTTTGAAGTCAGTAGAGGGCCTGGGAGGTAAGATGAATCCACGCAGATGCTTTCTCAATGTTAAAGAGATGGGTCACCTACTCCCATGCATGCACAGTAAAACCCATCTCGTCTTGGCCTCCTCCCTCCAATTTATCCCCAGTGACAGGAAGCGGGCTCCAGGTTTTAGGTCCCTGTGCCTGACTTCCCTGGGGGTGTTTCGGTTCCAAATGGGGGCATGTTTTTGAGGGAGGCTATTGCTGGTTGTTACTGTGGGCTTTACCTTTGCTTTTGATTGCCCTGCCTTTCCGCTGATGGTGCTGTACATCTTCCACAAGTGAGTGTTGTGGTTTTTAGACTGTTTATTCTTACAGGCCCTGGAGTTGTACGCTAATTTTGCATACTTGACCACTAGATGGGGACACTGAACACTACGAACCTGGTTTAGCTCCACCATGAGGTTACCTGTGGACCTGAAGCTGCAGAAGCAGCAGAGGCCTCAGAGCTGGGCAGTAGCAGGGATATGACAGCTGCTTCAGGGAAGCAGTGGGCCAGCTCTATTACACAGTGGCATTAGAGGTCCTCCAGAAAACACCTCTAAGCATGGAGCAAGTCTGGCCTCATTCTGCCCAGAGGAGCAAGTTGTTCAAATTGTGTGTTCACCGGAGAGCATGGAGAGAGGCTGGAGAGAGTCAAAAGTGTGAGCCCTTCCTTTGCTGCCCCTCTCCTAATCTTATCCCTCTTTGCTGGGGATTACATCCCAAGGACTGCTCTGATCCTGGGATCCTTCCTCACAGTGAGACTATCTCAAGAAGTGGCACCCATCACTTTGGAGATTCTGGCTGCATCTGTGAAGTGAGGTGGGAGGTAAGAGTAAGGTCAATTTACGCTTCAAATGGTGTTTCTGTAATTTATCTATTTACATTGTAAGTGCAGATGGGGTTCAAAGTGCCTATTGTCCGCATTAGCTCTTCTTGTCTTTCCTCTCATCTGCATCAGGAGGGCTTTGTTGCTGTGGTTCTCCTTTATTTTCTGGTCAGAGATGGATATTGAAGAGATGAGACTTCCTCCAAAAAGAAGCAGTGATGTTAGAACATTCCAGGTTGTCGTTATAAAGCAGAGAAAGAATGGGGCTGAAAAGCAGACATTTTAGCCAGGAAGATCCATGTATTTAAAATCCTGAGGCTAGATCTTGCTTGTTAAAGATCAGAGATGATGCCTGAGGGACTAGTGAGTCTTTTTTTCTTTCTTTCTTTCTTTTCTTTTTTTCAAGATGTAAAATGAAGCTGTGGTTGCACTTAATGATCAAGGACATAAAATTACAACTCTGCGATATGGCCAGATCATTAAGGGAATATGTCCACTGACCATGAGAAACAGCTGGGTAGGCTTTATGCAGCTTAACTGATACCTGGTGGCAAGGTACTGCTGTTGAACAACCCATTTCTCTGCACTAGCTCAGCCCTTAGGATAGGTTTGTGCCATCTCCCGTTAATCCCTAGCAGATGTTTAGAAGATGTGGATGCCCAGCGCCTGGCTGCAGCAGCATGACCTTGTGTGGAGAGGACTCGGTGCCACCTGGGATTGCGACTCGGCAGTGAGGATGGATGAGCCTGGGATCTGAATGACAACTGCACACGCGTCCGGAGCACAGAGAATCCCTGACATATAGTGCTAACCTTTAAAGGATGCTGTGTAAATGATCCTTGTCAATACTACCATTAGATTAGTGAGGGACAGTGACTACTCCAGGGCTATGAACTGCATTACAGTCACTTAAGAGAGCTCATTGGTAGTAAAGTGACTCGGTGATTTGCTTTTCATCAGCTCTGCCAGCTGACTTTTGAGCCTCCTCTGTTCAAATGGCATGTGAAATCTCCAGTGTTAGCTGGCATCAGTGGGGTAATTTAGCAGAAATCAGCATAAAAGCAACCAGATTGGTAACAGCTAGCCAGGTGCCTGTGAATTGCAAGTGATGCTGGCAAGAGCTTAAAACTTCTCCTCCTTCAGCTTTTAGTCATGTCATGTACTTGTGCAGACAGGGCACATCTCTGACTTTTTTCCCATCCTGTTGTTTGAACAGATCGTGCGTGTCGTTTATACCTCCAGAAGACATCCCCTGGCAGCTGCTGCGGCTGTGGCAGTGCCAAGGAGCAGGCTATGGAGGTCGACCTGCATGAAGGGGTGGTGGGTGGCGGTTCTCCTCTTTGACTCCTTCATGTACATTTAGAGCCAAAGGCTTCTAACAATTTCTGTGTCCTGCAAATCTTAGTTTTACATACCTGTATGAAAGTACTAGATGCAGGATGGTTAAATACTGAAGCACCCTCCAAAGAAGCTGTCAGTTTGATCAACACTTAGTTAAAGTGTCATCATATGCCAAGAACCATGTAGGTGGAGACTTTCCTTGGTTTACAAAAGTGATTGTGGGACAAATTATGTGTAGCAGTAGTTTTTCGGTGGGTCTTCTCTCCCACCTACCCGTGGCACAGGGCAGCGTGGTCGGGAGACATGATGGTGAGCTTAGAGCTCCTTGATTGAAGTCCTTACTGCAGGCTGCTTCAGTGACCTCCATGGTCTCACTTAGCCTTGTTGTCTCTACCTTTCCCTTGTCTTTGAGAGGTGGTGTGAAGACAGATTTATGCTTAAAAGTAATCATGAGCTCTGTTAAAAACCGCCTGAGTATTATTACTGGCTGCAGCAATATTGTATTTGGCAGCAAGGAGGACAGTTACAATTATCTCTCCAAAGATGCTGCAGGCACATAAATGCCTCCAATTCTTCCACCAGGGAAAGAGGACTTTGAGCCGGTCTGTGCAAGAATATTTTGCCAGTGGAGGCTGAGTTCTGTTTGCAGATGTTTACAGATCTCTGAGAAAAAAAAAAACTTGCTGATGAACTGAAAAAAACCTTGTCTTGGCTTCTGGAGTACAGCTGTCTACCTGGGCAGCCGAACCCAGGGGCGCTGCTGAAACAAAACCCAAGCAGATGCAGCATTGATCCCATCGGCTGCAGCAGTGGTTCACCTGGCTGCTCACGTTGCACCTGCCTGTGCTGGGGGATGCAAAGTGCTTCCCCATCTGCAGTGTGCTAGGGGAGACCAAAGTTATACAGCTCTGCTGGCAGGAGGTTTTAAGGGCTCAAATGACACTTCCACAGTCACAGCTTCTTTCACTCGCAGAGGTAGTTTTAGTTTGCCACCTTGGACCCAGCGGATACAGCTCAGCTCTTTGGGAAAGAGAATAACTATATCCTAGAGTCAGGCGATGGCCCTGATGAAAAACTGGATGGAAAAAAATCGGTCAATTTCAGTATTATTACATCTTTTTTTTGATCCCAAGTGCAACTTTTTACTTCACCTGTGGTTTGTTCAAGCCTTTCAGGAACGGGCATATGTCACAGAAGGATTTTTAAAATAAATGTTTAATTTCTATGTGTCCAAGAAAAGATTTGAAAAGCTGAGGAAATTTTACATGGGGCTCTTTCAGGTTGTTTGAAATCCAATTTATCTGAAACAGTGAACCACCAGTGAACGCTAGATTTGGGTTGGAAGACATCACAAACATTTTACTACAGAGTTATGGGTAGAGGCCAAGGATAAAGAATTCCTTTCCTAACAGCATGCAGCAATGAGGAATAAGAAATTTCTTCTGACAAGCACAAGTGTCCTCAGGCTTTCAGATGGATTTTTATCTTGTGGAAAGCCAGTGTTTTAGACAAATATAATTCTGAAACTTCACCCAAATGCTCTCCTGATTTGCATAGCTGATTAAGAAGCACCAGCACATACGGTAGCAAAGGCTGTGATTGCCATCTCCCGAGCTTCCTACACCACCGTGTTGTGCTATTTTTGTAGGTTTGATGTCCCAGTGATTCTAGCCTGGCTGTTGGCTGCTCCCTCACTGGGAGGTGATGGGGAACAGGGTGCTGGGGTGGGATGTGGGATGCTCTCAAAGGGATATTTTCCCTGCCTGAAGAGGCAGAGTATAGTCCCAGCAGCTTGCCTGCCCATGGCTCTGGCTCCACGTGGAGACTAAGCATGGGGTGTTGTCTGTCCCTGGGGACACTAGGGAAACACCAGGGACACACAGATGAGATATTAGTGCACTTCAAAGGAGTTGGCTTCCTGGCCCTGCTGCATGTCACCCATATCTGGTGAGCGGTCACCCTTGTTTGCTGTACCCTTTCTGTTCCCTTGACACTGTGTTTGATAGTAAATCTGTTTGGGAACAGAGATGCTATTGATTTCATTTGTCTTCTCACCTCAGTAATCTGGACACTGTGGACTCACGTGGAAAGAAGAAGTAAGGTGACTCATTTGCCGAGTCCCTAATGCAGGGAGTCAGATGGAAATTAGTTGTTAGCTATTATACGTTGCAGAGCAGAGGTGTCACGCTCTCACTGTGAAACTCTTCCTAACAAGCCAGCTGACAGCTCTTGCTCCCCCTGCAATTTCAGCGTTGAGGGTGAGTTGCAGTAATCCTACGTTATGGTGACACAGGTGTGGATTCATTTCCAAAACTTCAAGTCCCTCTGGACTCCTTGTTTTTAATTAATTTTTTTCCCCCCACTGCTGTGAGTACAGCAGCAGATTTAAATGCTGGTACGGTGCTGATTAAAATTGTATTCCTAAAATAACTTTGTCCTTTAGCATCATTCTGCAAGTTGCTTTTGTTTAATTTTTAAATTGTTAGATTTTCAAAGTGAAATCTGAAGCGGAAATTGGAAAGGAAAGTTTCAGAATAGCTTTCCTCTACCACAGGTATGTACTGCCTGCTCCTGGATGGTCCATTTTTAAGCAAAACAGATACAACCAGTAGTAAGACCAGTATATTCATAAGGGGTTTGCCAAAGGAGCTGACCAGTGTCCCCTACATCTTCTCCATAATGTGTAAGTCTCTCACTCATATGTCTTAGATTTGTGGAATCTTTCTGTGGACCAGTTGTGGTAAGTTGTCCATGGTGTCACTCTTAGCGGCTAGTGACTTCTGTTTGCTTTTGGTGAAAATCTGTCCTGAGAAGATAAAACAGTACTTGGTCGCTACCCTCACCCAGCCATTCATTACACATCACTTCATTCCCCTGGCACTTGACTCCTCTTGAAACCACCCAATTTGAGCAACCATCACACATAAAGCCTCCTGTCCTTACCCATCTTGCATCTCTGGGCTCTTAATTTCTGTTTTCTGCCTCCTCCTTTTGAGCTACAAAGCAAGCACTGTATTCCAGGTAGCACCTAATGTTGGTTTCCATAATCTTTAATAGTCCTAAGGCAGTTAGTGGCCCTGTCTTATAAACATGGGTGTTTATAAGAGCTAATTTCTGTAGGACATACCAAAATCCTGCTTGTTCATTTCCTCTCGTGACCTAGATTTTCTACTTGGTGGCACGTTTCAGTTGATTCAGCCCCTTTCCTCAGCATGGAGAGCTAGGAGGCAGCACTTGTTCCGTTCTATGACAGAACTGCCCCGGGTCCTCTGTGGCTGGTTCCTTACGAGTGAAATGAGCTCTTCATGGCACTACATCTAAAGTCTGCATGACTGCTAAGCAGCAGTTCCATTCATGACCTACGTTAGACCTACTTCCATGGCTCACTGTCTTACTTACATGTTGCATGCTCCTGAAAGCAGTGACTCCTAGATGAATGGATGTCTGTCAATACTTTCACTATATGGCCACCATGCTTTTAATTGAAATGAGTAGAAAGAGCGTTACAATGCTGTGGAGCAGCTGTAGACCACTTGTCACGGCTTTGCAGAGAATTAGGACTCTTCTGACTATGTTTAGGGAAAATTGGCACAAAGCATTGAATAGACCTGAATGAACTCTTTTCAATTTTGGCAACACCATTTCTTCCCTCCGGCATGGTCAGGAGCTGCCATCTGTTCTGTCTGATGCTGCTTTCTGCCAGGTACCTTGGATACTTACCTCTGGTTGAGTATGTTTTTTGGATTCAAAGTCCAAAGAACAGGCTGACTTATAGGCTTACAGTTCAGCCAAATAAACCTATTTCAGAGATGGAGTGGAAAAAAAACCCCAACAACTTGGATTTTAAAAAATCCATGGGATTTTTTTCTCCATAACCCTTTCTCTCCCTTCTTAGCGACTATATTTCCCTTCTTTTTACACTGGAAAAAAGTTGTAAGGAAAGGAGGAAAGATCTGAACAGCAAAAAGTAGTGATTTTAATTGGGTATTTTTTGAGGGGGGGATAGATAGTGGAAAAAGTACATAAAGTTTCTGCTAAGGTTTGCTTACATGCATGAGAAATGCAATTTTTCAGTGAGAAATTTGTGACCTCCCCTTTTTTTAACAAGTCCTACTGAGACCTGTGCTTAGAAAATACTTCATGAGTTTGCAAGGTAAATTGAAGATATTTACCTGCACAAACATAGCATGTGATGGGACCACACAGGTCTGATAGCTCTTTAAATTAGAGGGCAGATCAACTTTGCTGATCTAACAGCATAAACCCCAGTCTTCCCATGGTGGGAGCAGAATTTGTAGGAGACCCTACAGAGGGCAGAAGGCACCTGTGTTTCCCATTTGCACTCTAGCTAACATCAAGCTGTAAAACATGGAATGGTTTTATGAAGAAAATGCCAAGATTTATCAATGAGAGGCAGTACTGGTATCTTCTCAGCTCAGGGGACTTAAATGTGTGCGACTTCTGGGTGACAGCTGTTCTGGCTGGGGTTAATGGGCTTGCCCGATCTGCAGACCCACTGCTATAAAACACCTGAACCTTTCATGTGAGACTGGATGAGAATGGTGACTTCTGGGGGATGGCTTTTCCTAGGAATAGATTCTATATACATGTGAGCTGTAACAGAAAGGTAGGGTGAGTGGTATTCGCCCCAGTGCTCAGTTATTTAGGCTCTGAGTGAGCTTGTAGTCGTCTTCATTTCCTTCAACCTCTTTGGAAAACCGACCTTGAAACACCCAGTGCATCCTTCTGGGTATATCTCAGGAGACATCCTCTCTTCCAGAGGAAGAGGAGAGATGGGTAAAGACATGTCACAATGCCGAGGGGCTCTGCTAGCATGAAGATGACTATGTCATTAATGCTAGTGAGGCTTGCTTTATGTCTGTCTGCAGGTGTGCCTCCAAATGTACATCAGAGGCAAAGCTGAGTTTGATGACTCCTTTGTTTCAGAGTAGGAAAACACCTACTCTAAGCACTGTTTTCCTACTCTTTTTCAGGTCACTAGAACTAATTAGTTTTATGGCTGCTCCTGCAGGTCAGCCAGGCAGAGCTCCAGGAAGGTGTATCCCACCGCAAACATGCACTTGGAAGCTTACAGACAAAATTATCCTCAGAAGTAATGAAGTGCTGAGCAGGTTGTGGGGGTACTAAATTTGCTTTTGTGGTGAAACGCTTCTGAGGCAGGCTCAGTGGGAACAAACACAGCTTTCCCTCACCGGGAAGGGACCTCAGCATTGTCTTCACTGCAAAGAGTAATGCACAGAGGGTTGAAAAAAGCCCTTTTCCACAGCATGCCAGTTCCCCAGTCTGTTTACACTCACTTCACAGTGAGGTGAAGCTCCAGGTATAAGCATTTATTGTTGTTATTATTAACTAATATTACTATTACTCATGTGCCTGTGCTCTAAAATGATTGCATGGTCCCACATGAGCCTTAGGATGCCCAGACAGAATGGATTATCTCCTAATTTTAACACGCGGTGGAAAGTTCCAGTTTCTTTTCATTGTTTTATGTGTTTTGTTTCGGTCTTGTTTTTTAATGCAGTGAAATTAAATGCAAGAACCTCGTAGCACAGCAATAAGGGGAAAAAAAATTAATTGAGCAAAAGTCAGCAAATGCAGAATTATGGTTCCCCCAGCAACTGTAATGAAGGCAGAGAACACATATATACGCTGGTGCTGGAGTTAACGCCGCACGCTGCCTAGAATACAAATCCTAACTGTGTTCAAGGGGCTGAGTGATGATTACTGCGAGAACCATAACTTTACATTTCCTGACTTTTTGCAATTAAAATCTCAACCTGGATGATGCATTAGCATAGGCTTTGCATTTAATTTGCTATTTTCTTTGGAATGTATGTGTGTGTTGATTACGTTTGAACATTTCTTACCTTTTCATCTCATTTATTCTTTTGTAAGGGAAAAATCAGGGGAAAAAACATTTACCACATCAGCTCCCTTCTTCTCCTTCACCAGTAGTGGGGGGGGAGGTGGAGGGAGGAGAGAAAAGAACAAAAACCTGAGTGGAAGCAGTGTGATTAATTGTATTTTTAGCTCTAAGAGTCATTTACTGATGAATGTAAATTTATATCACTTCATTTCTCTTAATATTTGTACAAGGATTAGCCAATTCATACAGAGATGGGTCTCCTCCAGACCTTTAACCCATACACAGTTGAGCTAAACCTCATTTACACAGACTTGGAGTGCCAGAAGCAAGCCTGAAAAGATCTTTGGTGGTCCCAAGTCCACTGACATTAAAGTTCAGGACTCAATCAGTCCTGACCGTGTGAAGCTCCAGTGACTTGAAAAAGTTCCAACTTGTGAATGTTTGAAAGAGTCTCCACTGTGGGATCTAACTGGACTGTTTCTGTATCATTGCTGTATCTCCTCACTTAGCCACTGGAGTATTTAACAGATAGAAGGATGCTTCATGCCCTGCCTAGCTGACAGGCTGGGTAAAGTCTGTTAGAGTGATGGTAAGGCGCTGTTCCATCACTGTGTTGCTTTACTCTTCTTGTTTTTGCTTTTCTTGTCTTTTTTCTTCAAGCCGTCCATGTACAGCCCAAATCCCACCAGTGCTTTTGCTGGGGATGGTGGTGTCCCTCACAGCGCAATGGAAGATCAGGCTGAATTCCTCCTGCACTGGTGGGGTTAGGATGTTTTCCTTCCATTTTCCTCTGTCAGAAGGGAAAGATGGCTTTTCTCACAACCTGCTTGGGGGGCCTTGGGAGTGCTGGCAGCCTTGTGGGCAGAACCTAGGGACCAGCCTGGCCAAGTCTGTCCCTTGAGCCAGTCCCCCGCTCCCCCGGCTCTGTAGAGAAGCTTGTCTTCTTCAGCATCACCCTGCCCAGGAGCTGTCGCTTGTGGTGGGCTGGCTTACAGCCTTTTGGGCCTGATGACTGGCTAACATGGGGAGAAGGATGCAGCAGAGCTGGCTCTGTTTCTGCTGCGATTCTTATTTTTCCTTCCGTTTGTTGTTAATGTGTTGGTGCTTACATAATTTTGTTTGACCTTTGCTTTTGTTCTTTTGCACTTTAATCTTAGTGGCTTTTTCTTTGCTTTGTACTCAGCCGTTTCATGATGGCGACTTCTTCCTATAATTAACTCTATTCCCTTTGTTCTGGGCCTCATGCTTTTATATCCCACTCCCCGTAGAGCCATCAAATTTCTTTTAACCTAAAGGCCCTCTGCCACCAAGGGTAAATCAGCCTTGTCTAAGCTCATTCACTTGAGCCCACCAAAGAGAGATTCCCCTCCTTTTCTGTCCATCCTCATATGAGCTCATGTCCATGTAAAGATGTCAGGCATCAAAGTTCAAAGAGAAAATAGCTTGGCACACGTTTTCCAGATGCTGTCAGACTGTTGCTTAGGCTCTGAAAGAATTAAATTATGTGAGTACTCATGCTGCTGTCAGAGGCTTGATGCCTTCCAAGAACAAACACTGTTATCTTTAAACATACCTCGTATGCCTGAAAATCACAAAGTTTTACCTCATGGACCAATTCACCAAAAATCCAGAAAAATGTGAAAGCCTGGGACTTACAGTTAATTAATGGTGGTATGTAGGATGGCTAGGTACCAAAACATGAGAAAACAGCGTATCTCTATCAGGAGCTACAGAGTTATGAAAAAACAGAGGTGACCTGGAGCAATATGGCTTAAAAGACTAGAAGGAATGGCTTCTGTACAGACAGCGTTTACTCCTTTTATAGGTGAAATTTTTATTATGACATGGTGGATTTCGAGAAACTTCACATGTCATTCCTAGGACAAATAGCAGACAGACAGAATTCATTTTGTTAAAACCCTTGCTATATCTCATTGGCAAACTGCATTTTGTCAAGATCTTTTGTTCATAATGTTCACAAACGACATTTCATCACATTTTTTGTCAACAGAATGTAATTTTATTCCAATCATTCTGTCAACAAAGAGAAATACCATAAAATCACTTTGCTCACAAACATAAATTATATGTTGATTTTGTTTGTAGAAGAAATGGAAGTATCAAAACTTTTTTCTGGAGAGACAATGAAGACGGATCACATTCATTGTGTGGACAAAATATTAATGTTACAGGCAGCAGTTTGTAATTTCCAGGCTGGCTGGAGGGCAGAGCATGTACGAATTCAGGGTAAAGCAAAGAAGGAATTTAGGAATGTGCTCGTTCCGGCCCTAATTTAGGACATTGGGATGAAATCAATGGGCTTTGGATCAGGCCTTTAAAATGCTGGGTGTGATGCGAGGCATGGCAAGCAAGGAACCCATGAGCAGAGCCACACCTTCGTAGAGAGGTGGTTGGGATGCTGTGGAGGGCATTTCACATGGCACGAGGCAGCTGTGCTTGGGTGGCAGAATGGAGTCCCCAGTCTGCTCTTTCACTTGCCGTGGGATGTTTTGATAAGGCTCTTCCCCCTGCTAAATAACTGCTTTCCTGCACAGCATAAGTAATGCATTAGTTTCAATACCAATCCTTCTAAAGTGGCTCTTTGCAGTGTAGGGCCATTGCTCAAGAGCCTAACATACTCCAGCACCATATGAGAAAAAGCTCTGTGTATTTTAGAGTGATTGCCAGCCGCTTTCCATTTTCCCCACTGCAGCCCATGAACGACCTCTTCCTTTGTCTTCCTCTTTCAGCCTAATAGTCTAAACAGCAAAATAAGCATCTCCAATAATTGTTGGATTTTGAATGTTTGGCTCACAACTATATGTCCTTTTCGATTACTGGTCAAAAGCACTTGTGCAGAGACAGATTTAATTCAGATGTCTTTGGGGAACGTTCATGCTTTTTTAGTTACTAGCTTTTCAAGGAACTTGGTATCCAATCAGGGTATCAAGACAAATAATGTTGCAGTATTGACTCCTCGCACCACAAATAATCACTAGAAAATAACCAGCATAGACAAAGGGTAGGATAAAAGCTTATCAGTTGAAGACTATTGTATGAATGATTTCTGGACAATTATGAGCAACTGGCAGAGTGCTTTCCTCTCTTATACTGACTGCAAATAGAGAAAAATGGTCAGATCCTGAATTGGACTGGGATTTGGGATCCTGGAGTCCATTTGTCAGTGCTGCCACTGACCTGCTGTGTAATTTTGGGGAAATTGTTTCATCTTTCTATGCATGAATGTCCCGTCCGTAAAAAAGAGGTAACAGGTCATATTTCTGTAGTGCTTTATACCAGTGTGAGGAATGCTGCAGAGAAACCAGGTTTTTAACTGAATAAAGGATCATATCCTTGTCATTTTTTTGTGCTCTAACACCTTCTCTTCCTTCCCTGTGCACTTCAGCAACTACTCAAGTCTGAGGCTTTCTCCAAGGGGTCTCTTCCCATGCTTGTTACCAAGATCTGGGTGATGCTCCTCCTCCTCCTCTTGACTATTGTAGACTTCTCTTTAACTGGACTTTCCAGTTTCTCACAGGATTTTTCCTTGAAGTGATCCAGAACACTGCTGCCAAAACCTTGTCCGCGTTCACCCTGTGACGCGTCTCTGACTCAGACTTGTATCTGAACATCACCTTCCAGCGTCCTGGCATGCTTTTTTCTGATCTCCATCTCTCCTTGGCTCAATTTACCAGCAGTGCCAAATGTGCTGCGAGATTGGCTTATTGCTTGGCTGCTCACCAGCACCTGCCTTTCCCTCCAGCTCCTCTGCCGGTCCCAGTCCTGCACCTCCTTTCCCCGCTACCTCCAGCCTCCGTGGCTGGTATACAGAGGGGAGGAATGCCTTTGTGCTGAGCTGCTTCCTCGAGTATCTCTTTGGCACTAGACAATATTAATGCTTCAACTTTGAAAATATTTCATACTCCAATAAACTCCTAGTAATGCTGCTTTTGGAGATACTCTGATTTCCAGGGTGCCTCTGTACCTCCATTGTTTCTGTAGCTGGCATCAAGTAGTACGTCACAGAGGGGAAGAAAACTGCTCTTCCCTTGTAGCTCTGTGTGCAGCTTTCCATGCTAGAACAGTTTGTACTTCATTGTAATACCCGGTGACTTCTGTATGCATAAGCACAAATGTTGACTCAGTTGAGTTTAATAGACTTTCTGCGTATGGGTTTAAAAGAGAATGGGAGGAAGAGATGAACAGCTAATTCTGAATACTCAACAGCGCTGTAAAAGCAACTTGTTGAGACACACCAGGGAGTTTCGCAACTTCTCAGGGTTCTTGAAACAGCAGGTGCAGACTATTTGAATCTTGCTTGTAAAACAAAATTTTTAGAAGAATGGAAAAAACAACTCTCAGCATCTTGTCTTTGGAAAGCGAGCTACGGTTACGTGCTAACACAAGGAGAAGGTTTTGAGTCAACAATAAGTAAAATGGTACAGTAACTGGATTCAAGCACGCAGATTCACAGATCATTTTTAAAAGTGTCCAACAAGATTATTTTCATGCTGCTTCTGAAACTGGCTCGGAAGTGTCTGGCATGTCAGATCGGGGGCTTTTACCACCGAGAATGGTGCTGGAAAGTAAGTACAAGTATACATTCAGTCTTAAGCAATGATATTACTTGTTATCTCCTTTCAGAGTCAACTGGAAGTCAGAGGAGAGAGAAATTAATAATTACAAATGCTGCATAATTGCACATAAAGTCCAGTAGCCTTGCAATAATTGACAATCCAAGCCCTCATGAGATCAATGGGAATTTTCTGTTGACCTTAGCAGGGAGATAAGCTCACACACACTTTGCAGGCAAGCTTGCTTGCTCAGATTGGTGATGATTGCAGTTGCTTACCTTACACTGTGAACGTCCTTGAAGCAGAAGACTGATCAGATTTTACAGCCCTTCAGTCCTCTGAGTCTGCCTTTTCCACCTTTTCTGCTCCCCTCTGCGCTAAAGCTGTGCACTGTTCAGCCTTTAACCCTCCTTTCCACATGATCGCTCCTATTTTTGCTGTAATTTGTTCATCCCTGCCCCAGCGCAGTGAATCAGGGTGCTGTGAGCTGGCCAGAGGGTCTCAGAAAGGTGCCGATTAAGCACCATAGGGGCATGACCCTCTGCTGCCATCCTGCAGAGTCAGAGAAGGTGGGTACCGTGTGACCGGCATCACAAGCTCATTAAAGAGTTAGCAAGCAGTTTCTGAAAATCAAAGAATGGGAAATGGCAGCTGTAGTCTGGCAACTCTTTGAAGCTCTGCCAAAGGGACGGGAGAGCTTGACCAGGCGCTCACAGCCACAGCGTGCCCAAGGTGAGAAGCTGGCAAATGAGCAAGGGCACGCAGACTCCTGGGCTGGTGGGTGGTGGCAGACGATATCCCTGGTGGAGATGCTGCTGTGAGTGAGGGCCCTGAGACCCCTCTGGAACAGGTCTCACGGCTGAGTTACCCTTTCTGGGGATGTTAACTGGAGGATCTCTTTGCAGCTGGAGGAAAGGTGACAGCAGGTGACAGAGCAGCTCTGGAGCAGAAAGGCAGCAGCAGCCCAAAATGTGTCTGTGCTTTTGGTGTCCTTCTGGAGGAAATTATAGGGAAGACAGCAAGAATTTTCTGGTTATGACCAAGAAAATAATATCTGTGGAGGCTACAGTGTATGACAAACTGGCTTTTAACTTCATCTGAGGGAGGAAGCCATGAGCTTCCCTCATCTCATCCTCTATACTCTCTGATCAAAGATGGAAGCCAAGCAGAAGACAAAATTAAGTGTGTAAATTCTGATTCATTCTCCCTAGGTTGGTGCTGATTACTTAAACAAGAAAAAAAAAATCAAAGCTGGGATTACAGGCTTAGCAAGGGGAGTGCATATTTCAGCACATACTGGGCTCTTTGTCATTCTGTCACACAGGCAGAATGAGACTATTAATGCATTGTCCCAGGCAGACTGCATTATAAAGCCCAGTGGCTAAGTTAAATGAAAAAGTCCTCTAAGAAAAACAGCATGCAGCTTCCTACTGCTCTGTCTTTCTTGAAGAACTGTCTAGGTGAGGCAGGGAAGAAACAGTGGATGAAGTTGTAAGAGCTTTTCATAGAGGAGAAACTCATGATAGTCAATAAGGTTCCTGGGCAAAGCAGATTTCCAGTGTGTGCTCACCATCTTACAAATTCTCCTGACTTTCTGAAGTGCTGTGTGTCAGCAGGTGACAAATATTCCCTCTTTGTGTGCAGGGAAAGAATTATATGGTGGGCTGTAAGTGCTTTCCCCAGTTACCTGTGCAGCACTACCAAAAGTGCCTGGGGCTTGCAGGGGCACAGACATCCCACTTTGAACCGTAACATTAGGATGAAAACAAAGTCACTACTTTTGAATAGAGCTAAACCACAGATTGTGCAGCCCTCTGCATCAGTGTGAGTTATCTGGGGGAGAAGACTTCCCTAGTAATTACCTGGTATGCCAGTGACTTACGGGTTCAGGCATCCCTTGCAGGAGACATGAGAACCAGCAGTGGCCCCAGAGCAATTTGGGAAGTCCCATCTCTTAATATCTGTTATTAGTTCAGGTATGTTAGTTAAACTCCCTGCCAGTGGTTTAACCCACACTATTTCTTGACTCCCAGACATGCTATTCCAAAACAGTCGCTGAGGTACTCTCTCTCTCTCTGGTGCTGAGCTGGCTACCCAAAAACTCGTTCTTTTCAGAGATTAGCTGCTAAAGAGCAGTAACAACCTGCTCCTGAATCAATATCATCTCCCTTAAATTTTGGCCACCCCTGGTCAGGGTGATGCCTGAGGATCTTTCCTGGGTTTTGCAGCAGACCCACAGCCACCGCACATCCCCTTAGCTCTGCAAGGATGAAGCAACCCCCCTTTCAGAGCTAGCTACCTAGGGGCTGAGAGTGACAGCCCGCTTTTGGGGAATCAGTACTAATTACAGCTCATAACAGATGTCTCCACTCCACCACGTTAGGATGCAGGTCCCCTGTGAGACCTGCTGTTGCTTTCTGAGAGTCGGAAATGAAGCTGAAGTGTCTCTGCCGCTGCTCGTGCTGCTCCAGCATCCTGCTGCAGCACCCGGGCAGGCTGGGGGGACCACAGTGCGTGGGCCAGGCATGCCAGAGGGGGTTGTCAGGTTCAGGCAGCTGTGCAGAGCCATACCTGCTCTGGGGCAGGTCGGAGGAGCCACTGTGCCCCTTTCGCACCCAGGGTTTCTGTTCTGCCTCTGCAAGTCGTTTGTGGTGTCTCCCCCAGCCAGCCCATCTACCTGCCCGTCTCATGATTCCAGCTGCCATCGACTGTGCTGTGCAAATGCCTAAAAATCCAAACAATGGATTTGTGCCCTTTACTCCAGGCATTTCATAGAGAAGAAATGACTAGAGTATTTCAGGGAGAACCACTCTTTTAATGTGCAGAAATGCTGGGTGCCTTAGTGAAGGTTTACAAATGACTTTGAGTACCAGGGTGAGGAAGGGTGCTATAAGGGCAGAAAATGGTATTTGGCCATTATAATCCTCAGCTGTGTTTCTTCTCTTTCCAGGACTGAACAACTTGGGAATTTCCCTCTTTGATCCCCTCAATACAATGTTTTGTTTCCTTATTGTGTTTGTCAGAGGTAACATTGCAAATGGGAAGAGCTGCCAATGGGAAAGTCATTCCTTTCTGGGAGTCACTTCTATGGGTCTGCCATGCAGAGTCTGCTGGTTCACAATAGGCCACAGGTAGCTCTTGAGGGATCAGCGCCTAAATCCCTGGGGCTATTCAATGCTAGCTGGATGTTGGGGTTCCTGGGATGGTTCTGGGGAGCCCATACAGCCCCAGCTGGCGGCTGCCATGCAGCAGCTGTGGGCAGCCCAGCAGCACCCCGCTAATCTTTCTCCAGCTGAACAGGGGCTGGTGGGACCAAACACCCCTATTTCACCAGCCTGGGCAAACTCGAGTCACAATTTTGGGCTGCTTTTATGCCAGAGATGGTGTTAAATATCAGTTGGTCTGGCAACCTGTCTTCCTACTGCTTCATTCTGAAGGAAAGTAAGGCTAAAATAAAAGGGCCTTTTCCTCTTTTATTTGTCATGTTACTAATTGCTGTATTACAGAATTTTCCAAGACCAATTACATACTGTTTGGAGAGATTAGCAGAGTGCAAAACCTACCATGGTTTATTATACTGTGATGGTTCATGGAAGGAGAGTAGCTGAATTCAAGCCCTTACCATTTCGTGTATTTATGCCAATGCAGGTTTCACATATAGATGTACATATACATATATATAATAGGAACCTCACAACATTCAGCAATGTTTAAAACAGGATTTCTTCCCCACGAGGGAATGAATACAAGTCATTTGTCATATGTTTCCTCTAATTCATGGCTACAGTGTATTTTAGAATTGCTTGATGTAAATCTGTCTCATCTATTTGACAACTCTGATATTGAGTCATTCATTTTTATTCTGACTTAAAAAATTCTATATTGCGGCTGGAGATGGGTGGCTAAAGTGCTGGTTTTGGACTATGGCTTGAATGTAACAATAGCTTTTGACCCTAGCTCCAGTCCCAAGGAAAGTGAATTTGGCAATCTCATTTTAATTCATAGTGAATAGCTGTTCACATAAAAAAATCAGCACCTACCATTTGTCATACTTGGCAGCTTCTGCTTAAGAATGGTCCAGAACTGCATTACCATGGAAACTAAATTACCTACTCCTACTCCTGGCTCAGAAGGTGATTTCAGACGGTTGTGGAGGTTTCATATCGCTGACAGAAGGAGGTGGGGGTAACCTGGGGGTAACCTGGGGGAACTGCAACACGCATGACCCATAAGTATGAATATTGCCATCTTCTGGTGACGTGCTGTTGGGTTCAGGCCAAATGGTTTTCTTACACATTGCAGTTTATTTACTGACTTTTATTATAACAGCTACTGGCTCCAATCGGGACCAGGATTGTGCTGTGGTTAGTGCTGCACATGCATATGTTTAGAGACAGTTTCTACTCTGAAAACCAGGCAACTTGGAAGGCTCTATATATTCCTTTTAACTAGAAAATTAAAACAAGAGAAGTGATTACACAGGAAAGCGATGGCAGACCTAGCTAATGAATGCCCCTTTCTTTCGACGCAGCTCTGTGTTTCTTCCCCAAACCATTTTATCCTTCAGAATTACTCCTAGTCTATGCTAGGCAAGCTGAGGATACCACATGGCTGGAGACTTTTTGTTTCCTGCCATCTACCAAAAGGCTGCTGATTCACGGAACAGTATTTTATTTAAGGCTGCTCAGTCCTGGAATGAACAAACATAATGGATTAGAGATCAATGTTTGCTGGACACAGTTTTTAAGGTTAATTACATACTGTATGTTGATTTTGTAATTGTAAGCAAAAACTCTGCTGTAACCACTCCATCCTTCAATAATGACTGAAACAAAAGATCGTTTCAATCTGCTGAGCTGCATATACCACCCGTTTTCCTCCCAGATGCTGCTTCTTAGTGAGATGCACACCAGTAGAAAGACTAGAAAATAAATAAACATACAAAAAGCAGACAGATACAGATCCCTTTTAAAGTCATAGGGCTAGAAATGAAAGGCATTGCTAGTATGGTGGCTGTGCAACGACGTGAGCGCCATGAGCATCCCGTGGCAGTTCGGCTCTGAGGGCTGAGCCCTGACGTTGAGACTGCAGTGCAAACAGTGCAGCTGGGGAAATTCAGGAGCAGCCCCTGTAATGGGGCTGGCTTTGGTTTTAGATGGTAGCTCTGCAAAGGCTACCAGATCATGCTAGAGGACTACTTAAATCAGGGAGAAAGCCCACCGAAGCCACGCTGTTGAGATCTCTTTCCCACCCTGTGGAGACTCCCCAACCAAGCCCACACGATGTCTCGTGCAGAGACCCCAAGCCCGAGGACTGCTGCTATGCAGAGATTGTCAGGGGAAAATCCCCCCTTGGCTCCCCACATGCTCACCCTGTACAGCAGGATCACACCAAAGGTGTCTGCAGCTGAAGCTATCTCCTGAGTGACCTCTGTGCCTCCTGCCATACTTTTCCTGAGTCTTGACCCTGCCAGTGGCTGGGCTGGAGGAGACATGTGCGGAAGGATGTGCTGTCTGGGATGTGGTGTAACGACCTGGCTGGTTGTGCCTGTTTTGGTCCATTGTTGGTCCTTGACCTGGCACTGGATTTACACTGTGGAAGAAAAGAGTCCTTCACTTCCTGGCTGCAAGGTGGATGATGCCAGGAGAAAGGAGAAGGTCAGGACCACCCATCCCTGCAGGACACAGGTCCTTCTCACACCATGGACCCCTGTCACATCCTTCCCCTATCCATGGACATGCACTGCTCCTACCCCTTAGGGCACCAGAACAGCAGGAGCTGCTGTTGGGCACCAGACCTTCATCCCTCTGGCACCTCCCTCTATGGGATGCCAAGGATGGACACCCTTCTCGCTTTGCCCTTGCCATGGCCCTGGCAGAGTATTTGGGTCCCTTCTGCTCTGCCTCTGCTTTTTATATGCATCTTTCCCATTTAAGTGTCACAGATGACTGCACCAGCTGATTAGCCTATACATGGATGGAATACAAAAGAGCGAGTCCCCAAGTTGTAGGTAAGACCTTTTGTGAGATTGACTGGCTAAAAATAAAACGGAAATTGGCTCTGAGCTTTGAGAATCTGTCTCTTCCTCAGGCCACAGGAAAGCAGAGCAAGGGGTAGCACTTCATAATTAATTATGAATTTATAATTAATTTGAAGCCTGAATCAACAGTCTACTAGTAGAGCTGCTTCTACTTGCTCTGTCTTCACACAGCCTGACAGAGAGTTGGATTCTCACAAGCAAGTTTCAAAATTTCAAGGCCTTTTTCTACTCAGTTCGTATTTTTTCAGCCTATTAGTCTTGCATACAGCTCTGGGTTTTGGTAGTTTTTCTGTTTAAGAGACTAGATCAATACCTGTGTTTTGGGTCTCTGGGCTATACAAGTGAGCACAAACAAAGTTACCCTCCCTGGGTAGGAATGATTTGTTTATTCGTGTAGGTTTATGTATTGTTTTGAAGGTTGGCTCTTTTGATGAATAAACGGGGCAAAAATATTCTGTGCTTCTGCAGCACATAGTCTGATGTTCATCATACACACAGTCTCCTTACTCCGTGCAATAAATGCAACAAAACTTCTCCCCCCATGGAGTTGTGTAGGGCTTGAGCAGATAGATGGGGTGGGATTTTGGAAAACATTTGAGGCTGATCATTCCCTACCTCCCCCCCTCCCCCCTGCCCCCAATGCTGGTGGTTAAAATTCCTGCTGACTT
The DNA here is from genome assembly GCA_013400835.1 of Zapornia atra. Classification (NCBI taxonomy): domain Eukaryota; kingdom Metazoa; phylum Chordata; class Aves; order Gruiformes; family Rallidae; genus Zapornia; species Zapornia atra. The sequence continues at coordinate 52,510 of VZTU01003944.1, forward strand.
CAAGGAGAGCAGAGCTGGGTCAGTGTTGAACACTTCTGAAAATCCCACCTGTAAAGCCCGCAGAGTTCATTACAGGGGTAAAATTTTATATAAAGCCCAGCAGGGACATACAGAAATTGTTAGCAGCTTATTAATGGCCTCCATGGTGGATGTGTGTATTGAATTTAATTGGGCTGCATCCCAGTAAGGTTCTGATATGCTTCTGATTAATTTTCTCTACAGTCTACCCTTTACTTCTCCTCTTAGGAACTGGACAGGCGCTCCATGTTTGCACTTGCATAAAAGACTGGCAGTGAAATAAAGCATGCAGGTAATTATTTATTACGCCCCGAGGAAGAGCAGTGAGTGAGGTAGGTTCTTAATGTAGTTGGATGCTAACATTTTGGTATCAATTCCTCTTGATGTTGTCCTAAAATAAAACAGCATTAAATGTGATACTATTCAATTTTGTGGGTACAAGCATGATTAAGTTTCTTTGTATAAGGTCTGGTTAGTGGTGTGAAAACATAAAGTAAGCGTTGAGCACAGTGACACACTTGAAAGGGCAGGTTATATTTATTCTGTGTTGTGTCAAGGGCACGCTGCTTGCTAACCGCAATTAGACAGTGTATCTGGAGGTCTGAGTCCAAATAGCGAAGATGTCTTTGCGGAGTATAAAAGGACTATTGTGTTAGTCCTCGGGTCTCAGAGGGTATGAAGATGATTCTGTCTCCTGCCTGTTATTACTCATACTAGGTTACTTTTATGTAAATCCAGTGATGAGGAGAGCCGACAAGACTGTGACATAAAGAATTTTCACCTTTTTCACTGAAACAGGGCTTTTATTGTCGAGTAATACGGTCTTAGTCCTCCGCAAAGGAAAGAAAGAGATGCTGTTGAAAATCCCATAATTAGCTGCTTAAGGTATAAACCATATAGAAGGCTGTGTTCTACCATAAACCCCCTAATTAGCTTTGTAGGGTCTGTTTAAAAGCAAACAGACATGCATCCTTATCACTAAATAATTATTTGCAAATAAACTCTTTCTCAACACATCTTAGGAAAACACAAGATTATTAGTTGGCAGAGTTAAGCCAGCTGAGTAGCTGAAAAAGCATGAAAAGAGCTACAGAAGTTCTTTTCAGAATCCTTCTCTCTTTGGCTTTATTTCTCTAAAGCTTGATTTATCAAGAGGAGAATACAGTATTTGGTTTCCCCACAAGTAAGCTCTTTTCATGTTTTGTCTTTGAAATGAAAATCGTCTTTTGGAACAAATATCTGCTCTATCAGATAACTGCATGCTTGTCATCCCTAGCAGTGTGCTGGCAGGAAGGCTGGGCGAGGATTTTTTTCTGCGGTACATTGAGTACACAGCGCTGGCACTAGATCAAGAATCAATTCCTCTGATATCGAAATATTGACTTTGCATGGCCAGTCTGATTTAAATGCTTATCATTCTTGACTTTGTAGGCTACATACATACTGCAAACATTTTTCGTGTGGGCCTGGGAATAAACATCTTTACAGCTGCCCGGCCATTTCTAGCGGAGTAACAAAGGGGCTGTGTGCCTGTATGGGAGGATGTGTGTGTGAGCGCGATCGCCAGCAGATTAATGCAATGGCCACATCTGCATAGGGCCTGTTTAGGAGAAGTTGGGAAGGGCATTTTTAATACTCAGAATTACACAGCGCTGCTCCTCTGGGCGCAAGCACGGGTTTCGCTGCTCAGTCTGGATGGGTGTTGACCACGGAGCTGAAAAAAAAAGGAGAACACAAACAAACCCCGACATGATTATTAAAACATTTTAAGATCTTTGTGATATGAAATAATAATACTACTAATAAAAAACTAAAGATAATTTCCCATAGGCAATCAGAACACCTATTAAGTTAGCAACGACGTTTAATTGGCATTATCGCATGCTTCAGTGAGGAAGACAATGGATCTTGCGGGTGCGCAAGTGGAACGCATTTGCATTTCATAGATGATTAAAATAGATTTGATTGCATTTGTCTGAAGCCTTGCAAGTGAGGGCACATCTGCCGCGTTCAATGTGCCCCACGTTTCCTTGGACTAATGGAGTGCATTGAGTCACCGCGAGTCGGGCTTTTACCTCCGAAAGTCCCACGGCACCTTCTGCTGCGTGGCCGGCTTCTTTGTTAGCCCCAGAGACCTCTTCTTATAAAGAATTGATGTAAAGTGGAGCAAGATGGGAAGGATTCGAGGCAGTGAACTTGTCTTCATCTGGTTATGCGAGAGCCCTTGGGCTTTCTGCTGCTTCAAGGTAGAATTTATAAGGTGAGATGAAAGGTAATTTAAGTCATTAATTTGTGTTAAGGGCTGGCAGAACAACAACGGTGCATTTAATCTTGCTGTGGAAAAAATCGGTGATTTGCAGAGTAGGGGTCAGAATTAGGGGTCTGATTTCCTCTTCCACGGAGCTTAAAAAGGGCAGCTTCAAAATGAAGATCTTTATTTACTAGAAACATAAAACTGAGTTAATTGACTTTGAAAAAAACATCCGAGAGCTTTAAATATAATATAGAAACTAATTAATTAATGGTACTGAGATGTTTTCCTCTTGCTTTTCATTACTTTCCCATCTAAATTCAACATTGCAAATACACTCCCAGCAGCATTTCAGCTGAGACTTGTCACCTGCCACCCGAGTCCGGGGCTAAGGTGAGGGGCAAGGGCTGCCCTGAGCTTTGCACTGGGGTGAAGCCCTCATCACCTGGGAGCCCACCTTCCCCTTCCCAACCCAATGACAGCTCGGCAGCTTTCTTTTTGGCAGGGCTGTGCTTTTTTCCCAGCCAGCGTGACCATCACGTGGCTGATGAGTAACTCACAGTGTTCTTGTCCTTCTCCAGTACTTTCCCCACTGGTCCTAGTGTGTCTCCTGGACCCTTACCAGGGTCCTTATCTATGGATTTCTGCTCTTTATTGTTTTCTCCTCTCTGAGGTGCCTTCTATTTTTGCTGCCTTTGTGTTCCCTCTGCTCTTCCTACATGTTGTGCTCTGCTGTCCCTTATTCTCACAGCATTGCTCTCTTTCATGTGCCAAAATGACTGTTCCTCTCTCTTTGAGAAATGTCTCTTAAAAACACACTGCCCTTACATCAAAGAGTGAAATAGAGATGAGCTGGCTTGACTGGGAGAGCCTAGAAAATATGTTTCCTCATCTGATGAAAGCTGCATGTCCTGGGCACTAATGTTTTGGAATAGCTGGATGCGTTCAGCAGCAATGACGATGGCTTTCTAAAGGAACACGTTTCCTGGATGGCTCCCTTGCTGCCACATCCAGTGGTCCTTGGGTAATTGTGGGCATGTCTCTGTCCCCTGCCCTCATGGTGAGCTGTTAGGGTTCCTCCTCCTGCCTTTTGGTCCTGTTCCTTACTCACAGTGTCTTTGCTATCACTATGGCTCTGTACCAGCTCTGGCATTGCCCATTATTTGCCTTTTATTGTTTCCATTGCTCAGTTCCCTCAGGAGCAGCCCCAGCACTGCCCAACTTGGAGGAAGTGGAGCAAATGGACGTTCTGCCACTAGGAGAGCTCAGATACTACGAAAGCCTAGTGCTTTTTTGTAGGGCTCTTCCACAGCCCCTGCTCCCTGAACTCCTCCTGACCATGGCCATGCCTTGTTGGTCTGGACTCCCCCTGCATGTGGTGTGGTGGTGGCCACATGGAGATGAAGTGTACAGGTGGTGGAGTTTTGTTTGGAAAATGTTGTGTTTGGAAAGAAAACAGAAAATTACTGGTGATGTATGTAACATTATTAACATAATAATTAAAGTTTGCCTGTTGTGAGTCTGATTTTAATCACGTACACGTTTTATTTTTTTTTCCTTTTACTTAAAAAAAATATTCCCTTAGAGAAAGAGTGTTTACAAAAATTTCTCACCGTTTATTGCCAAAGCTTTTCCCTTCAGCTTTGTTGCTACTTAATCTTAGCCCCTGGAGGAAAGCTGCACATATTAACCTGTCAGAGCAATGTTAAAATTGTGTGACACTTAGGAATATATTCAGAAAGTCCATAAAACCATCATAATAGCTCTGTTTTCCCTCTGCATCTGGTCATGCACTTTAACAGCATTTCTCCATATACTGTACCTCTGACCCTAGTACTTGTTTAATGTGGTCCTCCAGTTCAAAAGGGCTTTTTGGAGGTTTTTGGATCACTGGCCAGAGAAATGTGTGCCTTTGCTTGCATTCATTGCTGGTCTAGGGTCTCAAGACTTTGAGATAACAGAGCCACAATTCAAGGCCTCCTTTGAGTACTTCTGCTTGTCTGTAAGAAAAGCGTCAGAATAAAAGCTAGAGCTGAGTCCTTCTGGATGCTAGCTGATGGAGTAGTGTGGGCTGTTATCTCCATAGAAAAAATTAACAAGCTTCCTGACCTGTGTCTCCTTATGCACAACTCTCTTTTATAAATTACTAGTGGTTATTTGCAGTGTATCCCCTAATGGACCGAGGCGTTTTATTAACCTGCGGGGAAGGTCTGTTTTCTCAGGTGCCGTTGGCCACCCTTTCTGAGGATGGAGGGAGAGGGAAGTAAAGGTCAGGGGAAGAGCAGCTTGGATAGTGAAGAACTATGATTAATGTCATCTGCTTTGGAATAATGTTTTCACTTACAGGTTTCAGCTTGCTGAATATAGATGTGGGCATCCAGCTTTAGACATGCAGTGTCGGAGTTTGGGAAGCAAACATTTCAGCCGGGCTCCCAGCATTCTGCGCTCGTGAACGGTCCCCACATAATACAAATTGCTGTTTCCGCATGATGACACAGGCACCAAACTGTGGGGGAAATAGGGCCTTTAGCTTCAGTACTGTTCATCTGCGATAAATGCCTGGAATATTCTTTATCAGGGCGTATAAATATACAGTGGTGTTTAGGCCCCTCCATGAAGCAGTGCCGTTTGGAATATAAAAGTCGTAATTAATACACAGGTCACGAGTTTGTAGATTTCATTCTTATTCAGATAAGGAAAAATGTTTCTTGTTTGCAAGTCAGTAAGCATGTACATGCTAAAAAATTGTTTACCGTGTTTCAGAAACACAAACATAAGGCTAAATTAAGCTTGATCAGCCAAGTCTGACTGTATCCTCTTTAATACAGCACGGTTGGCAACTCTAATCTTGAAGCTTGCAACCAGTAGAAGCAGCATAATTTTCATACACCTTTGGGAGAGAGGATCCTTTCCCGGTGGCTGAGAAGTTTCTTTCACAAGCTCAGAAAGAAAAATGTTCATATGCAACAGAAAGATCTTTATTTGAAGGCAAAAATAGCACCTCTCTGTCATGTGCTCTAATTAACTTGCTGTGATGTCGCTCTGGTGATGGACACAGAAATAGACATTTGCTTTCCTAAATCCTGAAGTAGAAAATGAGGCATGAGTCAGGAGGATACAAGAGGGCAGAACTCATTTTCTTTTAATTACTTTTATTCAGGTTATATCATCCAGCAGCTGTTCAAGTTTCATTTTGAGAAGTTGAATCCTCCTGAAATCCCAGCATGTCATTTTTGATGGGATTTACTCTCCTCTCCTTTATACATATATAAGGTTTTTTATCTCAGTGCTGATAGGAAAAGTAGACACAGTGCACAGGGTTCCTGTTCACTGTTGAAGGATATAATTGGCCACCAATTCTCTGCCGGTAAAATAGAGGAGGAGGAGGAACTGCTCTGCAAAAAATGTGTCCAAATAATATGAGAGTTCTCATTGCTAAGCAAATAGCCAGGAAAGTGTTTAGGCTTTTCTGGAGTTGGCATACCAGCGTACCAAGGCCTGCTTTGGGCAAGATTGGTGCAATCCGTAGGTGAGCAGCAAGCTTTGGATGGGCATGCGGGCTCATCACGACCTCGCTTGGCAGCTGAGACTCAGGGAGCTTTGCTGGCCATGACTCTAGGCAGGGCTGGCAAAATTAAAGCTGCAACCAGATGAATGTCACTCCCCAGTGGCCATCTCTGCTTTTAAGTCTGCAAGGTGGGTTTGGCTGATGACTGAGGATGGTTCTGCAGAGGTACATTCCTACTGAGAACTTGCTAGTCCTCTGGCCACAGCCACCAGCATCTGTGGTGCTGAGTTGAGTCCCCCATCCCTGTGCCTCAGCTCCTCTCCTCTGAAATGAGAATAATATGCCTCTGTTTTCCAGCAACCAATGGATGGACTTGCTGAGAAATGCATGGCCTTGGCCCTTAAAATATTTCCACTCATTTTCCAGACTTTTTGAGAATGAGTAGGAAAGTTGGGACAAATGTTACTTAGAAAAATCTGATTTTCTGTTTCTCTTTTGCTGTGGCCTTAGCTTTTTCTAGTGATGGACAAAGGGGAGGACCTTCTATATATGTCAGTAGCCTTATTTCTGTCTGCAAGGTCTGTAAACACAGTCTCCCATGGGACAGCATTTCTATGTTTTTTTTTCTTTCTTTTTGTGGGTAGTTCTGTCTCATGCCCTCTCCGAGCACAGATTTGGCAACAGGCCTTCTAATTTCAGATGTGACTCCTGTCTGTTTCACTTCTGAAAAAGTACAGAGTGCCCGAGACATCAGGACAAAGGCTACTTAGAAAAACCTAGAAGTATAGGTTAGTTAAAAATAAAAAGAAGTAAAAAAGCTGAAAATAAGAATGTCTGGATAGAAACCACTCTATCTGCACTATTTTGAAATAATTTAAAAGTCTTTAAGGTCTCTGAAGCCTTTTTTCTATGTAAGTTTAGGATGCCTTGACAACATAAAACAGTATTTCCATATTTAAAACATAGGAAATGAATTGCATAAAAAATGGAACTGTCCAAACAAATCTGATAACAGTTCCTATATGTATTATTTATTTTTTTATTGTTTTATTTTTTACAGACGTGGACAGTGACTGAGCCATTAATGTAAACTTGTAACCAGATAGCTTTAAAGCGTGTATTATTGGCCCGGTTCAAAGTAATAATGCAGTTTAATTATAAAACAGCTTTTGTTACAAGCAAATTTACAAGCTTAAAATATACATCAAACTACTGAATATATCAGAACCATTTTCATCCGTACCTGCAACACTGTTACGTGGAGTGGCTGATTTATATCAGATCCAGAACACATATAAAACTCCTACAAATATATTTAGGGAAGGAAGTGAAGGCTATTTTCAATTTATGGGGAGCCCGAATTAGAAAGTGCCTACAACAGCAGAACTTGCACAAACTCCTCTGAAGAGAGAGTATCGTATCCATAGGATTTAGAGATTGACCAGGGATTTAATGTCCAAAGGAGCACTTTTCCCTGCCATCACATCAGTAGCCTGTTGTGCCTCTTGTTTCTTGACTTAAGTGGCATCGTTGTCAATCAGCATTGCCAGATTGTATAGTGCAGATGTGTGTCCTAAAGGTATCACGTGACCTCAGGCCCATCCTTGATCAGCTTCATAGTTACTGGCATCAGCCTCTCTGAGTCAAATATAATGGCTCCATGCTGCATTTAAACCCTGAAGCCCACTCTGGTTTAGGGCTCCCTTCTTTTTTTTTTATCCTTTGTTTAAGCTTTTTTTTCCCCTCCTTCCTCAAGCTCTGTTCATTTGAGCTTCTCCCAAATGGATGCAAATGGCACTTACTAGAAAACCAGATCACTCCTGGATAAAAGCTATCCCCAGCATGTTTTAATGTTCAAATTAGAGTACCTTCCCCAGCGCTAAAATGGGGTTTATAATGGAAATGCTGACATCCTCACCAGACTCTATGCGCCTGTTGCTCTTTTGTCCTGCAAGTTATTAAAACCTAGCCTGGTTGCCTAAGAGACAGGGTAGCTACTTAGCAGATATTTAGCCATCAGTAAAAATTAATGTCCTACAATGTATTTATTGGAAAAAATATTTTTCACGTGCAAGGGGTCTAGTAGATGGCAACCACGTGGGAAAATCAGATGTGAAAGTTCTGTTCTTGAATTGCTTTTAATTGGAGCCTTAAAGGCTAACATGGAAACACAGGGGAAAATATGACTTTTGCTTTGTTATTTAAATAGGCTGTTGGCCATATCCCTAAACTTTATATGGCTTTGGATAGATTAAGAGCTCTCTGCTAAGCTAGCAAATATGTCATGCTCATGTAAAGTCCTAGCAAATATATAAATATGAATTTTTCATTGTTTATAATTGCCATTTAATTGTAGGACCAAATTCCATAGCTTAACATTTATATAGCGCTTGATACTTTAAGCATTGCACAAATATTAACTAATTAATAAAAACATCTGAGCAGTCCTTCTGAGACTGTCAGATTCCGAAGAACTGAAATCCTCTTCTTAAAAAAAAGGGACCATTCAAGTAAACACACTGTAAGCCTTTAAATGGCAAATTCAAAATGACACAGTGGGACACCATTTCATGCCTGAAATCTGACCACAAAGCCTTTATTTTTCCAAGATTTTTTTTTCCCCAATCTTGTAAATAAACACTAGGTAATGACTTCTCTTAGGAAGCAGAGGCGAAGCAGGCCAGCGATGAGCTTGACATTGGCACTTACTTTGTTTTCAGCTGGGTATAGTATTTCAATGGAATATAGTATTACATTGACTTATGTATTCATTCAATCATGAAATTCAACAGGACTTTTCAGTTCTGTCATCAAAAAAAGCAACAAGAGCAGCAAAGCAAACTGTATGCTTTTGACCTTTGCTCTCCTTGCTGAGAATTCATCAAACAAAATTATGGCCTTTAAGTCCTTTATGAGTTATTTTGGCTTTGAAAGGGCTGATTTAATGATGCAAAACTATGTGAATACCTCTGGCTTGCAAACAAATCTGAAAAAAACCTCAAACACAAACCCAAAATATATTGTTTGATAACGTTAAGCTACACCGGCCCTTTAGTTTTCCTAATAGGGCTTCACTTTCCATGATGATCTTTCCTTTCTGGTCCCCTCTGTCTCAGTCAAAGCGATGACATTTCATAACACACGTGACCACCGAGCTGTTATTGCTGTATAATTTTATATTCAGCATTGTGTCTGTAGGACAATCAGGACAAAGCAAAGCTCTGCTGCAGGCAGGCATATTACAATTTAAGATGGACTTGGAATAGTAGAAGATTAAAAGTGAGCAAAGGGCACAAACCGGTTTGAGAAGACAGGACATTAACTGGGTTTTTCTTTTGAAAGTTAGAAATAAAAATGTTTATTGCTTAAAATAGAAATGCTAACGGCTAGTAATTTCTAATTTTCAGTTTGTTTATTTCTTTCCTTCTCCTTTTCTCCCCTGTCCTCTGGGGCAATGTGGAGACTATATTTTTAATTGCCGTTTGTCATTTTGAGAAGCAAGCCATCCTTTTATGCATACCTCTCAAGGAAAAAAAAAAAAGAATAGGGAACACATTTTGACAGATTTTTTTCTATTTTCTAAAAAGGCTTTCCATTTTGGGATCAATGTCACATATAATTACAAGACCATGAGCATGGCACAGCACCTGCAATATCACCTTAGGTTGATTTTACTCGGGCAGCAGTGTTAAGGATGAATGCTTTAGTAGCAGGGAGCATCAGAAAGTTAATCCAAGAAGTAAATTGTAAAAAGGGGTTTGAGGAAATGAAAATGACACTGACATAAGCAGCAGGAGTCTCAGAACCAATCCAACAGCTTGATCTGTTGCTGTGTTGTCAGGATGTCTAATTAAAAAGCTATATACATGAAATACAATTTGAAAATGGTGAAAAAATATTAAAGTTAATATAGATGTGATTTCACAAGAGATGTGCCATTTATTTTGTTTGACAGCCAGGGACAGCCGAATAAGAATGAAAGCAGAAGAGTAGGACTGCAGCATATGCAATACCCAAGTAGGATTTTGACTCTAAAGCAGCTTTCTGCAATTTCTGATCACAGTTCCCCTTCGTATTACTCAACTCGGTACATCAATATTTATACATTTTGGATAACCAGTCAATATCATACAGCTCAATCTACCTTTTTTGGTGCATGTTCTCTTTCCAGAGAACTGTGAGCTTGTCACTTCTATGAATACCACCTCAAGCAGAAACTCTGGGCCCCCTTATAGCAAGCTCTGGCTGTTTTGACAGCCGTCCTTGCATGGCAAAGACAACAGTTTAACATTATGAGATGAACGAAGATTAAAAAAAAACAACCACACAACAAAACTGTTCAAATGAGACACCCTAGATAGAAGTGTCTGGAGCAGAAGGGAAATTAATAATTACTAAGTGTGAATTTACAAGGTCAGTTCACATTAACAAATTAAAATACTCTTAAGAGAGAATCAGCAGATCTTATCCGTGGACAACAACTCTGGCCCAGAACAACAAATTATTAAAAAGTATTTAAAAATAGAAAAATTTTGGATTGTCCATGCATGATCAAAGTTGTCTTGCTCTACTTTGAACAAAATCCCTGCAAATAGTGCTTAAAAAAATAAATTAAAGAGCAAAAGCAGGAGATGTCAAAATGACAAATTATATGCCATCCAATCCGCAGAGAAAACTTTTTTTTAACATAATCATTGCATGACTGTGGCCTAAATCTGCCCTAAGTTCTTAAATATTTAATAAATACCTAATTAATATATTAACAAAAATATGAATTTAGCCAAATCACTGGCAGCAGGTTAGCTCTGTAGGGCCTGGGCAAAATGTCAAAATGTGGGCACTTCAAGAGGCCTTGTGTTGGAAGGGGAGGAAAGCATAGGTTCCCCACTCACTATTTTGCACTTTCTACATCTCATGTTTTTCAAATAGGGTTTCTTAAGACCCCTGGTGAAGGATTTAATACGTTATTGAGGAAGACTGAGTGATCCATCCTTTTCTAGCTAGACTATAGCTTTATCAGAAAGCTGAGATGTTCTGGGCTAGATTCTCAGCGGCGGGAGTCAGCATCGACCCCACAGCTGGAGTTGGTCTAGTTTATCTCAACTTTTGGAGGTCATTTGATGCAATTTCTTGGAAGGTATTTTAAGTTCTACTTCTCATATTTTTTTTCCTAGTTCCTTTGTTTTAATGTACTTGATTTTCTTTTCTTTTTCAAGTATTTTTCTTTTGTTCTAAAATCCAACCATCTTTTCTAGTAAAGGAAGATCCCTGTACTCTCCACAGCAGTGTTTTAAAATGACAGGGTTTTTTTCAGTTAGAAAGTATGCTAATGGTTTTGATTTCTTTCATTTTACCTATTGCTGCAGCTGCTGAAGTTTTTAACATATTTTTAAAAATATTTTTAATAAAAATAAAGTCTCCCAGCCCGCTGTTCAAGGAATCTCTCAATTTACATTTTAAAAATAATTTTCCATTAGAAAGCACTGCAAGCATTCAGCACAGGGCACTATTCAGTATCTAAGCAGAATGGAGAAGTCCCTGGGGACAGGGCAACATGGTGAAGGGATGCGGCTGCAGGAGGAGAGTGCTGTGGGACTGTGCCACTGGAAGATGTGAGCTTTCAGATGTACTACAAAAATAGGTGAACTTTCTGCCCATTAATCTGGTGGCTGTTGGAGCAGTGCCGCTCATGGAGCACCTGATGAAACAGCAGGTGGGGATGCAGGTGAAGGCAGCAGTAGAGTTCAAGATAGTTTGGAACACAAGGAGATGCCTGAACTCAACTGACCAATGCAAATATTGGTACTGAGGAAAATATGATGAAACTGAGGTCAATAAGGGCATTGTTTAGATATTAAGAAGTTACTAGAACTGGAGTGGATAGTGCTGTGCTATGAACGTTATCATTGCAACTAGAACTTCACACACTGCCTGGTGATGAAAAGCATCTCTTCCTTTTGTGGGAGGAGATACTAGGTTGGAGGGATATCCAAAAAGCCATCTTCTAGGCCAGTGGGAAAACCAGGTGTATGACTCTCCAAAAGCTCTCCATACCCACAAAGTCCCACTACTTCAAGCAAGGCTGGGCATAGCTTGAGGATGAGTGTTGGCATCAGCACTGGGGCAGAGCACCAAGGAGCCTTGAGTGGGGGTTTATGACTCAGCCTGCCTAGGAGTTTTTATCAGTTGGCCAAGGAGGAGACTGAGATGAAAATTACTCAGCCCTGTCAGCTAACTAAAATATCATACGCTGTCTGAATGGCATCATGTCTCCACTCACCCGAAACTGTCCCAGACAGCTGCATTCAGATATTGCCACATATTTTAAATTTAAGGAATTAAGTGGCAGGAAATGGAAGGGCAAAAAGGGAAAGAGCAGAGTAAAGTCACAACGTTTTGTGCGTGGCCGAAGGGCAAAGATGATATGGAAGGAGAGACCCTAGAAAGGGGAGGTGAAGGGTGATTAGATAGCCTCATACATTTTTTCTTCAGCGTTTAATTTCCTTAGGAGTATATGCTACTTTTTATGACAGTGACAGATAATGAAGGAGTCGAAAGATAATAAGCTCGGTATTCAGAGAAGATCCTGAGAAGTGGAATGTTACAGGTCTGTTTGGAAAGCTGAAATTCTCTGGTGATAGGAGATGGATGGGTTGGCTGGATGCCCCATGAGATTTTCCTCAGTCAATCTAAAATTAATTCCCCTTCATAATTAAAATACATTTTATATTTTTAGGAGCAGCTCTTTAAGTGGGCTTTTTCTTCCCCTTCTCCGTTTTACTGTATAGCAGAAAAAGGCCACTTTAATTGCTAGTTTGCTTGATTTAGGATGAAAAAGCCCCCAGGATGTTCATGTCTGCCTGTCTTAGCTACTCATTTGATCTTGTACCCATTGTGTAAGCTGTAATGTATTTATCCCTGCAATAGATCTTTAAGGCAGTGAACTGCTTGTATTAATTTACAGATAAAGAGCTGCGACACAGTCAGACAATGCAGGTTTCCTGAAGTCCTACGGGAAGTAGACAATGGACCAAGACTTTGAACTGCAGCCTCTCAGTCTTGGACTGATCTTCCTGCACAAAATGGCTGGAGCCAATACCTGTATTGGAAAGTGTGTAGGTGCCACATGGAGACCTGCAAGTGAAGTTGTGTCCTGGGGATCCTCATGGCACAATAGGCTAAGCAGAGTGGGCCAAAAGACTCTGCACTGGTTTATGCCTGAATCTCCCATAGCCATTGCTAAATCTCCCACTGTTTTCAGTTCAGATGGTCAGGCCACTGCTGGAAAAATCCGAAAGTGAATCAATATGTCATCCCATTTTATTTTTTTTAGCATGCTTTGGTGGAGACTTACTCTGGGGTAAACCCAAACCAGTTCACTCCCACTTCCCTCCCATTTGTCATTTTGGCCGTTTAACTGAGAACATCTTAGTTCTGACCCCAGCCTATGAGCCAGCTTCTGTTTCTGTTAAAAGCAGTGGGAGTCCAGCATCAGGAACGACAATAACAGCAGCATCTGACCCTAATTTAACATAGTTGCAAACTGGAAGATGGAAATTCAGTAATATATGTTGGCAGATTTCCTGGTACTCCCAGACACTGGATCACTGCAATTCATCCAAATTCCAGTTTACCCCATAGGAATACAATGAGTCAATTAACCCTTTAAATAAATCAACTAATTCCAGAGCAATTGCACAGTGTCTGTTTCTGTATTTTATCAGTTACATAATAAAAATCTTCCTCTTGTCTTTTTGTTTCCTGTTGCATTCTGTGCTGTGGATAAATATCACCAGTGCCTGCCAAGTCACAGTCACAGAGACCTACTGCAGAAAATGGAACCAGAAAGATCTGGAGACACACATTGGGAGAAATCCTCCTTAATGCATTGCTTCAAATTGAATGCCTGCAGTGCTACATGGCAAATTTAAAGCTAAAATCCACACCTCATTAACAATGAATCCTGATGAGTAAGTTAAGTAGAAGAAGCATCAATAATTTATGGTGATGAACTCAGCATTTTCTCTTTCCTTTTTTTTCTTTTTGTATTGCATCTGTCTTTGGAAGTCTGTAGTATGTTACAAATGAAGTGCCAGTGATGAGCTAGAAAGGAAAAAGCTAGGAGTTTTTCAGGGAGACAGAGAACAAAAATAGAGCCTCCACAATTGCAAACACACATGCTTAGGACACTTAAGAATTTTTAATCACATGAACTCAGAACTTCCCAAGTGGTAAAATATATCCCCAAGAAAAGAAATGACAGCAGATGAGAAGCAAAGAGGACCAGAAACAAAATTCAAATCAGAAAGCCTACCATAGTATAGTTCAGATTTACTTGTTCCCTAAATGATAAAAGTAGTAGTTGTGACTATGATCACCTGTGCTCAAAGGTAGCTACAGATTTAACGGTGGGTAAAATGTCTTAAAGATATCCTGGCTGAAATGGAATGGAGGGAATGAAGCATATGTTTAGACATCAAACTTTAAATGAGCTTGTGTAATTTTTAACAGACTTCTTTGGAATATAGCCGATTTTGTGTTGATGTTTGTCACTGTCTTATTTCTTCAGTTGCCTAGTATGGCTTTACCTCAGAGCTTTATCCTACAGCAGCTCCCAGATCAGATATCCCATGTGTAACTGTAGGAGGGACTTTTTTTAGAAAGCCTACTATATGTTGATGATCTCTTTTATCCAGCTCTATTACTGTTACCTCCCTTTTTGCATAAGCGCTTGGCAAATATCTTTTCTGCTGGTGATGAAAATTGAGGATAGAGCCAGGTGTTCCTTTGAAGAAAAGTTCTTTCTTTTAAAAGACTATAAAAATTCTGCTACCTGGAATGCAATAAAAAACCCCAAACACTTGTATCATGAAGCCTTAAATGAAGTAACTTCTTTGTTCAAAGTCCCCAAATATTTTCCATGATACCACACCTACTCTTTTATTCAGAGTTGCAGTACAGGAAGCTTCCCTAATGTGAACCTCTCCTTTGCCTTGAGGTAGTCTGCATAAAAATGTGCTGAAATCAAACCTCAGTTTGTCGTCTTGTTGTCAGTGTAATTTTCAGGTGAGGCTTCCATTGTTTCAGTAATCACTAAGATGAAATGTTGAGGTTGGCAATAGAGTCAGGGTTGTCCATAGTATAAGCAATGGTGAGTGTGTGGTAGGCAGTGGGGAAAGTTATAATGTGATACAAGCCTTGTAGATCTAGTGAAGCTGTGGTTTTCAAGTAGCCAGTGCAACTATGAACTTTTATTTCTGGGCTCAGGTTGAAGGCCCATATCTCTGTTGAGTAACAGGATTAAGAGACCAGAGATGGATTTATTATTTTTTTTGTGAAAAGCACTTTACTCCTGGTACCTGGCTGTTACTGTCCTGTATTGGTTTACTTGTGCGTTTGCTCTGGGAAAGTTCACCGTTCACAGTTCACAGAAAGAGTGATTACTTAGCTTCACAAGTGTGGTTTCAATGAGGGAAGAAGGTGCAGTCCATGGTCATAGGCCTCCTAGTGTGTGTGTTCTTGAGATCCATGCTGTTGGCTGTGAAAACGTGTTGTCAGGTCCTGCGTTTATTCCTCAGGCACGGTCCCATTCCTGGTTTGTAGAGGTTTACATCTGAGATGACTTTAACAAAGTGGGAATGCTGCTAGGGGAGGATTATGAGAAATTTTCTTTAAAATAGGGTTGTCTTACAGTTGATTATCCATGTAGGTCCTAGGTTAGGGAGATAAATAAGCTCTTCAGAGTAGTGTTCTGGCAAGGTTCAAAGTCCTTTTGACTTCATTAAGGTGGACATTTTGAGTGTTCTCTTTGGAAAAGAATTTTTCGTGTGTGTGCTGATGTCATAGTAGGTTTAATGCTCTATTAATACCTTTTTCTAACAGAAAGCAGTTTGTAGGCTACCACTCCTTATGAAGATCATAGGAAGATTTAGGGGTTTAGAGACAGTTCTATGAAGAGTGCTATTTCATTAAAGTTTGTTGCAAGTTAAATCAGGTGGAAAAGCTGAAATTCTGGTTAGTGGTTATGTTCTCTGGGCGTGCTAAAAAAGGTTATGATGCTACCTTGGGGAAGGGTACTGGGATATGGACTGGTGACATCACACAGTGCCAAGGGTGACATTAATGTGGAGGTGAGTTAACTAAAATATCACATAGGCTTGTCTACACAATTAATAGATTAGGCAAAATAGTACTTCATAAAATTGACTTGACTTGGATAGCAGGGTTTGAAAAACCACTTTGATCATATTATAAAGAAAAGCCTAGACCATTTGTGGTTGACTTAGTCATCTAATGATCATACTCTACAGACTAAAGGGCAAAATGTTTTCTGCCTTTATGAAAATTATTCAGATCTTAAAAAAAAAATTAAAATCCTGTTCCTTTAGATTGATTTTTTTACTTGTTTTACTTATTTTGCTCTTTTTCCCAATGACAGGAGATTGCACGAGATTAATTGGTACCTCCTGATCACAAAGATTTTAGTGAAAATCCAAGGGGTCAATCTCAGCCTGAATGTAAAGAAGAGGACAGAGATGAGTGCTCACTTTAACACTTCAGGTGATGTGGACTCATGTAGCCTGACTGGTCTGTAGCAAGAGAATTCAAGGCCTGGGTAAATACTCAATCACTGTACCATAACTAACACATACAGAGGAGCAAACTTGTTATCAAATGTTTAATTTCCTACCAAAAGGTAAGGAAACATGTCAGCTGTATTTTCAGTGCCTGGTTAGAATGACAGTAGCAATTATTTCTCAGGGACTGTTTTACAGAGAATTTAAAGATGTATGGTATATGCATCACATGATTGGCATCTGTATTGCCTCGAGACCGAACTGAGGTAATCAAAGACTGCAGCTAGATAAACTTCCCCTCTTCTATAAGGGGAAGTTTTCTTTGGGTGATGGTAGCCTGCAGAGTTGGGATGAATTGCACAAATATTAATTTAACTGTTTCCAACTCTTGGAGACACTGAGTGAACTGGTTAATAGAAACTTCATTATTTTTAATGTTATTTTTTCCATTTTATTTATGTATTTTGGGCTGGACATAAAGATGGAAAGGGTTATGAAGAAAAATACACGTTCCACTTACTCATGTATCACTCTGGTACTGAGAGATATTTCTATAGTGATATTTCTGCTGTTTATTTCAGATGCAGACATACTGGGCAGCAGAACTGGAAAATTGGGAAGACAAATGTCATTGGCACAGCTTTGTGCAATATGTATGCCCCATGTCACATGAGGCAGTAGCAGTCACAGACGATGTCCCGACTGCTATGTGCTCATGGTCAAAATAGCAGTAGGAAGTACACGATTGCTTGACTCACATCACAAGTATATTTTCAAACTTTTCCTGTCTATTAGGGCTAACATTGGATTTTAAGTAGGCAATGGGGAAGGAATATTTGCCTGGGGTATGGATGTTCATTGCGTAGTACCAATGGATTAAAGAGCATCCCTGAAACCTGTGACCTCGAAAGCATGCCTGCCACAGCAACACATGCAACGTGACTCCCAAAGTTAGTATCTTGCACATGTTTTACATGATGCCCATCACCCCCTTTCTATTTGCTGTAGGACTTTGGACTTCTGCTGTTTCTTTACTATCATGTTGGTGCTCTTGTTCTGCACCTCCCTGCAGCTCCTTGGCTTCCATGGGGCAAAGTGTTCAATTCTTCTCCCAGGCATGAAGGGCGACCTGGTGTAGTGAAGGGTGTCCCTGCCCATGTCAGGGAGCATGGAACTAGATGATCTTTGAGGTCCCATCCAACCCAAAGCATTCTATGATTACCCTGGTCTCTGTGCCACTTTAACTCTGCAGAAGTTTCATCTCCCTCACAACCCAGCTTCTCACAGCTTGACCTAAAACTGGCCTTACCTGAGCTGATGGATGTGGGAAACCCCACAGAGAGAAAAAGAAACCTTTTCTGTAGTTGTGGCATGGTTGCATGAGTTCAGCTGCTCGCAATGGATCAGCTGACCGCTGCCCAAGGATTAGGAAGAGGGTCAAATCATTCCAATCCAGCCAGACAGTCATGGCAATGCAAGCAGCCTTTGCCTTTTGACCCTGTCCCATATCCAGCCTGTCCCATATCCAGCCTATCTCATCTTCTGTGTTCCCATTGACATAGTATAAATATCACTTTCCTTCTATGGCTGCCAGAATGAAGAAAACATTCAGTGGTTGAGTTGGACAGGGTGGGAGCAGCATCTATGTTGCTTTTTTCATTCCCCAAGAGGTATTACCCGTCCCATTAGAAACTGAGAAGTGCTGCTCTAAGATGAGCTGAAATGCACTCATTCCTGCTTATTGATGTATTTTGGTTCCAAAAGATTAACATCAATGTGTGGTTTAAACACCAACAAAGCAGAACACAGATCTATGCATGACTTCACCACTTGTATCAGCGTTAATTAGTGAAATAGAGACAGACAAGATTTAGTGGTGAACATCTCTGGAGATCACGTGTACTTTAAAGGTGCTGTTATGCCAGTACTATCTGAACTACAGGAATAACAGTGAATTTGATTTGGCAGGGGAGAGAAAATAAGCAGGAAGCTACTCTTAATGTGGATTGCTGGAGGAGGAAAGCTTTCTCTCCTCTGGCTACCAAAGGTTGCTGCCTTGTAAAGGCCAGGTACCTTGAGGTCCTGGTAGTTGTTTTGCTCATTTCAGCACACAGTGCCCCTGACTTCTGCCTCAAATCTGAAGGAGATTTCTAGAAAGTCTTCACTAGTCTTTCAGAAGTTACCATTCAGGAAAGTCCTTGCCATAAGGAGTGTGGCAGTCATTAAAGAAAAATTAATAGGATAGTTTCTGAAAGTGCCATGAAACCTCTAAGAAGCCAAGGATATGTCAGTCCTCAAAGGTAGGAGGAAAAGAGCAGAATGCATAGCCTCTTTAAGGTGATTATATGATAACTCATCAATAACAGCCTCCTATGTGCTCATTGAGCCCTTGACACTGTTTTTGCTCTATACTCTAAGATCATCCTGAAACTAAGTTTTAATCTTAAACCAAAGAGGGGAGGGGAGAGGGGGTGAGTAACAGTTTAATAAACAGAATTTTGCAGGGATACAATTCTAAGCTTGTGTGAAGAATCGTCACACACAAACATCTCCTTTAAGTCTAAAAGCACCTTGTAAGGATCTGAAAACTTTTTTTTTTTTAAACACAAAATGTACCTTTGACTTTTTATTAAAAATGTGCTTTATGTGGATGATCTGAAAAGAAGGATCTGACCATTTGGACTCACTAACAGTCTCCCTACGTCAGAGAGAGGTTTTCAATTAACCTGATGTTCCAGCTATTTTAATTACCTTTGTAGTTCCAGGTAAAGGAGATGTTCAGTGCTTTCCAGCTTCAATTAAAAAGCAGTGATGCTCTGCACATTACACCATGGTGCTTCTGTATTCCCGTGGCTCAGGAACAGGCTAAAAAAAAATATTACTGTAAACATATCTGTTTAAACTGGGAAATATTTTAGGATGAAAGACAGTATGGGGGAGGTAAGTATGGTATTGATCTTCCTCTTAGAAAAAGGAGAAAACCCAGACCCTAAAATGAGGTATCAGTGACCATTACTAGAAGTTGAGCTTTACCACTAAAATGCAGCTTGTGCCCTTTATAATTACTCGCTGAATGGGAGCAGGGCACCAGTGCTCCATCCTATGAGGTGATGCCTGTGCATGTCATTGGCCTTTTTTTTTTTTTAAATAGAGAGTCTGACTGCAATTTGTGGCAATCTGGGCTGAACGGGGGAGTCAGCGGCTCACATGAAGGCCTGGTCTCGGCAGAGCTGGCCTGGGTGAGGTCCCTCTCTGAGTGCTGCGCTGCCAAGCTAGATCACTGAGTAAGCAAGCCACATTGTGAAATAAGTCTTCCAGGCTTTCACAGGCCATACACTGTCTTTCATTAAATAGCGTACTGAATTGTCCCTAAGCCAGTCCTAGAGGGTTAGTGGTTTGGTAGCCAGCCAGCATCTTCTTATAAACTTTCTGGCGCAAACCAGCAATATTTGTAACAAATTCTATTGATGTGTTAATGTAAGGAATTTGGAAACGCTTGCTTGGATGTCCCCAAAGAGGATGAATTTCAGTACTTTCATGACTTATTTCACTGAAGAAGATCTTTACCAAGAAAACATCGTCAAGACTTATGTTCAAGAAATAAACGAGAAAATCATGTGTCTGATTAACACTGCATGGTATGTTTTTTTCCAGCTAGTGGGATATCCATAAGCAGGTCATGAGTATCTCATATGGATATCTGATAAACATTTTTCCCCTCTGACTTGATGATAGAAGTTTGTACTCAGCATAGCAAAATTCAAACATCATTGCTTAATAGCAATTTGTAATGTAAGTCACAGGGTGCTGTTTTTCTACATATTTTACGTAACTGCGTGGATAAGGAAGAAATTCTGAAATGGCTGTTTCCAGGCAGAAATCAGGCTTTCTGTCTGTAAACTGACACCTTACTGGGTGCCCTGATGTCCTTTTAATTCCTTAGTGGAAGTCAAGAGGTTCTGTACAGTGGTAAAATCCACACTAAGGCACACAACTGAATGTCTCTAGTTTTAAAAAATTGGGTTTGCAACTTCTTGTACATGTGATGAAATTTAGCTTTTATGCCCATGAAGCACCTGTGGCTGTGTGCTCCCTAAAAGGAGTGAGAATTTCCCTAAATAAATAAATTTTATAAAGCCTTCTTCAGGATTCTTTGTATGGTCTTATGTGTAGGGAAGGCAATTGTTCAGGCTGTGTTTGGAGGCCAGCATGAACATTTGAGCCCTGCTGTGTCATGTGAAAGCCAGCATCTGAAGTAGTGGTTTCCTTGCAGAACTCAGGCAGGAGGTTGCTTTGACTTCTGTATTTGACTCAGGAACTGGTGGGTGTCTAGTGCCATTATGGCTTGTAAGAAAAGGCTCTCCAAACCCAAATATTTTGAGTTAGGAATAGTGTAGTAATGGTACCCTGAGTACCTCATGGTCATGAGGTGTCATTTCTGGGACAACCGGAAAGTTTCAGAAGTGTTCTTATGGATCTATACAAACCATGCGAAGCTTAAACACACAAAAATATGGTGGCATCTGGTAACATATATTAAATAAGTTGATTTATCCCACAGCAAAGGCAGGTAGTCTCCTGTCATTTTATGTCAATTATGGCTAATTCTTGATATGGTGGAATTTTACATGGTTGAAGTAGTTTATTCTTTTTTGGCTTAAAGAAGCTACCAGACGCAATGGTTTGTGTGGCCAATTCATGAGTCACTGTTTAAGAACCAAGGACGATGGTTCATTTTGGCAAAAGTTATTAATAACATAAAATAGGTGCCCAGCATTGCATTTTAAGGTCCTGGAAGGATCAACCTCCTTCCATAAGGAAATATAATGTAGTGAGTTCTTTCCTAGGTTAGGTGTTAAGCCAGAAGCACATCATTCACAGGTTTATTTACCTCTGTGATCAAGCGAACATGTGGAGTAAGAGAGTTAAGTAAGTGCTGGCTTACACAATAAATGCCAGAGGATACCAGACCTATTGGCAGTATGTGAGAATACTCTCTTTTTTTAGTTTTTTTCTTCTTTCCTTTTCTTTTCTTTTTTGCCTTTTTTTTTTCTGCATTGCACATAGGCTGTTCATGGTTTCAGTCTCTGGTTATGTCTTCTCAGATGAGTATAGACATATCCAAGCGCCTCTTCTTGGACCTGAGGGCGTGCAAGCCAGCTTTGGAATGGCTGTGATAGAGTTTCATTAGTGCAATGCTGTTACTGAGTTGACTCATTCTTTCTCCCTGTGGGATTTATTCACTTGGAGTATGCTGTGGCCCCTGGGATGGAGCAAGGATAAGTCTGGAGTGCTCAGGCTCTGGGCAAAGTCTGTGCTGGTCCATGTAGATATACTCTTTGTGCTCTGTGCACAGGGACTGTATCCTGTGCCTGTGATTGCAGCCCATTGAGGAGCTGCACAGACCTGCATGCCAGCCTTGGCTGAAGAGACATCTAGAGATGAACTACTACACCCCCACTTTGTGAAGGTCAGACCAACCTCAATATTAGCTCATTTGGCTGTCCTGCAGACTGCTGTATTGAAATCTTCTGAACCCAGAGCATCTCTATGAAGCTGTGTTAGCACGAGTACAGACAGCAGGCTGGAAGAAGTGATCATTCCCCTCATCTCAGCGCTCGTCAGAGGTCAGGTGGAGTCCTTTGTGTTTCTCAATACAAGAAAGACATCAACCACCTGGAGGAAGACCAGTGGAGGGGCCACCAAGGTGATCAGGGCAGGAACAAGTGATGTAGGTGGAGAGGCTGAGGCAGCTGCTGTATTTTAGCCTGGAGAAGGGACAGCTGAAGTCTTGTTTCTGTCTGCACTGGAAGGCTATAGAGGTGATGAAAACAGACTCTATTATGAGATGTGCAGTGAAAGGGAAAAAGGCAACAGACACAACTTGGAAGACAGGAAATTCCAGTTAACTATTAAGATTTTTTTTTCACTGTAAGAGCAACAAAAGGTGGAGCAGGTTGGCTGGTGAGGTACTGGAGTCTCCATCCTTGGAGATGCTCAGACATTAATGGGGCAAGGTGTGAGTAAGCTGTTCAGTTGTTCTTGCTAGAGTTGAACTTGATGACCTTCTCTGGTTCTTTCCAACATATATTATTTTGTAATTCTATAATGCACAATAGACAAGCACTGTCTCAGAAACAGCCCTGTGCCTCGTAGGCAAAGCTGTGTCACTTCTTGAAGAGGACTGAAAAAATGGGAGAGGGGGAACGTTACAGCAGATCTACCCTTTTTAGTGGAAAAATCCATATTAAATCCATATCAAACAAATAAATAGACCCTAAAAGCAAACCCACCCAAAAGGAAGATAAAGAAGAAATGTTTTAGATTGAACAACATTTCACAAAACGTAGTATAGAAATTGTCACTCTCAGCATATGGTATATCTTTTTCTCCTTTTTAATTAGTAAACACACAAGCCATTTCCTAAATAAAAATGCCATCTAAAGCAGAAGGGGAAATGTACAAATGTGAAAATGCGGAAGTAAATATTTTACTTTACATTTCTACCTTTGTTTTAGAATCGTTGTAATAGAAAGGCAGGAAGGAGTGAGACATTGTCTAAACCATCCTCTGAGGCTGATTTAGACTGTTTTCAGCAAATGCTCCTCTCTCTGGTATGTTTTTGACAGCGATCTGCACTCAGTTTCTCTCATTCTTCCCTTCCTGCCACAGTAAACTTTAGCAAAGACAACAGCTATCCCAGCAGCAAAGTAGAAATGAATGAGATTCTCTATTTTCAGACCTCTGGAACAGCCACTGAGACATCCTTTGGAAAATACTCATGTCAGGGAGGTCTTATTAAGTGGCGTTGGGTTTCCAAAGGGGCAGTGAAACAGACTACTGTATTCTTCAGCATTTCGCGCTGACTTTCTGTGAAGTGACAAGGATGACTTCCCTGGAGGGCAGGCTAACTTTGGAGGTGAGATTAAATAGCTGACTCTACCTCTCCTAAAGAATGTGCCAAAGATATTTCTGCCTCTCAGGTTTCGGTGCCTGCTCATTGGAACTTCTCCTGGCAGTGCGTTCTGGTTAACCTGGTAGCAAGCTCTGTCACCAGGGTCCCCTGCCACTTGAAAGTACATATTTAAAGGCAATCTTGAATCCAGAAGAGAAGAAGCAAGAGAGTGTAATGCTGTGCTGTTTCAGCTGCTAATTGTGCCCAGATTAGTTAATTAGATAATTAACATAAGAATGCTCTCTTTTCATATTAGAGCATCATACATTTACAATAGAGCTGTTCATAAGTAGAGTGCTATGCTGTGGGAAACACTAATTAATTTTGCAAATTTGGACCTTTAATTGCTAAAGTGCTGTGCTTTCTCAATGTTTGTTTTAGAGTAATGTTAACTGATTACTGCCTGTTCGGAGAAGTATTTATTCTCCCTGCCAGTTGGACACATTCCTCTTGCTGTGCAACCAGAATCCCGGTTTACTTGCAATATTAACTGCATTGCACTTTAGAGGAGCCTGCAAGAGATAGGACTGCCTGTAAGCCCAGTTGACACTGGGTGCCCTACCTGCAAGAAGCAACGCACCCCATCATTTCCAGTTAGGACCTGTCCTAGCCAGACGTCTCTGCTGCCTGCATACTCCGCTATTACAACACTCATCCTGGCTTGAAAGCAGGATCTGAAGAAGCTGCAGCTGGCAGATGCAGCCGCCTGCTTCCTTTGCAGCAGTTCTCAGAAAACATCAATCCCTGCACCAGGCACTTTGCTGGCTCCCTAATGATCTCTGGGTCAATTTCAAGGGCTGGGTTCTCAGAAGCACTTATGTGAGTTGGGGAAACATCGGCAATGTCTGTATGGTCCTGATGGTCTCCTCCTTGGACTCTAGCTCCTACCATTGCAAGAGGATTAGATCTTGCAGGGCAGGAACCATCCTCACCTCCTTTGAAAGTTGTGCCACTGCTCCAGGTATAATTCAGCAGTTACTGAACCAGGAAAAAAGCAAGCTTCAACGAGATTGTTACCCAATATGACTAGCATTTGCGTAGGTAAAGGAAGATGTGAGTTTGCTCCCAGCTCCAAGGCTTCTTTTTGTAACACATGAAAATTTTTGAACTGGGAAATCAGAGCATAGGTCTTTGCCATCCTTGGTGGATACTTTTCATCACTTAACTAGGTCACCAGCTGTGGCCATTTTTCTTCTGGTGTGCATGTGGAAGTGGCAGAGCATTCACATCCTGTTGTATCTGTTAAAGGAAACACAAAAACATCTAAACTAGGAAAATACTCTGTGATGCCATGTCTGGCAGGAGCACATTGAGGGTGAGATTTAGGACATATTTTTTCATTTTCTACTGCCTGACAGCTGCAGTAGAGGTGTAGATGTCATGCCAAAGTACTCACTGTATTACTCAGAGGGTTTAGCTGCCTAGCTTTGTGACTTTGGGTCTAATCTGAATAGAAGATGTCTATGGTGCTTTCTAAGCACAGATCATAATTCTTAGTTTCAGATCTGGTGAGTGAAAGCTGACTCAACTGAATAAAAGTTTTACCTGTGACTAAAGACTGACTGAAAAGTTTGAAACTAGACACTCAATCAGCAAATTTGAGTCAGCAAAACTCAAATACCAAAGCTGAATACAGGGGTGGATTTTAAATAAGCATATTTAACTTCTTTCCACTTGTTCAACTAATTTTTCCAGCAACTTAACCAGTTTCAACAGGGGATATAGAACAGAAATGAATAGAAACACAGGCTGAATAGATACATTTGAGGATATTTTTTAATATAGGCTTGACCATTTTCAGAAATGGGTGCAAATATTTCCACTGTGATCTTGCTGTCCAAAAAAGCACCTTGTACCATAGCAGCATTCCTGGGGAAAAGGGAAGCAAGAAGAAAATATGTTAGTAATTGTGGGATGAAGATGAAGGGTGTGGAAAAGGGCCTTTAGTAAGGGAGGGGCAGTGTGACAATAGAAACTACATGATACATTTACTTGCTACACATATTTTGCTTTCCACCTAAACCGCTGCTGTTTTCATTGCAGGCTTTAAGATGCTGCAATCATTCATTGAGGCAACAGTTCAAAGCCACCAATTTGAAGACAAGACTTTGTTCAGTAGCAGGAGAAAATGAAGAATTCAAGGGTAAATCTGAAGATTACAAGGACCTTGAAAGTCCTACAGAAAGTGAGCCTTTTAATTTAAGTGAGAAAAGAAATTAAGGTACAGATTTTGCTCTCTGCCTGCTGAGTTAGTCCTATTGATTCCAGGTAGGCTACGCATTATTAAGTACCAGAACAGGTTTTATATAATTACAGTATTCATCCCTTGGGTAGCACATTTTTTTTGGGTTTATGTCTTGAATTTTATCCTGTAGGTTATTTTCAGTGCTATAAATACTTTCAAACGTGAGAAGGCTGTATGAAATTTTCAAAGAGGCATCTTCAGTGCTTTTTTGGAGGATAATTATTTGGTCTTAAATACCTGGTCCATCCAGTGGTATCCTCTAATGCTTTCTAAGCCTTTGTATTTTCGAACCAACCAGGTTCACGTTTGATCGAGCAAGGGGCAGAATATAGAATTCATGTCCTTGTTTTATTATATTCTGAAGATATCTCTACATCTGATTAAGAGGTTTCTGAATGGCTGCTTTCATCTGCCTTTTCTTTTACTCACAGTATTTTCCCTGAAGCAAAGCCCTTCACTTATTCCGGCTCAGTGTTTACTGTGCTGCCCTGTAATGTGTTCCAGTGTTTCTAGGCTCACTGTGCTCACTTTGCTTCTTTGAAAACATCCTCCATAACGTTCGGAGGCTTGTGCTGGCTGTGGTAGAGTCATCTTTACCCATGGAGGTCAGAAAGCAGCGATGTGCGGAAGACAGCCCTTCAGTGTTGATTTATTTCTCTAAAAGTTCCACCAGGCAATGGGTGAGAGGGGTTTCTCCAGCTGGGAATGTCTAGCTGGAATCCAGTACTGCAATATTGAGCAACAAGGCTTGTAGACACAATATTTTCCCCTTTGTGCTTCCTCTCTCTCGCGTGTGCGCACACACATGTGCATGCACTTTCTGTTGCAACAGGTAGTTCAGCCGGTACATACGCGAGAGGATCTGTCCTCTCTCTCCTGAGATCACTTGTTTCCGCATGTGCATAAGCTGGGGTGTGTAGCGAAGGATACAACAAGGTGCCCTGTTTGTGTTAATGCATGTGGGAGGCTTTTTCTCTGTGTTTCCCACCGACGGTGCATGCATGAGAACAACAGAGACAAAGCTGCTGCTTAACTGAGGCCATATCTCACAGGGGAAACCTCTGCTCATAGTGAGCTACTGGGTTGAGATGTGGTTTTATTCCCCCGCAGCATTTCAGTACTGGCAAAAGCACTAGTGTAGATCCAGTTTAAACTAACACAGAAAAGCCTTTGCTGGTGTAGTTTAACTTTTGGGGAGGAACGGGCAGAAGCACGGCTCTGCCAGCAGGAGACACATCACTAAGAAGAGAGTTACTGTGGAAAACACTTCTTGGTGTCAGTGAAACTTGAGTGGGAGTCCTGCAATTACCGTGGGAGCATGGAGAAAGATGTAGCTGTGGAATTAATAAGGTGTTAGGATAGAAAGTGTGTTCTAGCAAAGGATTGTCAAAAAGTATTGATGACTCAAGGTGAAAATATAAGGCGACTCTGAGTTAAAATTTTGGCAGAACATTTCTGTATGAGAAGCAGGCTATTTATGGCAGCTTCAGAGGAACTAGTGACCTTTGGAGTGGTGCTGAAGTGGCAGAAGCAGCAGAGTGACATTTGTTGTTTTCTGTGGTACTGATTCCGACACGCAATGTTGACTTTATCAAGACATTCTTTTTTCCATCCAAGTTACTCAATCATGAGTCCCTGGGCAACAAAAAACACCTTAAAAAACAAGAAAAAAAGAAAAGAAAAAAGAAATATGTGATAAAGAAACGCTGAGAGAAGCATTATTTCATAACCAAAGATTGAACAAGTGGTAGATTCTACTTTTGTAAGTCTGGAAAGATTATTGACTTGAGTAGGTTTTGGCTCAGACACTGAAGCAATGGAGAGATGCTCACTTTGCTACAACTGTGTTGATGGAAGACATTGCTGTTCTTGTGTACTCATCACTGTCTGCAGTGAAGATTACTGGCCCCAACAATTTCCCAGTTAAAGTCACTTAAGCTAACTTAATTGATTTTTGCTGAAGTAAATTAAAGTGCTCTGATAAACTGTTGTGCTGGCCCTCTGGAAGAGGCTGTAGCCTTCAGGATGGAGGTGACTTGGCTGGCACATCTGGAGTTATAAGAGGACTTCTGTCTATCCCCTAAAGAAAG
This sequence comes from Zapornia atra, assembly GCA_013400835.1. NCBI lineage: Eukaryota > Metazoa > Chordata > Aves > Gruiformes > Rallidae > Zapornia > Zapornia atra. Next base: position 80,154 of record VZTU01003944.1, read on the forward strand.
GGAGAAAGTTTGCTATTAGTCTAGACCATATCAGATAGTTGATTTGCCTGGGAATAGCTTGCATTTGACTTCTGAAATCTTAAGAACCTTTGTCATTATATCTAGATTATAAACAACATAATGTACTAGAGTCATTGTGGGTTTTTTAATACTATGTCCATTTTTAGCTAAAGCAAGAAATAATTAATATGGTCAACACTTTTTTTAATACTTGTCCTCTGGAAAATGCTGTGATGTTGAAATCAAAATGTCCTTCAAGACAATATTGATTTGAATGAGATCCGGCTGTGAAAAATGGCTTAAATAGAGTTGATATAATGCATTATGAAATTTCTGGAAGAGAATAATGTAATTTATCATTTTAATGTTACTTTTTGAAGTTTACTTTCATATTTGTGCTGGAAGAAAACATTTTGATTAAGGAGGAAAGGGTTGACCTGCAGTGCCTTTTTTTGATTAAGAATTTTGAAGTAACAAAATGCCTCCGTGCTGATTTGCTCTGAGACCAATATTACAAACTGCAGAGTTTTAGGAATCCAAGTTACCATACATCTGTAGAAATGTATCAGAGTAGGCAGATAGTATAGGTGACCTCTCCAGGCTCTCCTGAGTTTCAAGCTTAAAGACTACTACATGTATTAATTTTATCAGTATAGCTAGTTTGATAAAAATACTTACATGGCTACTACTGTTGAGCAAGAAGTTTTATACTGTGATGAAATTAAAAGGGTTCTCGTTGTCATATCTATATTAGTTCCCTCAGTTTCTCAAATTAGCTCCATCAATAAAACCTACTGACATACCTTTTGGCATGTGGAAAACCTAGGTGCCTGAAGAAGAATCGGAAGCTTGATACTGGTTCCATTTATTTGGGAGAAAAACTGAATTAACTCAGTTTTGTTCACCTTTTAGCCACATTCCCTTGTAACACGATAAAGTGAAAAACAATGAAGCTCAAGTGCAGTAAAGTTGCTTTTACAGAGAGACTGAAAGAGAAGCCCATATTATTTCAAACCCTCAGAAGGCACAAACTACTGCTCTGAACATGTTGAACCCTTGTTTATTGTGAACTTCTTACAAAAAGGAAAAGGAAAGTGGTGCTGGGGATCCTGCTGTGCAGGAGGACCACAGAAATTACTACAATGCTGAAAAGACAAATGAGCATACAGAAGGGCGCATTAGTAATTGTGACCTCTCATTATTAGGCACTGTCCTATTCAGTACCATAATTTTGGTAGTAATTGCTACTAATTATTTTAATTTCTCCCTTCTGAGCTTTCTTAGAGCTTATACTATGAGGTCAGTTTTCCTTGGCTGCCTCCAAATATGATAAATATAAAATTTATTTTTATACTTGAGTCATGACTTTGCGGAAATGCCTTCTTCATTTCTTTATGCCAGTATAGAAAGGAAGCAGGAGGAAAATCTAGAGGCTGCACTGCTTTGCCTTGATCCTTCTCACAGAGTTATTAAAAATGAAGCCTTTAAGTAAACAACTGTAAAAATTAAACCACTACATGGGGCTTATAGGAACTTCAGGGTCTGCTGTAGCAGCTGTCCAACATTGTAGTGTTGTCTTCTTCCACACGTTAGGGCAGGAGGAGCAGCAATTGTGTCTGCATTGTGCTGTGCCCGGCCAAATCAGTCCCATCCCTAAGTGATGAAAGGTAGGTCCTGTGCAATGCCTCTATTGCAATATCAGTTCTTGAGTGGAGCTCCAACTCTGCTTGGCGAGGTGCAGAAGCTGGGAGAAGGGCACACATTTCTGCCAGGGAATGGTTGGCAGCAACCTGCTGTGGACGAAGACAGACCCTTCATTCCCAGGTGTCCTCTTGTCAAGGTGAAGGGCTTTCTGCAATACATTTCCATTTAAAAAAAAAGAAAAATAAAAAGGAAAAAAGAAAAAAAATAAAAGAAGAAAAAAGAAAAAAAAAAAAAAGAAGAAAAATACCCATTAGTTAGACAGAGATGATAACTACATTAGTCAGCTAAGATGAGTAAAGCTGGCAAAGAGGGTCTTTCTGGCCTTTAATAAATCGGGGGAAGGGAAAAGTTAACTAGATGAAATTACAGAAAACTTCTGAATCTTATTGGCAGTTTCTCTATAAAGGATGTTTAGAACACGTTTTTTCCTTTGTTTTTACATTTTCTCCATCCCCTTGGTTAAATTGGATGTTTCTATGACATTCTTTTTCACTGCAAAGTAGCTTTAATCAGCTCTCCTATGGTGTAAAACCTTTCCAGTTTAAAAAATATGGTTACATTAAATGTCCGTCTTTTGGGGCTTGCAGCTGCCTGCACTAGTGAGGAGGCCATGGAAAAGGAAAAATGAAAAACTAGGGTGGGAGGAGGGTTTTGATTTGGCTCCTTCCTGGTGGGAACAAGTCATAAAACAAATGTTCAGTTTCCAGATTTGGAAAAATTAGACAGTTGGGTTTTTTTTTCAGAATTGCTTTAGAAGCAACTAGGCATGATGAGCATGGTATCTCAACAATAGGCACTGCCTTTGAATTTTAGAAAGGAAACAGTAGACTATGACTTTCTCAAAGTCGTATAAAGGCCAAAGGCAGGATTTGGCTTGCCAAAGAAAAATAACTCCAATCTAAATGGCATGGAGTCCTTTGAGTTTTTGTTTTATGTTCTGCTCTTTTCATTTTCACTCTTTGAAACAGAAATGAAGAAAATCCCTAAATCTGTGGACTGGCAGAAAAACAACTCTTGCAGACAAAGGACTCATACTAATACATATGGGCACTGTTGATTTCAGCAGGACCGCTCAGTTCAAATGAGGACAAATTAATATCATCATTTTTTATCTTTGATGCAACTGGGAACTCTTAGCCATCTGATTATGGGCTGGCAACACTTTTATGGAAATGTATCAGCCTGCTTTGAAGTTTTCTAAACTTCCACTAGCGCAGTGATCATGTTGATAAGAGGCCTCATGGTACTATGTTCACACATCAAAATTATGTGCATTGTCAGAGCAGTGAGGTTGCAGTTTAAAAACTGTGATAATGCAGCTTCAACCTGGGCTCCTTCCACTCACTGCATTAGAGCTTGCATGAGATGCTTCATATTTCACAGGTATCTGGCAGACGCTATTAAGATCAGAGCTCTACTGAATATCCTTTAATGGATGGATATCCATAGGCAAGCCCAGTTCAAAAATATAATCAAAGGCTAGACTCTGCATTTATACCCATTTTGAACATAAAAAGTCTTTTGTTCCACAAAAGGTTTCTCTTGCCTCAGACACATTATACTTCCAAATTTTCTGAAAGCTTACTTTTATAATCATGTAGTTGAAACGGAAAGCCCCCACAACATAAGGCTTTCTTTTACATTTGATGGGCACTGTCCTCCAAATCAGCATTTATTTCTATAGAGGAGGACACAAAATGCCTGCATTATGGGAAGCTTCATAGCTGTTCAACAGTAGAGGAAGACTATTAGAAATTTATGTATTTCTTAGAAAAGAGCTCTTATCTTAGGGAATTGATATTAACTTCACTTCTGTTAGCAAAGGATCTTTTTGGAGGCAAAACATACATTTTTCCTAAAACACCATAGATACTGGCGTCTTATTCCATTATCATCCCAGGAGTATCCCACTAATTTACTGTGATGTAGCTATTCTTATTATCCTGATTATAAACTGTACCTTTCATGGCCTAATTAACCAAGCCTGTGAGAATGAACAAGCACATCATTCTGCTGAAGTTAGGCCCAGCCCACCTCTCTAACTACTACCCTGAGTAAACCGGGGTTAGGGCAAATTCAGACATTGGTTTTCAGGGTAAAGCTCACCAGAACAGAAATAAAAGCCTCACTCAAAGTTAGATCAGTCCAGTACTTTCTAGACTGGGTTTAAATATTTTTTTAATTGGGGGAAGGATTTCCTTTCTTTGTCCTTGGATGTGATCCAGAGGCACCAAGTGGGGTCACCTGGAGCTGGGGAAAGGCCCTGCAAAGGCAGGCATAGGCTGCTGCCTGCACCAGCTCATACCGACCCTGGGGACCATGGCAGGCATCGCCAACCACGGAGCCAAGAGATCTGTACTGAATAGTGATGTGGTCATAAACATGAAATGATCTTCAACGTGCAGCTGGGAGCGAAAAATGGCTTTGTTGTTATTGCCCTGTTTAAACGTACTGGCTCGGATTTTGGGTTATGCTTTGGCTGCAACATGTTGTAGCTGAGGAAGGCACTCAGCAAAAGCTGGTGTTAAGCTATCTTTAGGCCCCATCAGTTCTGCCTGGCTGGTCTCTCTTCCAGCATTAGACAGAGCAGTGTCACGAAATCCTGCTTTCCTGCTCACCCTGGCCCCAGAGAGCAGTTCTGGGAACTGAAATCTGCTATGCTGCAGGAGGAGTGCCAGATAGGAGGGGAGCCCAAACACCACGGAGGCGGGGGAGAGGGTTGCACGGTTGTGCCTGCAAGTAATGCGGCAGGATAGGGTCAGAGCAGAGCGGTGCTGGGGCACAGGGGCCACACGGGGAGCTGGTGGGGGTGTTTGGGCTCTGACCCCGAGGGGACAGCGTACTGGTCAGTGGGGAAGCCCATCACTCTGCTCTGCTGCGTGGGGCAGTATCCAGCTCCTCTAGTAACCAGTTTTCCCTTCTGAGTGCTGTTGAGACCCTGTCTCTGCTCAACATGTACCCCTAGTCTCAGCTGCAGCAAGAGTGGAGGCTCTTCCCTGCTCACCCCAGGATGCCCTGGGACCAGAGTCCAGAGCCTGCCACCATTCAGGTTATGGTTTCTGCTCTGCTATCAGAGGCATAGAAAGCAGCTGGGGAGAAGACAGGAAGATTGGTCCTCCCTTCCCAGTCCTCAGACTTTATCTTCATAAATTAAAAGAGTAAACCCACTTTGATACAGACTATTGTTGCTCATCAAAAAATGTGACTAGAAATGGTACATCTTTGTTTAATTGAAAAAGCCCACAACTTTTATATCTTGAGACATTCATCAACTTCACAATGAGACCGCTATCTGCACGGCTTTCCTTCCAAGAAGTCATGACATATTACATCTTAGGAAATTTCTGTAAGCCTTATTTCTGCTATTTTATACCTAGATAAAGAAAATAACTTCTGATTTTCATTAGATTATCCCAGTTGACAGTATATCAATGAGCATGTCGCTTATCAGGTTATAAATGTTGTGATTTTTATGACTGTTGTAGGCCCGCTTTTGCAGACTGGCAGCTGCCCGTATCTCAACCTACATCACTGCATTAGCTCTGCACCTTCCTGCCAGCACGCTGCAAGCAAAGTTTTGTAAGTGCCTTTACTACAGCAGCCATTAGCAGCTTTATTGCCTAGATGAAACGACACTCTGGGATGTATTTTTTTACTCTGCTGCAGTGATATCTGCACATGATGACTACTTGGAGACAAAGAGCCATGTCAAAAAGGAAGAAGCAGCTTTGGAAAGTAGTGGGAAAATGCTACTTTGCTCTGAGCAAAGAGTGAATTTGAAATACCTAACGGCTCCATGCTGAATACAAGATAGGACCGCTTCCGGAGAGAAAAAGCAATTTAGTCCATACACTGGATATACAATCCCTTAAGGCAGGCAGACAGCTTATAGATCTGACTCTAAGGAACCAAAAACCCCACGGCAATCATGTGCAGGTTTTCTGTAAGGTTTTGCCTATTTCTGGATTACACAGTCCATCTGGTTTGCAAAAAGATGGAGTCCCCACATTTCAGAATGCAACACCAATGTTTGGAAGATATGAAAAAAATACAGAAGCCGATATATGTGTCTATACATAACAATTATAAATATAGATAAAAATAGACCTTGTAACCCCAGACAGTTTCAAGTAGATTTTCCCTCTCGGCATTTGAGCTGCTGAGTGTCTGTGTTTTACAGAGCATGAGCTCCCTATTTCACTGCCTCCATCCCTACTTCGATCTCTTGCTAGGATGACAACCTTTAAAATTGTACAGCTGGTTTTCCCCTCTTTATGTGAAACATTTTGCACTTGAAGAAAGGAATTAGTTTTGAAGTCACGGGGAAGTAAAGCAAACGTTGCAATAGCCATGTTGCTGTTAGAGGTGGAAGGGAAATATGAGTTGGGGCTTGGGAGTGAGGAAGAGAAAGGAAGGGAAGGAGCTTGTATCGGGCACTGGCAGTGTTAGCAAGGCATTAGTGACAGGTGGGGACAGCATGCACAGCAAAGAGAAAGAATATAAAATAGCTAGTCTCTGGTTTTGCCACAAAAGCCAGGCCTTGGCAGTTTCTGCCACTGAAGAGAATTAGACAGAAACAGTCTCCCCAAGCATCCTATGATGCCATCTGGCTTATTACGGAGGAAATCCCCATTGGCAGTCTGGGTTTTTTTCTCTTCTTTTTCTCCACAACAACCTGAATGGGTGCCAAGATTATTTCTCCCTCTCATGCTCCCTCTCTTTGGCATTGAAACATTGTTCTGTGGAAGGGGGAAATATGCGCTACATTGGCTTAGATGAAGACAGCAATTTAAGGAGCAGGAGCCTTTGCAAGCCTGAGAGGAAAGCAGGGCTGATAAAGGAGATTAAACAAGCTGAGACTCTTTTGATGAACAAGCTGAACCATCTTGCTGCTGAAAAAAGTAGCGATACAGTCGATAGCTCTGATACATACTCTCTGTTGCTTGCCAGGAGACCTATCTATTTCCATTATTAGCCTAAAGGGTGGTGTAGGCAATGAAAGTGAGTCACCGTATAGAAGGAGTTCAGGTGAGATGAAGGTAGTGTGAGCAGGGAGCACCTCTTTATTACAACTCTTCAAATCACCCACTGCGGGCAATTACTTTGTCACCTCCTTGTCTTTTCTGCAAGGTTTCCTTCCCTGAGATTAGCAATGTGCATGCACAACAGTGGTCTGCTTCTGACAGGCGAAGAGTTGCAAGTAGTGTGGTTAGTTTTAATTATTTTTCAGTGAAACATCCATAATAGATGCAGAATGGAGCTGATTTAAATTATAGCCTGTCTGAAAACTGTGATTGACCTGCAAAAAGGTCCTAACATGTTTAAAAAGATGATTATACTGGAGGAGAATGTTGAATATTTTGCCAGATACTGAATATTAATTCTTATCCTAAATACCTAGGTCTTTGTGTGTGTGCAGTCACACATGTATATACACAGAACTAGATTTTTTATATATTTTTAAAACATTCATTGTCTTTTTTTCTCTAGACTTATAACCGGTTTGTGGGATCCTCAGAATCTCAGTAGTCTTTCAACTGCAGAAAGCTTTGTAATGAAAACAGCAAACATATTTTTCTCAAGTTAATGATTTTCATGTTGATTTGAAATTTTAATGAATGTTTTGTAAATTATGTAGTATACATATAAGACGTGTAAGTGTCTGTCCTTTATTTTAGGTCTCGGAGTGTGCTGACACTTGCTCAGTTCTGGCCCTGCCACAGTACATGTCCCTTCAATCTGTGTTATTACCACATCACATTTAATCTGTGGGATAGAAACAGGACTGTCAGATCTGTCCCTATTGTTTGTCCAGTCATAAAGATAGAGATTTGTCTCCCAGCCATGCTCCTTTTTGAAGATTATAGTTCAATTGCATTATTGTTGGGTTTTCTCCCTTCTAAAGTAGTTGCTTTAAAAATACAGAACTTGTTCAAAGCCATTATGTCATGCACAAAATGACCTATGGATACTGTGCTATCCAGGGCGGGGGGTGTTTAACAATCAAAGCAAAAAAGTGGCGCCGTGTACTCAGCAGGTTTGGAAGAACCATATCAAGATGTCTGCAAAGCAACTCTTCTTATGTTAACACCAGTGCTTCTTGGCTTTGAGGTGTACTGTAAGCGTATGGAGTGTATTGCCTAAAGTCTAAGGGATTTTTTGCACTTTCTAATTCACAGTGGAAGCTTCTGTAATTTTTTTTCTTTTTAATCATGTAATACCCATATTTAAATTCAGAAAATAGTAGCAAATGTTCCAGGAAGAAAAAGCTTTATTCCATTAGAGAAAATTAAATGAATGTTAAAATAGAGACTTTCTGATATTACCAAAAGTATCCCACTGCTCCATGGAAAGAAAAGTAGTCAGAATGGAGAAGAAATCAAAAAGGGAATTTGGTATTCATAGAATGGTTTGGTTTGGAAGGGACCCCAAGGGTCATAGAGTTCCAACCCATTGCGTGTAAATAAGGAAAGGTGAATTCTATTGTCTCCTGACAGATTTTGGTTTTGTTTAAGTTCCACCTATTTTTACTTATTAAGATTTTTTTTTCTACTGTTAGAAAAATTTCTTGCAGTGGATTTCAGCTCTCCACCAAGACACTTCACCTGCTTGCAAAGGGACCTGGCCATAGGCCCTGGGGCAGCTTCAGGGAAGCTGGGTGGGTGCTATCAGTACACACATGGTACAGCACCACGGAACTGAGCGAAACCTTATTCTGTTTAAAGCCAGTGAGACTGAGGTCAGGATTAAGAGATGTCCTTGAGGAGATGCCCTTTTTGGCCTTTGTGCAGCAGAACCTCATGGCAGAGGGACTCACGTCTCCCCTACTGCACTCAGGACTGTACTTTGCTTATCTCAGCAAATTAAAATTTGGTGATCTTAGCAAATAATGGCTTTCTCTACAGTGCTCAATTTTTTCCCCCTCCATGAGGTGAACCCTAGTGACATGGTGTTGCCTGCCCTGGCTTTATGCTGCTAAGGGCAGGACCCTCCAGTCTGCATGCCCTGGGGTGCATGAGAGGGCACAGGGGGGCACACGTGGGCAGGTGGTGTTGGGGAAAGACCAGGGAATTGGGAATAATATGTACTGAAGCCCGGGCTACCCATCTTTGTGAAAGTGACCTCTGGGAGACACTGTTCCCCTAGACCTCACCATGAGTTTTTTCAGAGGGAAACCTCCCAGGCAGATCTTGTGAGCAAACCCATGCTGATCAGAAGTGATCATTCACCAAGACCCGGGAGCCACTATGAGCTGTGTTAGTTGATGGTAGAGGTGTACCCACTAATCGTAAGGACTGAAGATCTTTATTATGCGTTTGTTACTGTTTAATTTCTGCCAGTCAATATATGAATCATTATTTGAGTAACTCCTTCTATGAAGTTTGAAAAATGAAAAAAAAATAGCCACATCTAACCTGACAAACCATCCAAAGTTAACCCAGCAGTTAGCTTATTCAAATCTAATGAACTGCCTCGTTGTTTGAACAGCACTGATAAGTTTTTGATAAAAGACCATGTGTTATTGCTTTTACTCAGTTACATTGCCCTTGCAAAAGACAAATTGCTCAAAACAGAGGACAAATGTACTTCCTTAGAAGTCTCTTCACAGAGAATGTGCACAAAATTAATGAAAGAAATGAAAAAGAAACATACAATAAACAAAATAGTGACATTTATGTGCAGAAGGCATATAAAAATTGCCTTTGCAATAGAAAAGACATCTTGATTGTGAAATTGGATGCTGTTGGAATAGCACAATTTTAGTAATCTCTCTATCCCAAGCACAATATTTTACTCCTATTTTCCTTCAAATCCATCACTCAGTTTACTCGACTATGGGAGTTTTCACCAACAAACGTTGTACCAACTGTATCAGAAATCTACATGTGATAAGAAATGAAAATATTCATGGATTTCTGCAAACCATGGATTTTTGCAAACCACTGCTAGAAGTGTGGCAGAGAATGATGAATAGCCCTGAGTTATCTGAAGGTATTTGTGTCCTATGTTACCTTTAAAAATACAGATTTTGGAAACATGTGAGATCTAAATTTCAGGCTTTGTTACAGTAGTCTTAAGTAGTGCCATGCGTCTCTAGGAAAGAAGAAAATATTCATATGCCAGCAGCAACACAAACCTGTGTTGATCCCCCATTCTCCTCTCCTGCAGACCAGGAGGTCTTTGGGATACTGTGTATAGCCTTTGTTGGAATTAACGAGTGTGGTGTACAGTTTTACTTCTTCATTCAAATCCTGGGCCTTGGAAAAAAGGTGTGTGGAGAAATTCAGTCCTGCCTGGTTACTGGAGTTCACCTTTCCTCAGAACAGAGATGTATACTTTGGTTACACATCTAAACCAAGCCCATGCCACAGTCAGATCCCCTTGCAAGTTGTGAAAACTGCAGAATCCCCTCTGCCAATGTATCAATGCTAAGTGACACGGTTTTGCTTGCTCTAGCTTCTAGCACAGAATTTGCACTGAGATAGGGCAGGGCAGAATGCATTTGATCACTTTCCAATTGCAAATGGATGGGGTCTGGGGTTTTTTTGGGGAAAAAAAAAGATGTATCCATTTCATAGTACAACAGTATCGTATGCAAGGATGTTGACAGCTGTGTGGATGATAACAAAATATGAGGTGTGGTTGGATCATTCCCCACACTGCACTAGAGGTAGACCAGCTCTTGCTGCCTCCTGCACATCCACAGAAAAAACCCAACCCATGGTGCTTCGTTGTAGCCGCTGCTGAATGGGGACTTCCGGTATGGTTCTCATCCTTCTGAGTGCAATCACATTAAGAATAGTTCAGATCTCTCTCAGCACTCTGTGTCCAAATATTTTGTATGTACTGTAGCTTAGCAATGCCTCCCAGGAAATATTACTCTGTCAGTAGGCAAACAATTGCTTAGCTTGAAAGAAATGTAATTATTTAAGGCATGCACAAATGTTTTTGGCTGCATGGTGCTGTAACGTTATTAACGGTGGGGAAAAAGAGAGCTAGCTCTATTTTAGAAACTATATTACCATTGTCCTAAAATGCAAAATAGCTCTAAGTCCTATCCTGACCAGAATTCCACATTTGCTCTTGATAGTAGATTGGATTTCAGAGCAGGATTAAGTAAATAAGTCATATTAAAATGACAAAATGGGTAAATAGAATATAATGTGAAATGAAATGTAAATTGGATTTAGGCAAACACTTTTATACAGACCTCCCGTCAAACCCTATCAGACTGCTTCAAATTCCTACTGTGATTTCTGCTCGCAGTTCTATTACATGTTGCCACTCAAGGGCATTTGATGTTTTCTCTCTCTGGAAATTCATTTGCATTTAAATGATTTGAAATAATCATAAAAGCCAAGTGCTATGAAGTTTGAAATTAGTTACTGTCTATAAATTGCGATGCCATTAAAAGATGATTTTGAAGAGCTTTGCTGTCTCAAATGTATGCAGATTAAAATCTAACAAAGTACACCTTGTTACAAAACTGTAAAGAATGGTGTGACATGGACTTAAATTGATTTATTCTCCTACTAGTGCCTATAAACTTTACATACTTGGGTTTCTTCTATAAGTGGAAAAAAACTTTCATTCGCCTGCTGAATCTGAGCCAAATTCTGTTCTCAGATGGGGTTTCATTGGGTGTATCTGACACCAGTGCTTGGCCCTCAGAGTTTAATCTATATGCTCTATTAAATTTCTGGAAATGCTGTATGAATAGTTGGGTCTCATAATTTTTTTTATGGTGGGAATAAAGGAGTGGGATCAGGAACAATGGAGGCCATTTATGGCTGGCAGTGTGTGTATGCGCATTTATATGTACACGTGTATGTGTTCAATTTTCTCCCTTCTCCCTTGAATTCCATGTATTGTCCTGGTGGGTGTTTCTACAGGGTCTTCTCTCTGAGGATGCTGGTGGTCCTGGTAGGTTGTCCTCTACACCCTGGCTTTGCTGTCTTCTTGCCAATGGAAAGCTGTTTGGGAGCACAAATACATTCTGAAATACCGAAGTCCCCTTTGAAACAAATCTTTTCTCCATCGACCTCTAGACAAGCTTAGGCAATACAGACCTGTCACGTCATAAGCTCATCTCTCACCCAGCCTCCCCTAGCTCTGTTCCACTATTTAACCTACTCCTGCTCTCTCTCTGTGAGACCTTATTGTAGTATATTGCCTAATATAAATTCCTAATCTCTCTTTGTTTATACCATTGGGATTTTATAACTTTGGACACCATCAGTACATTCCAAATATGTTTTCCTAGCCCCAAATAATTTCAAATGGGCTTAACCATATATATGTATATATGTATATGTTCAACTATGTCTAGTTGTATAACTTGATCATAAGCTCTTTGTAGAAAGGAAAGCAAAGGTGCCTTGGTTTATAAGTTTCAGAACCCAGGGATGTAATTACCTCTTTACAAACACAAATTTAAGTGTGCAATTTTACTATTCAGAGGAATGAAAGAAATGTGGAGCACATGTTTGAAAGGGCAAGAAAATGTCACATTCTTATACTTTCAGTGGTTCTAAAATTCCTAATATAGTTCCTTGCAGATAACATTGCCTCTGCAATCCTTACAGTTTCTATTACACCAGTGAAGAATCCTATACTTGTTTGTGTATGAGTCATAAAGCGAAGCAGCTGTGTTAACTGCCTCTATAATAAAGAGATTATTTTCTGAAGTTGTCTCAGTAGCTAGTGCAAACTACCAGCTAATCCTTCCTTAATTACAGTGTGGAAATTTGATGTATACACACTAGTGTGGAGACAACACCTTGTCCCTCGAGTAAGGTTCTTGGTTACTGCAGTGTCAGATTAGTGATGGAGACTGTGGGAAGCAAGGCAGAAGTGAAGAGTGCGTGACCCTTCTGTGTGACGCAAGGCACGGGTCCTACTTGAAAATGCAGGTGTGTAACAGAAAGCATCAGCTCTATCTAGACATCATGAAGAGGCCTCAGTACTTCTGAAGAACTGGTACATTTAATACATAAGGAGCTTGTTATTCCAGCACACGAGACCTCTTATGTTAGGGCTGACTTATCAGAAGGAAAATCCTAACAGTGAACCTGTGTGGTTCAGGTTAGGTAACCACAAATAAGGGGTGAGTCTGTTCAGTTCTGAGCATCTCCTGGAAGAGCAGACTGAGGGCAATGAATTTTGCTCAGGTATTTAAAAGTGGACTTCTTGCTCTGGGCAGTTTTGAGTTTTGCTGAAAATCTCACTGCCTGAAGTACTGATCCAAGAGCAAGCATGCTTTCAGTCCCAGATCGTTTCATCTGAGTAGAACTGCAGACTACCAGCCTCTCTTTCCTTCATGGAAATGACCTGGGCACTTTGGAAGTAATCATCCACTTGAGTGACATTTCACCATCCATTTCAGGAGCTCGTTTTTTTTTGACAAATCTTGCCCAAAATCAAGGAAGGGCTCTGAGCAGCATGAAGAAACAGAGCATGTTCCCTGGAAGTCCTATCAGTGCATGGAAGTGTGAGAAACTCCTGAGGTCTAGCAATAATTTGATCAGGGGTGAAGGGTGCACCTATTCAGTGCTGAACTAAACTGACCAAAGTGGTTACTCAGGTGCCTGCTTTTTCCTTGTGAGAGAAATGAATGCTCCTGAGAATGGTGAGCAGTCAGTATTTCAGTGGGATACCTTGTTAGGATACGCTACACAAAGGTTGGAAAAACTTTTGTTTGGACACAGTCCTCCATCAAGGTGGGTTTTTCTTAAATAAATGAAAAACTTGTGAAAAGAATTATTTTCTTGATGTCTCTTTTACATATGTCTGTTAAAACTCTCCCAAGCCCCCTCACCCAATAAATGAACCATGGTCATTAGTTCTGTCTTGCTTGAAATCTGTGTTTACAGCCAACTGAAGAAAATTTTGCAAATTGTCTGGCTTTGAGAATGCTTACCACTCCAAGTGAGATCTGGCAAAATGGATAAAAAATTACTGGTAACTGCAGATGAAATTGTGGCAGGAGATTTAAGTGAAAAATATAACATTCTATGAACTCAGGGCAAAACAATATCTCCCAGAACATATTGCAATCCGATCCTTGCAGATGTTATTGAAATAATGCAGAGTTTGATAAAAATGCATAAATTATACTTTATTGTTATGGATTATAAAATGTGTTCTGAAGGGGATGGTAAGCACAGCAAGCATTTTGCTTTATCTGGTTTGACAGTACTTCATTGCCATTAAATGAGGAAGCATAGCTTTACAACATTTGCAAAAGGCAGAGGAGGAAAGGTCCTAGACTGAAAATTTTCCAGGGATGGGACTATCTTCTTGTGTGTTTAAAGAGTGCTTAGTGTAGAGAGCCTTGAGCGCCCAGTGCTCTCCCTAGCAGAGACACCAACATAAACAGGACAAACCCTCTTTCTCATTCTAAAACGATAACTTCTACCATATACTTTCAAAGCCTTGTGTTCTTGCATAGAGCTTAAGTGCCCTTTTGCTTTCATCTCCCCTTTTTTCCTAACTGCTCCCTGTAGGCATCCTTTTGAGCTGCGCTCTGACCTATGCTAGGGAACGTAAAGTTTTGGCTCCCCAAACCCATGTAAGTTCAATATTGCAGCTCAGATCTGCCATTGCAAAAGATGGGTTTGAGGGCCAGAACTGCAGTACTGAATTTAAAACGTAGTGGGAGGTAAGCCCATCTCCTACTACTGCAATGACATTTTTAGTTTTAGGGTTTATTTTTTTCCCCTCAGGCAAACATTTCTGAATGTTCTGGAGTGAAAATTAACAGATGGGATTTCTTTAAAAAGATATAAACCACATCTTAGGGTTTCAATCTGATATTTTAATGTTTTTTTTTTCCCTACCAGAAGGGAGCTAGACTGTGCTACCTACTTAGGTAATTAATGATTCCATGCGCAGCCACCATACACTGGAATTTAAGCTGCTGGAAATCTCATTTGTAACCATAAGAATGCAAAGAGACACAAAAAGCTTGATTTGTTTTTGTGGCTTTCCTGAGTTAAAATTAAACCTATTACCAAGAGCCGATGATGCGATATTGTTGCATTAAAGCCATGTTTATGTATTTTCATGCAGGATATTTCCAACTAATAATAAAATATAGAATCAGTGGTAATTTTTGAAGGCAGAGGTTAAATTTATTATTTGTGTGCTGTAATACCTGTTTCTAGCCACGCACACTGTGTCTACAGCCTGTGTACAGTCTCTTCTGCCTGCGTAGCATTTCCCACCCTGATCATTGCGGTTAATAGGGACATTAGGAGTTCACTAAACAACTGAGTTCTTTTTAGCTATCCAATAGGAGACAGAATATTGTGGACATGCTGATTGTATCCTGGAACTTTCCTCCTTTAAGCCATCTCTCTTTGACACCAGTGGGTTGCTCACTGCATCGCTGTTCTTCCCGTTCGTTTTTGAAGGCAGCGTGTTATGGAGTTCCTGCTTCCCATTTAGGCAGCTGTAAACAGGCAACTGCCCCAAAGGAAAACAGTTATTTAATGAAGACATTGATTTTGATCTGTTTCATATAAGCATGAGAATAAATGTAAATAAAGATGAAATACAGGATACGTGTTTCCTCACCTGGAAATTGCTTAACACAGTGGAGAACTTCACCTGGGCAAACAGTTATCCCCCCTTCGTTGCAGAGGCAAGTGCCTTGTGCTTCTTTCCGTGCTGCCCCTGAGGACAGCCTCCCAGAACAAGGCACTAGTCAGAAAAGCATTAACAGTTTAAGTCTAGAAAGCATTTAACAATCTGCTTAAATTTAAGCATTTTTTTCTCCATCCCACCAGCCTCAACAGGATTTAACAAGGCACTTGACATCTCTTCTGAACAAGGATACTTTCCTGGAGGTGGCTTAATGAGGAAGATCACTAATTCCTTTTGTTAATGCTTTTTGTGTCCTACCTCTTCTGCAACACTTCTGAGGAGCTGACTGCGCTTTAGGCAGGTAAAGAGTAAAGGTGAAGGTAAAGGATAAAGTAATCGGCTGGCATTGTACCTTTGCATAGCATCCTCACTTGGTGGATCTTGCCTAGTAAATGCTATAGAAGGTTGCATTTGGGGTCCCAGCACCTGCACCAGAGAGCACAGCCATCACAGAAAAAATGAAGCAGTGGAATGGAAGTGGGAATCAAAAGTAATTCAGAACTGTTATCTGCTTTCCTGCATAATTTTGGCCAATTATTTGTCTGACACTGGTTATGCTGTTGCTGTTGATTGAAAGTGTAACACTATCAATATTTTTGCATGGTCTTTGCTTAGGAGGAAAGTAAGCAGAAGAATGAGCACTGATTAAAGGAAATGAAAGCAAGTCTGTTTACTGATAATATAAGTAGCAACACTGAGACATGGAAATGGTATTCAGGGACTGCTTTCTGGTCATGTTTATGATCTTCTATATATTTGTGTATTTCTCATTTACTGCCCAGGTGAAGTTTGGTTTTCCACATTACAGATCTATCATAGCAGTTTTGGTCACGAGGATCCAAACGTTCTGTCATTCAATAGACCTACACTGCTAGTTAGAAATACTTCTGAATGTGATTTTTCTGGCCTCTGTTCTCATTGGAGGATATACTAAAATTCAGATTAAAGATGAATGCCTTCTTTATGCACTGGAGTTTTTCACAGCTTCTTCTTCAGAGTAGCTTTTCTTTTCCTCATTTCATCTTGAAAGGTCATTTTAGGAACTAAAAAGCCCTGTTGCCAACTTTTAAAATAATTATGATCTCCAATAAAATGCCATCTATTTTTAGCATTGTACTTTTTAATGTGTCTTCTTTAAAGACACACAGTAGATGACTTTTTCCATGAATAATGTATGACTTCAGAGACTCTATGCTATGACATAAATTATCAACTACTTTTCCACTATTTGCTGATAAAGTGGGGGCGTCTTCCACATACTTTGTAGTCAGTTCATGTTTAGATTTGGCTTCTTTTTGCTGCTGCATTTGAATGATGACATTTCATCATAGTTTATACCACTTGATAGCATAAAATGTCAGGAGGAAATGATCATAACACTTCTGCAGGTGATAAGTACTCCCTGCTTGTACTCCACGAAGTACAACACAGTGCACTATGTAAAGTAAAAGCAGACACCATGGTAAAAGTACTGGGATTAGGAACAGGAATTGTGACCAGTTTAGCACAGAAAACATCTAGAAGATATCTTTCAGAAAAATGTCTGTTGTGCCTTGAAGATTTCCAGGGATCAAAAACATTCTTAGAAGTCAGAGAGAGCCCCCTAAGCTATGTTTGGAGTCTGGAGGAGTATGGTGGCTGGACTCCCCAGTTGCTTGCTGGGGAACTGGAACAGCAGATACTGATACTGGTTACTCTGTGGCCTGGTGTCCATGAACAACATAGATGTGTTTCAATATCCTCATAGGCCAGGGACAGCGGAAGTTGAGACGTACTTAAACTATTAATTCAGACTTGAAGTGGAAAAACACTGGGCTGTTTGAAAAGGGAATACAAAGATACATGAAGTACTTAGGTGAGGCTTTGCAGTTAAATATTCAGGTAGCTCAATGTGCTTCAGGAAATAGTGATGTTTGGGATGAAGAGCAGAAGAAAATTAGTGGACGTGGAGAAAACGAGATAACGGGGTTTATTTAGGCAAGGAGCATATTAAAACAAATAAAGAACTGGAGGGGGAGAGTCTGCTGGGACCTGGAGCTTAGCAGGGATGTGTTAGAGCAAATAGTGGGCGTTAGAGAGAGTAAGAGAGATGGAACTAAAAAGAGAAAATAGCATCACAGCATATGGGAGCAAAATATCTGGAGGAGACCCTGGGGGACACTAGTGTGGATTTATGTCCTGCAATTATAATTACTGAAAACAAAGGGATAAAGTGAGATTTTTATTTTTTAGGAACACAGATCTATCTCCCAGATTTTAACTTAGTTGTATGTTTTCCATGGCTGCTAATTACCCTTCATACCATCGCTAATCTTCCCAGACTTGTCTGTGATGCACCCTGGGATGAAGTGAACTTGTCATTGGAAGACACAGCAGCAACAGAACTTAGGAGAAATTGCAAAATCCATTTGGAACAAACATAATACAGTATCAATAAGTTGCACAGTCAGAAATAGCACCCATATAAAACCAGGATGCGGCGAATGGAATGGGAATATTAAATAATGCTTGGCAAATCTGTTCTGCAATAGTGCAAGAGTATTTCTGATACTTTCAAAAATGTTTTATGGCTGCTAGCTCCACATAAGTAGGTTCTGGTTTGCACTGAAGCTTCATGAAGGAGTTGGACAGGCAGAAACATAAACCACTGTCATCCTTGGAAATCTAGATATTTGTGAATCATCCAATGGGCTCTGAATGCTGTGACCTGAAAAGGATAGTGTGTCTACTGACAGGCTGAGAAATAGGCCCCACCTTTGCCTAATAAAGCAATGCTTCTTGCATCTATATGCCCTTTGTGTAGGAAAATAGTGGAAATGTGAGGAATACACATCCTCGAGTCCACACATCTTATGAATATTTATAAGATCAAATACTTAGTAACGGAAATAAGCTGCAATATATATGCATATACATATATTTAGGGTGACTGTGTTTTAGGGATGTGTTGTAACATGTTGTTGCCTTGGAAATTACCCAGGTCAAAATTGTCAGGAATTTTCCAAACACCCAGTCAGTGGATATTTTGCAAAAACAGCCTGAGTAACTGAAGAACGGATGATCTTGGATAACTTATAAACAGAAAAGGTGGCTGAATACCTCAAATATTTAACTACAAATAATTCATTACAGTCTAGCAGTAATAATGTCAAATCTGGCTAGTAGCACAATAATTGAGGATTCATAAAGCATTTGTGGGAATCACCATGTAATTACCATTGTCTCCAGTGGTGATACAGGAAAATAATATGCAATATTTCAAGATATTTAATTAAGTAGTGTCAGTGAGTTACCTTGAAGATAACTTCTATCACCCCCATATGACAGGCTTGTTGATGACTAGCTGATGGATGAGTCCCCTCAGTATGAAAGACAGATGAATTGAGGAACATCAATGTGATATGCAGAACTCAGCATGATGGAGTGTGTATAATTATTTGTTATTTATTCTTTAAAGGTGACCTACAAATGTGATGTTTTAGGGTTTGTTTTCTTGTTTTCTTTATAATGTAAGAAACAAGTCTATGAAGTTCTTCAGTAGAAACTGTATCTTTTTTCTTCCTGCAGAAATTCCTGTCTACATTGTTTTTCCCCAAAGACCTCTGATCCATGAGGTAAGTAACAGGTTTATGGTGTCAGATATCAAGAAAAAAAAAAAAAGATGTTTGTGTGAGGGTAATTTTTTACACAGTCTCCTTTGGATGTGGGAACTGGTTTGAATTCATGCGTGGTTTGCTACTAATGTGAACAGCAAAGCCCATCATCCCTTTCTTGGGAATTGTAGCACAAACCTTGCAGTCTTCATGAGAAAAATGTATTGTAAGACCAGTGGAAAAAGAAAATAGGGAAGAAGTTAAAGAAAGATGGCTCTCCTAATAGTTTGTTCTGTCTAAGAATTTAGGGAATTGCCATTATCTATTTATGTTATTTAGCATAAACTATGGGCTTTGGGTTCCTTACTCAAGTATCTCCTCTCTTACACATCTCTGTTGGCTACATTACCTTATGTTTTGATGTACTTCACTTTTTCTCTTTGTCACCATGCAGCTGACTTGATCACAGCCTTCAGTTTGGAAATCCGTGCTTTTTACTCGTCTGACTTGCTTACTAGCCCATTTGTCTTCTACTATATCAGTGCACTTCTCTGTGGACCCTAAGGTGATAATTACATTAGCTGTACTTCATCACAAGCTTGTTAGGGCTTGACAGTTGATTTTGGCTGACTATAATCAGCCTTGTCCCCACTTGTCATTGTCCCTTTGTGCAGTGGTGGAACATGAGTCTTTCTGCATTAGCAAGTAGTGTGCTCCATTAGGAGTAGATCTGCTGAGTGAAACAACCTGCACTGACCTCTGCACTACATGTGTTTTTGGGGACTTCTTGTTAGCTATACCCTGGTCCTGTAGACTGCATGCTCATTAGTGGCAGGAGCACATCTTTGGGTTTAGCTTCGGCTGAAAGAGATCTGGTTTGTGTGCTCTGAGACAGCTCTGTTGTGCAAATCAAAGCACAGTAAGGGGGGGATGGTTGGGAAATTTGAAAATGCAGTTCTGACCATCAATGCTGATGAAGGTGCCTTTGATGTTGCTGATGTGCAGTGTAGTACTGCCTCAGCAGGTCTGAAGTAACACCTAGGATCCCTGGAGTTTCCCTGGGTTCTGGATTAAAAGCGAGGTTAAACTTTTTTTTTTTTTTTGTTATTCTATAAGTATATCTTCTCTGTGCTCAGTTAGCAGATCACTGTCTACCTGGGCTTTAGTAAAGCCTTTGAGATTGCTTCCCACATAATTTTCCTAGACAAATTGGCTGCTTATGGCTTTGACATGTATACTCTTTGCTGGGTAAAAAAACGGGCTGGATGGCAGGGCCCAAAGAGTTGTGGTGAATGGAGTTACATACAGTTAGTGGCTGGTCACAAGTGGTGTTCCTCAGGGCTCAGTACTGGGGCCGGTTCTGTTTAATATCTTTATCAGTGACCTGAATGAATGAGAGGATGAAGTGCACCTTCAGTATGTTTGCAGATGACACCAAGTTGTGTGGGAGTTTTGACCAGCTTAGGAGCTGGAATGTTCTACAGAGGGATCTGGACACGCTCGATCAATGAGCTGAAACCAATTGCATGAGATTCAACAAAGTTTAGTGTTAGGTCCTGTACTTGGGTCACAACAACAGTAGAAAAGGACATAGGGGTGTTGGTCAACAGTTGGATGAATATGAGCCAACAGTGTGCCCAGGTGGCCAAGAAGGCCAACAGCATCCTGACTTTTACCATAAATAGTGTGGCCAGCAGGACTAAAGAAATGATAGTCCACCTGTACTTGGCACTGGTGGGGCTCCTCCTTGAGTACTGTGTTCAGTTTTGGGCCCCTCACAACAATAAGGACATTGAGGTGCATCCAAAGAAGAGCAATGAAGCTGGTGAAGAGTCTAGAGAACAAGTCTTAGACGTGGTTGAGGAAACTGGGCTTGTTTACTCTGGAGAAGTGGAAGCTGAGGGAAGACCTTCTTACTCTCTACACCTACCTAAAAGGAAGCTGTAGTGAGGAGCATGTTGGTCTTGTCTCTCAAATAACAAGTGATAGAAAAAGAGGAAACAGCCTCAAGTTGTGCCAGGGGAGGTTTAGAATGGATATTAGGAGAAATTTCTTGAACAGAAGAGTTGTCAAGGACTGGAACAGGCTGCACAGGGTAGTGGTTGAATCATCCTCCATGGAGGTATTTAAAAGACTTGTGGACATGGTTTAGTGGTTGACCTGGCAGTGCCAGGTTAACACTTGTATTTGATGATCTTACAGATCTTTTCCAACATAAATGATTCTATGATTATATAATTTTAATACCAATAAGCACTGTTCAAAATTGTTGATAACACAGGCAACGTTTGCAGAGTGAAAGCATCAACAGTGTGCTATCATTGCTTCAAATCAAATTGGCACTAGTTTAAAGGGTTTTAAGTATCACACGTCACAAAAGTGTCTTGAGAAGTTAGAAACTAACAGCCTGATCTTCAGCTACAAAAATTGGTCATGACACACTAGTGTTGCTAGAAGTATGGCAATTTATACCAGACTGTGTCCTGGACTTATGATTTTTATTCTGCATTTTACACATAAATTTGTCATTTGTCTCCATTGATGTTAATGGAAAATGCACATTTCAAGCAGTCAGGAGTGGCCAAAGAGGTGCCTTCCTTGTTATAACTGATAAATTAGTGTCTTTGTTCAAACAACTTGCATTTACATTCACTGTTAGAAAAGAAAAGCTTCTTAAAAATTTATAAGCTGACTATGCAGGTTAACTTAAATGTGCAGTCGTACAGTGTTGACTCAGAGTTAAATTTAGGAGCACTTTGTAAAAGTAGTGGAAAGTAGAACGTTTGTTCAACATCATAGACTTGCAAATGGTTGAGCTAAATATAATGGTGAGTATTCAGTCACAGGTCAGGCACAGACAGAGTGCTTAGAGTGCTTTCCGTGCATTGATTGGTCTAATTTGGGAGATCATTTTGTGTTTTATTCAAAACTACACAAGGCTGTGAGAAAAACATGGACTGATGGGATACAGGAAGACTGGTAAATAGAGCAAGCCTGATGTTCTCCTTCTCTTTGTGTGCTTTATGCAGTCACAGCTGGAAACAGGAGGAGACCATCCTGGGCCAGATCCTCTCTAAGCTGCCTGGTTACCTACAGTTATTCTGGATGTCCCTGGCCCTTGGGATCTAACATCAGAAGGCTTTTACTGTTATCAATTCTTTGTCCAGAGGTGTCCCCCAGTTCATTGCAAATTGGGACCTGGAATTTCAAACCCAGATGTGTACTGTGTGAGTAACTGTGTAATTTATGTGTATAAATGCCCAATGTGCTCACATAAATCAGTCGCTTTCATCCATGGGTGACGAGGTAGCTGCCTAACTGGCCATGTTCCCATATAAATACCTTATTTAGAAACAAACGTTAGGCATCTGTGACACGTGGATGTAACTGTATGCCCTTAAAATGATTAATGGGAAATATTTTTTTCACCCTGTTTGTTTCACATGCTGCCCTCTCCCTCCAACTTGTTCCAGGACATAAAATATTCTGAAATGTCCATCCAGCCTTTTAGATCATAAATTCCTCTGGGTTGGAGGTTTGCTTTAGATGTTTTCTCTTATGGGCATAGTGTACTCTCAAGCATCAGGGAAGTGCTTGCACACATGCCTGCATTTCTCAGTAACAGGCTGCCCGGGGGGTCTGTGGAGTCTTCTTCTCTGAAGATATTCAAGACCTGTCTGGATGCCTACTTGTCCTAGAGAACAGGCTTTGGCAGGGGGGGTGGAATTGATGATCTCTGGATATCCCTTCCAACCCCTACAGTTCTGTGATTCTGTAATACCAGTGTCCAGGGGACATGAACTTGGCATACCAGCCCACCACCTGTCCCCACAGCTGCCATACAGTCAGTCTGCAGTCAGCCTGATAGTGCCTGGAAGTGTCCTAAGATGCTTGGTCCTCAGAGAGTGTGCAGAGGTTGTGATTGCCCATATTGAGCTTTTGTTTCCATGTCCCCTCTCTGAAAAATCTACACAACTGGTCTTCAGGTTGGCCTCAGGAACACTGGTAGCTTGCTGTACCAGTGCTGCTGCCATGCCCAAAGTGCTGTCAGGGCGAATGAGAAGAATTTTTTCCATTTTATCAGTTTGAATTTTCTTGCACCATTTATGCTACATTTTGTTTGTCATGGGGAGAAGAGGTTGAGGGTTAGTGGGTTGTGACTGGTACAGTGAATGTAGAAAAGAAGTTGTCCTTTGTGAACTGAACATCTACTCCATGGAAGTCCACAGGCTAATGCCTGAGATTAGTTTAAATTAAGTTTGATGAAAAAAATAAATCCAACAAACAAAATGAAGGCAACACCTGAAAACTCTCCCTCTCCCCTTTTGAAGGGTCTTTTTGATGAAGTACATTGTTGGGGTAAAAGCTCCCATGTATTCTTTGGTTAATGGACTTTAGCTGGGAATGCCATTTAATCATACTTAGAGACATTTTTAAAAACACAAGACCATCTAATACCTGTGCATTTAGAGCATCAAGTAGCTTTAAAGTCATTAAAGAATGAGGTGAGTTTCGGTGCAAATGTTACTTGAAAAGGAATGATCACTCCTGCCTGAGTACAGGATGCCTCTGATGTTATGAGAATGGCTGCAGAGTCCTTTTTGAATTTGTTACCTAGCCGATGACTTGCTGACATCTGAATCTGCACAATTTGCTATGAATAATTTAAAGTGCTTGAAAATGCTTTCATGCTCCTTTTTCTTGCTTAAAACTTGAAGATCAAACAGGAAAAAATTGCAGTTTAGGATTACTACACACTGTACAAGAAACCAGCAGAGTTCAGAGTTGGGCTCATTGGATATACCCACTTTAAATGGCATCTCTTTGTAGTCAGATGGGTAAAAGCTCTAGACATTAATAAGGAAATATTAAACATTTATTTTGTAAGTTTTGAGTTGTCTTCACAGGATCATTCTGTAAGAAGTTTATGTTACTATATAGGCTTCGTTCCATCATTGTGTACAAATTACCTGTTGCTCACTTACTCATCCTGCTTTTCTGTTCACTTTTCAGGCCAGTCTTAGAGGGGCAGGTAAGCAGCTTGAGGGAGTCCAGAGCAATGTCGAAATACATGTTTTCTAAAGTATTCTAATGGATATCACTGCTAGAACCCTTATGCTAAATTACAAGAACTCAAGATTTCTGCAATAAGCTTTGACATGATGAAGATTGCAAAACTTGGGGCTTATGTCGCAACTTAATAGGTGGTGGGAGGCAAAGGAGGAATATTGCCTCTCCGCTCTGAAACACTATATCCCGGTGGCAGCAGATGGCTGGATGCTGGGATCAATGAAATTATGTTCTCTTTCACTGTGATAATTGCAACACTCCTTGCTGTTTTCCATGTTCGTGATCATGGGTGATTTTCATATTTCTGAATATAAAAAGGAAGGTGTCTTTTCTGTACAGTAATTAAGACAACTGTAATCCTTGGTAAAATACATGTGTGCAAGGTTGTTAACACAGTAAGCAAATGCAGTGACTGCTGGGCTAGATGCAACTGTCATTGTTCTTAGCAGCAAGAAGACATTCCCATGTTGGTGTTATGTATGAGTGAATGTTGTGCAGCCCATCACTTCATGAGTCAAGAGGTTATTCTCATCTGGGTGTAGAGAGCTTCGTTTGTGCCTTATGGTGGAGGATAAGCAGCTGGGAACACTCGACAGAGAAGAGTGCTTTTCTGTTAGCTGTCTATTTGCAGTTAGCCATCCTTTTCTAACAAACTTACATGTGTTTTACAGCTCAGTTTTTTATGGTTTGCTTTGATATATGATGAGGTAGATGATATGGCCTAAATATTTACTCCCATATTTTGTTGGGACATTCAGTACTTCATAGCTTAACTGTGCAACAATAGGTATTTGATTCCCACAAAAGGCTGTCTGGTCATAAATATCTCTAAATTTCTGAGCATGTGGATGAAGGAAGTAGCCAGGATGAGTTTCCTGAGGGTTTTGTGCTCAGTTAGAGGTCATATAGGCAAATGGTCATGACTCAGCTAGCAATGAATTAAAGTTTCCAAAGAGCACTCATCCTCCAAAAAAGGAGAACTGACATAAACCATAATGGGAAATGTTTGTAAACATCACCTATTTCACTCCTCCAGTGTTAGCCCAGCATCAGGAAATATAATGAATGAGGGTGCCTGTACAGCAGTAAAATTTTCTATTTGTTGACTTTGTGTTCTGCAACAAGATTTCAAAGTCTTCCCCCAGCCCCCCCCCCCNTATTGTTTGTAAAATTTTCTGTAACTATGATTTCTTCTAGAAGACCCTCAGGAAGACCTGTAAGCTGTTTCCTGACAGGAGCTGGAGAGGGGAGAGAAAACGAACTGTTAACAAGAATGCTGCCTGCTGTCTGATTTGCCCTAATTCATAAAAGGACATAAAGCTTAGACAAAAATTTATGCTGCTTTAACCCTGGGAATGGCTCCGTTGTTTAAAAGCATGTTTGTGTTCACACAAGCATAGATCTGGACTGAACCAGAGCATCAGGCTGGAGCACTGCCATGGGTGGATGGGGGCTCCTCAGGAAGGACCATCCAGGGGGATGGCAGGGAGTTTCCCTTGCCATGCAAGAGCAGCAGTGATGTATGAAGCTCTACCCTGGGGTGGATGATGAGCCACCTCAGAGCTTGCAGGTTAAGATTAGTGGGTGAAACAATGTGGGTGATTTTGTGGTGGGTGTCTGCTACTGACAGGCCGATTGGGAAGAATAAACCCAGATACAGAAATGAATACATGAGTTGGAAGCAGGGCCACATCACTAAGGATGAATACAGACACAATGGTTAAACAAGTAGAGATGAGGCCAGGAAAGTCAAGGCCATCCAGAATTGAATTTGGCCAAAAAGAAGGGCTTCTACCCACATATTAGCAGCAAGAGGAAGACTAAGAAAAATGTCTACCTGCTGCTGACTTGGTGACAGAGGACATGGGAAAGGCCAAGGTACTTGATGTCTTCTTGGGACTAGATGGAAAGTTCAGAGCAAGGAAACCTTATCCTTGTTGGAGGAGGAGCAGGGTAGAGAATATTTAAACAAACTAGACATATACAAATCCTTGTGATCTGAAAGGATTTGAATAAATTTCCATGTGGAAAGAAGATTCTGTTTTCTGAGCAGCCCTTGCACCTTTCTATGACACCTGAGTTTAGGTTTTTTTCTTCTGGGGGAAAAAAATCTACTGAAGGCGTGTCTACCTTTCTAAATATAACCATTTCTCTAGCTTTGAAACTCACTTCATAGCTTCAAGGCAATAGTAAAACTATTCAACACAGTTTAAAATAAACAGACAACAGTCATCCAGGCAAGAAATAGAAACAATGATTGTAAACAACTGAATACCTCGAGTGATCTAAAGGCAAAGTAAATAGTTCATGAAATGTACACAGATAAACTACTACCCTCTAAAACTACTATCAAGAGTAAACTGCAAACAGAAAAAAAAATCGCTATAAACAAGAAAGTATATCCTCAATAAGAATTTGACCAGCTATACAGTTTAACATTTCTTAGGGCCATATTTACATATTTATAAAATAAACATGATATTTACAAATGGAGAATATAGAAAAACTCAAACCACCAAAGGCTGTTTTGAAGCTGTAATTTTTCATGCATGTTATTCTTTTTTTGTGTCAGGATCTATTAATTAATGTTGGTTTTATATATTTGTGAAAAATATAATCAGTTTATCCAAGCTGCTATTCCATTTCAAACAATCTCAGAATAAGATTCTTCACCTATTCAGTTGAAAGCTAGCTATCCCACAGAGCCATTCTTTAATCACTTCAATGCATGCCTCCATAGAGAGCTGAGAGTGTTCTTGACTTTATTAAAACATATTTCTCCTTCCAAACTGAACATTAATCCAGATTCAGAGTCAAAAGATCATCTCGCTAAGTTCTGGAAGGTTTTTTAATTTTTTGTTTCTGATGTTAATAAGCCTTGAAAGTTTGAGTATTGGTGCTGGTATATACTTTGATCAGTGAATTTGCAATTTAAGCTCTTTGGCCATGGCCCTTATTTTCATTACTTTCAGGCAGCACTGACTACAGTAGAGACTAAATTCATTTGGAGGCCTCTTAAAGCCGACTGTAATACATAGTAATTATAGAAAGAATATTAATAATCACAGAAGTTTTAGTGAAACAGAAGATTTTGTTTGATTCCAGTCTCTTTCTTGCCCTGTGATTTTTGACCTGAAATCCACCGTAAGAACCAAACAGGATTCCCTAAGAATTAATGTTTGTCAGACTGCAAAATGTGTCTCTAAGCCGAGTTGGGTGATACAAATGTCCTCTTCCTAGCTGCAGATATTTCTGTGGGTCCAGTGGCTTTTGCTTTTAAAGTACCAGTAAGATGTTTTTCCCACATGTCTGAGCATGTCTGTGAGCAATACAACAAAGGAAACAAACAAATGAGGGTGATGCAGCTTGCCATAATCGTCTCCTCCTCTCCCGACTGCTGTTAGGTGGTTTTGAACCCATCCAACACAGTGTTACTCCTAGATCTGATTTAACAGCCTGCCCAGACATTGAAGGGAAAAGTATTCACACACTTTCCTCTCTCCCTCCACCCTGAGGGTGATTCAAAATATGAAGCAACCAGCCACTGGAAAGCAGCACTGCCAACTGCTTTGTTAAATGCAGGGCAACAAAATGCAAAGCAAGGGTGCTCTGAATATGCACAGCCTGCCAGCTTCCAGCTTTGACAGAGATAGAGCTAGGAAGCTGAGAGGCAGTTATGCAAGCTAAAGATGTCCCCACTGTTTTACTGGCTTGGCCCTTAATTTATTTTCAAAAACTACAAACGTATATTATATCTTGAGAAACTACAGTAACTTATTTGGATTCTGGTTTTGCTTTCTTGCAGACTACAAAGAGCATTATTTTAAATCAGCAAGAGTTCTGTTTTACATTAAAACTTCATTATAATGCATTTTTCTATCCTTCTGGCACACTGCTTCAGATCACTGGCATCCAAAAACTCACCTCACCCAGCTGAAAGATTGATCTGAATCACATTTTCAGGAAAAGATACAATGAATGATTGGTTGTGGCTTGAAAACTTGGATAGCAGGTTCCAAAACAAGCAGCATTTATGGCTGATTTATAAGCACTTAAAAAATAGAATGGAAATACCAATATAGCCTTGACTACCAAAGAGCCCTTATAAAATCTCCCTTTAAATTATAATGTCTTGAATTTAATGCATTTTAATGTTCTTAATTTTGGATTAGGAAGGAAAAGGAATTAATGACATTTGCACTATGTGGCTTTGTTATGGAAAGTCACAGCATCTCATAATGACTCAGATGGCAATAATAAATAAACAAAATGGGCCTTAGGTTATTTTTTTTTCTCATTTGTATGCACAAAGATGTTACCAAAGTTGCCTGTTTTCTTTCCATAATGGTAACACAGCCCTTGTTTAACTATGGTTGTTACTAAAGTCAGTCACCACCATCTTCCTTATATTCCATATCACATGGTTGCACTCCTAAATCCACAATGTCTCTTGTGCTTCCTGTGTGATGTAGCTGAAAATCTGGACAAAAGTGTGAGTTTACCCATCTAATGAAGCTATGTATCAAAAAAAAACCCACAAAAGTTTTGGACATTCTATATTGCACTTTGGGTGCATAAAAGAATGGCATAAAAGAACCCAATGATGGGAGCACAGTAACCAAGGGTGTCTGGATAGTAATTTGCCTTGGTAGAGGATAAAGAAGTTCTTGTATGTTGGGGAGTAAGTTAGCTGGCATTTTCCGTTGCTAGATGTTTAGTAGGTTGCACTTCATCATCTGTAGGTTCAGTGGTTTGGTTGCAGTTCTTAATGAGGTCTAGTTGTCATTTGTGGTTTAAAGGTAGGTTTGTATTTGTGTGTGGCGAGAAGTCAAAGGTCTTGTAGCTAAGGGAATTAGGTCTCCTGTCATTAATTGCTACTAATGAATATTCAACTGCTGAAGGGGACAGGAATGTCTTAGCTAAAAGTATCCAAAATCTAAGTGCCTAGTAACTGAGTAATCCCAAAGAGCAGTAAGCTGCAGAACTTATTTGGGGATTCCTGTACTTGGTGTTTGATGTATTGATTGTGTGAATAAGCAGCAGGCTAATACTGTCCTTGAGGGGTAACTGCTTTTTTAATGAAATGACACCAGAAAGAGTTCTTGTGTGAGAAAATCAAAGGACAGAGATAAGGATGGAATTCAAAAGAGTTTGAAAACATCAAGGAGAAAAAGGGAAAGTAAACTACAAGGGCAGATCAAAATTTGTGGATACATAGTGACCACTATGAAAGATGCGTCATAGAAGTACATCCCCTTGAGGCAAAGGCAGAAGTAGAGCTTTGACAACGGAAAAGTTTTTAGTGGAGGAACAGACAAAATGTTTTTTGCACTGAAGAAGGATAAGCAAGCAGAAAGAGAGGACAATGTGGCAAGAAAGATGACATAAGAGAAGTAAGTTTCACAAGAAGAGAGGAAAGGAAAATGGAAATAGCTAAAGACTCCAGGAGAGAATAACAGACTGTGCATAAAAAGCAGATAATATAGATGGAGGAGTGGGTGAAGAGAGTGTCGTGTATCAGTATGAGGGAAGGTAAGTGATGGACACTCACTCAATGTTCAGCAAAATAAAGTACATGTTTTCTTCAAGGATGGCAACTCCCTGAGGACCAGAGCTATAAACTGCAGCTCAGGGAGGGTATGCAAGGAAGTGGCAAAGAATTTGTGGCTCACCAGCACATCAAATGACATTACCAGGTAATCTTGGGAACAAGAAAGTGATGGCTCAGGTGATTTTTAGCCCTGAGAAGAGGGTTGAGATGTGAGACAATAATGCAGTTCAACAGATAGCCCAAGGCTGATGCTGTAAGATCTTGGGATATTTGGCTATTGGAAAATTAGATTGGAGTGGACCTTTGGATGAATGCATCCAGCCTATGCTACTGTGAAGAAACATATTTAGAAATCTTTGTAGAATCAAAGAAAACAGACTCCCTGTTCCATAGGAATCTGATGAAATTACACTCTGGTATCAAGACTCCTGCAGCCGACAAGAAAAAACTTGGATAACCAGAAAGTGGGAAGGAAGAAAGCTGAAAGGGGTTCATAGTCATCCCTCCCGATATTTCTACATGAGGAAAGGACAATGACAGCAGTAACAGCATGTCACAATTTAGGAGAGAACAGGCAGAAGCATTGCTCAGCAGTCACTTGCTGGTGGGAATTGTTAAATGCCGGCCTGGAAAACAAAATGATTTTGAGTGACTTATGTTGCTGTGCTGTGCAGGACACTGATGGTTCACAGGCTACAGAAACCTGTGGTCATGACTGATGTATATCATTGTTCGGAGAGGACAGATACTGAAATAAGGTAACCTGGTCATCTAAATTACTCCTGTCTCTGATAGACTGCAAAGTGTCAGAATGAGTTTTGGTCAAATCCTTTAGACGTGAACAAAGAACTTGATGCAAAGGTAACTCTGTGGCTGGCAGTAACAGTTTTGAGAGGGAACCCATACTGAAGGAGTAAATGAATGCTGTCAGCCCAGACGGCAGAACTTGGGAACTTACTGAGAAGGACTTGGGGCATGTCTTTCTGTCAGAAGTGTGCAAACTGTCAGGAAGCTCTTTGGCAAGCTAGATTCAGTCCTTAGAAATCAGAAAGATATTAGAAATAAATGGCGAACTTATTTTGGGGAGAAAAACTAAGGAGCAAATGAACTGGCTTTTGCAAGGTAGGGATGACCGCTGTAGAAAGCATAGCGTTGGAAGTCCAGCTAAGGTAGGATTGAAACAGCATATTAAAATAAATAGAGAAAAAAAGGTTTTCTTAGCTGTAGAAAACTTAGGTCAAGGAACTTTTATCTGAAACTGGTCCGTTTAGTCTGATCAAAGACATATATTGCACAGGCTGAGCTAGGATTATTTAACTTGACAGAACAAAATCCTATATGAGTGCTGCCTACAAACACATCTGGGTGGGAAGGCACCAAAGAGGAATAGAAGTTCAGTCTGGAAACTAGAGGAAAGTTTCTGACCATGAGAACTATGAGGTTCTGGAAAAGCCTTCCACAGAGAATAAGGTGGAGCTGGCACAGTTTATGGATGAGATTATCAGACACAGTTATCTATGACAGACGGAATTTTCACTTGGCGATCTGGAAGTTTCCTTCCGCTCCAACGTTACTTCTAATTTGAGGGCTAGCATAACAAGTCTTTCTGCCAAGGAAGAGAAAGATAATTGCAAAGAAAAAAGTTGAAAGAAAATGTTAGCTTGCATAATGACAGAGATAGGAAGTATACAGTGGTTTTGATGGTCTGGGTATATAATTATTATATCTGGCTTATTATTAGCCAAGATTTGTGGGGTCTGTGTAGTTTTAAAACTCTCTTCTTTAGTTACAATTTATCTGTGGCCTATGGCATAATATTTCTTTGGGCAGAAATGAAAATAGAAATGTCTCAAGAAAACAATAAAAGTTTTTATTTCATGAATTGAAAATACTTAGGTTAAGGACGGACAAAGCAGAATGATTAAAATATAATCTCTCCTAATAGCCTATGAAATCTTCACTCCAAAATGGAATGCAATTCAATTCCCTTTCTTTTTTTTTCCCTTGGCTGAAGCCATTTCACGAAGAAGAGCATTTGTCTACATTTCCCTTTCTTGGTCCCTTTGTTCCTTCTGCATTTCCCCTATTC
>VZTU01003944.1:111827-144344 GCA_013400835.1 Zapornia atra
TTCTTGGTCCCTTTGTTCCTTCTGCATTTCACCTATTCTGGGGAAAACAGTGCAATGGCTGAAAGAAATGTCTTTCCTGGCTCAAATCAGACACAGGAATGCCCATGTTTCAGCTGTGGGATAGATCAGAAAAGGTTTTCAGGTTCATAACATAGAAAAGACATATGTTCTGAAAATACATTGTTAGAGCCACCAAGCTATATGTGAGATGGATAAACAGGGTTTTAACTGGAGCAGTGGTGTGAAGCAGCAGCTCTACTAATGTTTGAAGACAATATTTTTATAAAGTCACTTGTGAATAAACAGGTGGAGGAACTTCAAACAAAGCATCCTCTGCAAGACAGAGGATGAAATGGATCTTGCCAAGATTCCCCAGCAATCTTAGATGACAGTCAGTTGTTCTCAACAGGCTACATTAACATTTTGCAGCTATTTAGAGATGCAGCACTGCATACCCAAAGGGTAGGAAAATGTGGTTTGTAGCAGAACAGCTGCTGCTAATAATGCAACTGATGAACTGAAATGAACAATGGATATTAAGTTTTTAAAGTTTTGCTAGTCCCCTCTGGCTATGCTACCTATTACAGGCCTGCTTTGATTTCACACCGGAGTATATCAAGATTCAATGGGAACTGCACAAGTTAAACCAATATGAAATTCAAATCAGACCATGTTTGGTTGTGGGAACAAATGGAATAGGATTTAAATTGTTTGTTCATGTGTTATAGTTTTTCTTACAGTCAAGGTTTGGGGTTTTTTTTAATATATGTATAAAAAAACCCCTAATAAACAGAAAGAACAGACAATCTGGGAAAACTGTCTTACAAATTAGAACAGCCCCAGATCTTTCATGTGAGGATTTATGACATTATTAGTCTTAAACTGAGAGATGCCGATGCTGAAACAGGTGATTGAGAAAAATGTGAGGGTGCATGGAAATGAGTAATTTTGTTTGGTACAATAATCATTCGTTCACTTAGCAAACAAATTCCTAAAGCTCTTCAACTGTATTTGTGATAAATCTGTTGTTACCAGAGACAGAGATTGTCAGGTGACAGAAACAAAGCATAGAAATCAGAGAAATTCAGTCATGATAAGGAGCACTTTATTCCTTTATTTGACCTATTGATTTTAAGGCATATCTATACTTAGCTCAGTTGTCAGGCCTGGACTGTATGAAGTAGGATTGAGGAAATACTGTAGGCTATTTTTTCATAACACATCTCCTAACTTTTGTCCTTCGGTTTTTATCCATTTCGTTCCCCCCTGAAATGTCTGCAGTTTTGGTGGCAACTTGGTAACTTGGCTGGATGCACCTGGAGAATGGTCTGTATTTTCCTTTTCCAAAATAAAGTAGTGCTGCTTGCCCACAGCCCACAGTAGCTTGAGGAGCATCTTGTTTGGGGAACAGAGATTGCACACAGGTATACAAGCTCTTCTAAATTCATTTTCTCAAATGCTGCTGTACCCTTCAAGTGATTGACTTCCTCGCTCCGG
Organism: Zapornia atra; assembly: GCA_013400835.1. Lineage (NCBI taxonomy): Eukaryota > Metazoa > Chordata > Aves > Gruiformes > Rallidae > Zapornia > Zapornia atra. Next base: position 113,325 of record VZTU01003944.1, read on the forward strand.
ATTGGGATGTTTACTCCAGTTACACCTAAGCCATTCGATTCAGTGGCTATTGCAGAGAACATTTAGCTACTACCTTCCTTTGTTTTGCATTGAATTCCAGTTTTTCAGCTGTTTTAAAGAGTAATCAACAAATTTATTTTCACAGTGCATTAAATTATTGTCATTTGCTTCTTTTTGATCTTTCTCTAAGGAGTCATCATTTCCCTCATTTGCAGCAGCATCTTTTATTTGATATCCACTTGTAGATTCATTCTGCCGTGTCTAACCTTCCTGCTAGAATCATACTAGAAAGAGGGAATGCACTGCATCCCTGGATCTCATGCTTTTCTACTTGTGATATCTCCTTCAATGTGCAAAATAACTCAGGACAAGTATTTTTAAATGCAATAGAATTGATACCCCCCAGGCTTTTTTTTCTTGAGAGCTCTTCTTCACCAACTTCCCTGTGATTTTTCTTGCAATTATGTTACTTTTACATGTGCAATGTGTCCCTTCTGGACTGAAATGTCTGTGTTGTCCCACAGTAATGGTCCAAAACAATATACTCTGTGGAAATGGTTGTGCAGACCTATTTCTGTAGATTACGCCAGTAAATAATGTTTAGAAGAATAAGGAATCACTCTTCAGAATGCAGCAGAACCTTAAACCTCTTCAAACATATAGTTAGCTAGTTGGATTCAAAAGCTTCCTTTTTAATTCCATATCTTTTCTGCAACAAAGTGAAGGTTTTATCTTCTGTTTTTCAGATGACTCATCCTTCTCGGAATGGGTATGTCTTCAATGGGTCGTTTTTGGGAATTCAAATCCAAAAAAATGTTCTTATCTTGGTGACAACTGTGGGACTTGGTTGTATCTGCAAAGAGCAGTTGTAAAGGATTGAGTCAAAGGAAAGGAAACTCAAGTCCCTTTTAACACATGGATGAGAGCTGTGCAAAAGATGGAAAAAGGAGAGTTTGGCTTGATTAAATGCAGGTGTTATGAACATGCAGCAGAATAAAAGATTTTATTGAGCTCAGGGGTTATTAAAAAATTTATGAGACTATGAAAAATACCAGCTTTTTTTCCAATTAAAAGAAAACCACCACAACAAAAAAGGATCCTAGGAGCAGTGAAAGAGCAAGAGGTAGCAAAACTAAGCAAATCTTGGTTTCCTTTATTTGTTTCCTTAAAGGAACCTGGGAGTGTGCTCAGCCTTGCTCTTGCCATTGCCTTAGACACACTCCAGCCAAAATCCAGAGTCCTTCTCGCTTGTGACACTGTTGCTGCTGCTGGTATGGAGTGACTTTGTAGTCCAAGCAACCTTCTTGTCCCTGTTCATGTTCCTGTGATGCACAGAAGCTGAAAAGTTAATTAATACTAATCACAACAGCTGTCTGGCTTGAAAATTCCTTGGAGATTGGTCACATAACTTCAATTCTGTGTGGCCTCAAACGGGTTTTGCCACTTTTTATAATCTTCCTGATATTCTTAAGAAAAAAAAAAAATTGAGCTAGCAGCATGGTCTGCTGATGGGAGCGTAAGAGTCACTTCTGCCTGCAGGGAGGCAGCTGTCTGGATTTCTTCCTGTGCCAAACATTTTACTTCCCCTGGCATTTGTGACTGCAGCACACGAAGATGTTCCGCTGCCCACTCGCCTCACTCAGCCTTGGTGGCTGCTGTTGCCACACGTTGACCTATCCACAGCGCTGTAAGCACAAACTTCCATGGTCATGATCTAGAAAGGGTTTCTGAAGTTCCATACTAATGCTTCTGGTTTGCCAAACTGACCTCTGCCTAGCCTGCTCAGTGGTTCCCTGCCAGAGAATGTAGCATTGCTTGCCATGGCATTGGCAACAGAAGCTAACCTTTGATTTCAAGCTGTGGAAGTTTGTTCCTCTTCACCCTCAGTCTCTGAGGTTTCCAGTTTGTGTGTTGGTATTGGCAAAGATTTTCCAGCATCGCAGAAGGGATTGAGACACTATCTAAAAATATCAATCCCATTACTTCATATAATAATTTTTTTGGCCAGAGAGAGACTTACCAGGGTAATAAAAGTATTGGTAACATTGCAGGTGACAACAGTGGTGCCTCTAAACCAAACAGTTTATTATTCCTTTCTCAGGATGAGAACGTGGCACTGCCAGTGCTCAGCAGCTTTCTCATTGGCTTTCTTTTCCACTCAGCAGAGCAGATTTTGTGAACTCTGTAAGCGTTTAAAATGTGTAGTGAAGTTTGGTATGAAGAAACTTGTAGAAAGGCTGCCCTGAGCTGGTTTTTTAGGGCCAGAAATCTGAAATAACTGTGGGATCCAGGACCCACTGGGATCAGCTCTTACTTCAGTAGAATGGTATGTGCTAAGAATTTAATGATTCTTTACTCCTTCTTACAGCTATTTATGGCAGAAATGTATAGAGGATTTTTGGTGTCGGGATTAAGCGATTATTGTAGTATTTTCCTTAATGATACTGGATGATAGATTGCCCCTTTCAGGTTCTGTACAATTCAAATGCATGGAAATTAATTGCCTTGAAAATGAACATGGAGTGGAAATTGGCCAAAAAGAAGCATTAAACAACAACACCTCCAACTCAAAAAAAAAAAAAAATTCCCCAGGATTCTTACACATGTAGAACTGCTTATTCTCAGCAGTTATCCAATCTGTGCATCTCATCTTGTAGGGTATGATTGCATTATATACATTTCCTCGGGAATTATCAGTGCTAAATACTGATATTACAGTGTTAAACCCAGAGTAGCAGCAGTAACATTGAAGAAAATTCTCAGAGACTTTCAGCAAAGATTGAAGACCTTCCACAGAATTTGTCCAAATCATGCAGCAAATCCATGTCTCCCAGAGTAAATGGCACTTCTTAGTACTTGGAAATTACATCTGGAAGCAGTATTTTCCCTACAGCCTAGAAAATCTAGTCTCTCAGCAACTCTGGCTATCCAGCCTCCAGAATTGCTGCTTGAATGGATATATTGTGCAAAATCAGATTGATTTGGCATACAACAGGGTGCTCTCATCTCATCTCACAGAAAGCCAAATGCTTCATTAAATATTTTGCCAGTTCTACTTTTTAGAAGCAGCACTTAACTGCACAGTTACTACAGCCATTACAATCCATCGAAGTGCTGCAATAAATTGCCTGTCACCTGAATGGGGAAGTTTACATAATAGAAAAGAAATAAAAGGTTTTATCCTACTAGCCATTGAAAAAAATATATATACATTTACACAGTTTGGACATTGGATCAAAACTGCTGGCATCACAGTATAACCCCAGGACCTCAGTTAGAAAGTAGTATTAATAGTCACTGTCTTTCTCAAAAGGGTGCTTTTAATTTCTGGTTTTGAAGTGAATGCTGCTACTTCTGAGCCCAAGTACTTCTGTGAAAAAGAAAGGGCCCGGTTCCACAGCTAACTGTGCTAGGAAGGAGATGGTAATCTATGGTATGCATTTAGATATAAGGCCAGAGTCTGACTTCTGCTGATGCTGATTTTTACCTCTTCTTTTCACCTCATGTGGACCTGCTTCTGCAGGAACGTAGTGTGGCAAAAGGGTCCAGGGAAAGGATAATGAACTCAAATCTATTAGTTACAGACACCAATATGATCTTATTGCAGACAGCTATATCTGATGGCCATGTATGAAAAACATTGCATTCTAACATATGTCATGGAATTAATGAGGCTGAAGCAGTGTTCTTTTCACTGAGAGACAATTCCCACAGCTGGCAGATAATAAACTAATTAGAACTTCACAGGTCAAAAGTAAAGCATTCACAAACCCTCACAGAGCACAAGTACCATGTCCTCTTCACCAGGGGAGGTGATGTAGTGAAAGAGCTCTCTTCTCCAGATGGGTTGTAGGTGGAGCACTGGCACTGCAGTTTTCAGGATGGCAAAGGCTGCAGTTGGGGAGGCAGAGTTTGCAGGCAAGAAAAACGGTCACCTGCTGCCTGACCAAGCAGGCATTTTCAGAGTCCACCCAGGTTACTGCTGCTGTTCACTGAGATGCAGAAACAGCTGGGACTCTACTCTTAGATGAAGATGGTGGGAAGGCGATGTCAACAAGGTCTATGAGTGGGATTACTGCAGCCTCTGAAATTCCAAGTCTGGTAATAAATAAATAAAATTTAACAACTTTGATCAAGTATAAAGGGATTTTAAAAATATGGACATATATATATATATTCACAAAGATGTATAAATACATTCAAAACTTCTTCCATTGAAACTCTTTCTTTAGGCTCAAATGTTTTAGTGGTTTCTACAGTTCTCTCTGTTACCTGAGGTGATTGATAGGACTTGTGTTTGCCCAGGATAGTCCCGGTGCATCCTTGCAGTCTTTCAAACAAAGGCTAGGCATGATCAGTACCCTTTAATTTTCATGGCCAAGCTTGGCCGAGTCACCAGAGAAGCGATCTGCAAGCTATTCATAAACAGGGACTTCTAACATATTGTGCTCTTCATATATATTATGAACTTGTGTGGCCCTCTAATTACCATCCAATCATCAGAGCATCAAAGTGCCTTACTTTGTTTACAGTCCTGAAAAGCTAGTCAGCTTTTATGAGCCTGACAATATATCAGGAAGCATAATTTTTGCAACTTACATTATGGGGTATTTTTTTTTATCATGAGAAGAAACTTTTTACCTAATCATTGCAATAAAGCTTTTGTGAGACTTTTGGAAAATTATTTTGTACTTGCACTGCTGAAAATTGATGCTGGGTCCTATTTATATGTTTAAAAATAAGTCCTTAAATCTTTTAAAGTACAGAGAGCTTGTGGGACTTCCCTGTAGGTGCCCCTGATAATATTGCCAAAGTTTAGCTAGTGGTTGCAAAAACCCAGCAGTCAACTTACTAATGAGCTTGTTTTGACAGGACTGCATAGCTCATTGCCTATTAATGCACTGTGTTGCTGGCTGGATCATGCAACACTTTCTGGAACTGTAAAAGTGATTCAAGAGACTATACCAAAAAGAAACTGCAAACTTAATTTGGACTCAGATTTACTGCTTTAAGAATCCAGGTTAAATATTCGGGGAAGGACTGTCGTTTTCCCATGTCCTGCTATTCTCTTCAGCTCAAAACTTTCAGAGTCTTCAGTACGTTGGGACAAATTTATCCTGGGGATAACTCTAATGAAGTGAGTGAAGTCACACCAGGGATTCATTTGGATCATTACTAACATCTTGTCTTCTAGCAGCATGCTCTGCATTTCTCAGTTGACAGAGTGCTGTGATGAAGACAGAAATGGTCAGTTCGGTTTGCAGGCCCCTTTCTTTTCTGTGGCCGATTGGGTTTTTTATTTTTAAAATCAGAAATGTATAAAGACCAATTAATGTAAGAGGTCAGCAATCTTTGTCAACCTTGCAGAATTGATCTGTTTGGCCTTAGTATTAATTTGGCATTGTATTCTCACCACTGGCTATTTGGGGATAACCTCCAGCATGCTTTGCAACATATTTTTATTAATGTAGATTTTTAATTTCCATAATGAAACCTCCAGAGTAAATACAGTAGCTGCACTTGATTCTTCTGCTGACACAAATACATGGGGAGGAACTGCACAGGGGGACTAGAGAGTATGAAACTCTTTATTAAAACCTTTCTCATTTTAAAAAATGAAAATCTTTGTTTTGTTGTGATCGCATTATAAACATACATGTGCAGGTGCACACAGACATATACATACATGTGAATATATGCACCAAACACATAGGTATGTCTTCCTCCGAGTATGTATGACATTGATTATATGGCATTGTCCTTAAAAATCACAAGGCATAACGCTACACAGAACTTTGTCAGTACATATCTGCCAAGGCAACTGGAGCTACATGGCACCACATCAGTTCAAGTCTTTGGAGATCAAAGATTGAAGAACAAAAAACTATATACCTATCAGAGAGCTACGATTCTAAGGAATATAAAATGTATCACTGAGTTTGTTCCAGTTCTAAAGGTTAAACATTTTACAACAGATCTTTCCTCTGGCATTTGAGTTCCTGTAGTGCTATTTCGATGTAACCAATGACCAAAAAGGGACTTTCTATTTTATAGTTTTCAGAATTATCTGAGAATCATCATCTCACCTCTACTTTCAAGTGCAGAGAGGTGCTCAGTTCTTGCTCACTGATGGGGCCACCTCTGGGACTGATGGGATCACTGCAGTAGATGAGCAGGATGCTCAGCTTCTTCTGGGTTTCCAGACCAAGAGCTCCAGATCTTGTTTGTGTGGGTCTGACACATTCTTCTTAGGAATTTTAAGAAACACATTTGTCTACAAATCTACGCGTCTCTCTATACATATATACACTGGATGGGCTTGCCTAACCTCCTCTGTGAGAGAGTTTGCAAGGCAGAGATATGGCAATATGGTCAGAAATTAGTGATCAGACTAAAATCTTGTCTTCTTTTTGTAGAGGTCTCACAGCTAGCTTTGGAGTTACCTGAATATATGTAACAGACAAACTTGCTCTTAAGTCCATAAGAGTTAATATTATCAGTAGCATAATGTAATTAGAAGACTTCCCACACTTAGCAGGAGCGGTAGGATTTAATAACTTATGATATGATTTCAACTCTGATTGATATTCACTGGGTTAAAATAAGCTTTTCTCTATTCTGTACTAAAAGAACCTGCTCTGACTGACTTTGCTCAGGCTATTTCTCTTGATTTATAAGAAAAGATTTTTTTTTCCCTGTGAAAATGAATCCTAAGGAAAACTTTTTTCTTTAAAAAAATATTTCAAATGTTTTCAGATTTATTCTCTGTATTTGTGTATTAAATGGAATAATATTCTTTAAGAATAGGAGCGTGCCTAAATATCACCTTTTTGTTTGCATTGCCAGGTAGTTTGCTATGCTATGTCCCCGCAGGCTTCCAGCAATCGTCGTTGGTCTCAGAAACAGAAGAATGTGGTACGTTGTCTTTGGCTTTATGATAAGACATAACATGTTTTGGTTTCAGTCCATGTTGCTTTCACTGTCATGGAATTTGACTTTAAAAATTAGCTTTGAAAAAATGTAACATCTCAAACCGAAGAAAACTGACTTAAAAGAAGGTTAAATGTGCATTATGTTTCATGCATTTTATGATATATATTCATATGGTATCCTAAATACTAAGAACCCTTCCACCTTCACTGAGTTTAACAGAAAACTCTTGTGACTCTTAGTGAAATGTCTGATAAATATTAATTTCTCTCTTTTTGTTGAAAAGCTAAAAGTTGGCCACACTTTCTATAGTTCTATTTTTTTTTCCTGCAAATGTTTGATTCTGGGCCAATGAGGTAATTACATGTTCTTTCAGTCTCTGAAAAAATAATACATAAAACAAGGCTGTTATTAAGTGTGCTGTGACACAGGACTCTTCAACATAAAGTAAACATATCATGTTAAATCTTACTAAAAGGGGAAAGCACAGGCTGTAATGCTGATGATGTTGTGATCCTTTCTGATCACCTGTGCTGGGATTTACTCATCTACCTTTTACCTCCTTTAGTGCAGGGATCTGTCTTGTTTTTAGCTGATCATTAAATATTCAACTATTCTAAAACAAGTGAGATGAACCTGGTCCCTGCAGTGATACAGAAGTGCTGGAAAGGTTTTACAGACCACTGAGGAAAGATGTTGTGTGGAAATGTAGAAGGAATCAACATGCTAAGGAAGGCGGGAATCTGCAGGTACCCAACAGGGATAAAAGCAGAAAAGGGAGGGGTTCCTGTTCAGCAGGAGAAAGGAACATTTAGGACACACCTAAAGAAAAACTTTCAGACTATAAACAATAAATATATTTAGGGTGAGAATAGTCTCTCAAGGGAAGGTCTAACTGGCTTGTTGCTTAGGAGATTTAGAAGCACAAATCATCTGGAGAGAAAACCCAGACAGCCCAGAGGAGGGGTTGAATTCCTTTACTAATCTGTGATTTTCCATGGGAAGACTAACAACATTAAAGTATCACTAATAGAAATGCATGTGTAGGAGTTTCTGTAGAGGATGCATTTAGAGTACTTCATCAGAAATTCTCTCCTGTTCAAGAGGTCCATCATGGTGGTGCGTTCAAAAGTGGGGTTTCCTTTCATAGTTTTTATTCATAATATTTTTTCTCCATAATGTGGAATTTTCAAAGAGTTTTAATAAGCTTTATTGCCCATCTATAAAAAACTAAGGCACTAAACTAAATGGAGGTGGATTTTTCAGAGATCTACACCCATTTGAATCAATAGTTTTGCTAAGAAAAAGGATGAAATGTAATGCTGGTAGGTTTGGAAATGTGAATTTGAAGATAGTCTTTTATAGGTGCATTTTGTGAACATGTTATGTTTTCTTCAAATGTTTTTAGATGTATACCATATAATGCCCATCTTTGGGAAGTATCTTTTCTGTATCTTTTAACACCATGCGGCATACAGATGCTGGAGATAAAACAACATTAGTGGGAAAACCAAAAAAGGCACTTTTCAGAACTTGCAAGGTAACAAGCCTCCATGAAAAACTCTTCCAGACTTTGGTTCTTCACCAAATATTTCTGCAGCTTTAGGATACTCTGGAGCAGACACAAGCTATGGAAACAGGTAACTTGTTGACAGAGGTCATCGCTTCTCAGCTGCTTGGATGGCAGGGGAGAGGTGTCTGTTTACTGAGCTAAGTGAGCACAGAAATTTATTAGTCTAAACTTATTCAGAAATGGCCACTCGCCAAAATTTTATAAAGGCTGCAATAATTTGTGGAATTAGCAAACAGGAGCAGATCAATACTTTAGCATGGAATGCATTATATTTTTCTCTATAGCCTCAAATTCCTCTTCCTCTTCAGAAATATTTACAAATCAAATAAGAATAAGGTTAAGACATCTGATAGTTTAACACAAAATCCATCAGAATTAGGTACAGCTGTTACTGATAGTTTGATGAGTTCTCATTTGCTTTTTGGTGTAAATGAGTTACCCTTAACAAAAGGCTTAAAGAATTTAATGAAAGAGTGATTTTTCCAGATGTACAATATTGCTAGTTTGCTTTTATATGGCCGTCATGAATTTCAAAGTAAATTTAACCTTAATTATGTTGAAAGTCTCTGTAGATTTTTTTAAGTAGCTGCAAATCTTCAATGCTGAATATGGAGCAACAAATTTCCTATTAGAGAAACATATTGTTAATTTGTTAAACAAGTCACACCTGATTGCCAGTCACACCTCATTGGTATGCTGTTAAGACAAGCCCCTTCACATTTAGTTAGGCATTGTTTCAAACAACTTGCCAACAAAGATTTTTCCATGGATCTTGGAAGGCAATATTTTACACATACTCAAAAACAATAACATTTGAATGACAGTTATTTTCAACTTGGGATTTTGACAAAGACTCTTAATTGTTATTCCCAGGCAAAAATCTTCATTAAGCGGGAGTCTGAGTTATAAATATTTATCAATTACCTAAGGGAAGAATCCTTGAGAGGAAACACTATTTTCTAAATAATTCAACCTATAAAAATTAGTCTGGGAATTCCTAAGTAAGTTTACATTTGAAACAGATGAAATTTCTCCAACTGTTGAAACTTAAACTACTTCAAATGGTAGCTTAACCACCGCTTTGCCAACACCTTGTACTCATATATCTGCCACACTCAGTCTAGGGTTTTTTTCCCCAAAGACAAGGAAATCTGGTATATTTGATAGGTATATGGGATGTAAATATGGATTATTTGTAATTTGTTTCCTATATCATTATTAATCTTTAACATGCAAATTAAGTTTCCCTTAGCTTCTGCCCATCTAGTGTTAGGTTATGTCATGAGGCTGGGCTTGGACATACAGTCATAGGACAGGAAAAACTTATCACCAGAAGCTGCAGTGGGAAACATATCTCATATGACAGCCTATGTGAGGGCTTGGGAACACAAGCATGCAGATGCCACCCTGAATTGTAGGAACTCTAGAGTTAGTTCCAGTTGGACCCTTGATTCTAGTTGTACATCTTCCATCATAATGGATTGAGACCAGCCCTGAGGAGAAGGACTTGGTGGGCTGGTGGACAAAAAGCTCAATATAACCCAACAATGTGCTCTTGCAGCCCAGAAAGCCAACTGTACCCTGGGCTGCATCAAAAGAAGCATAACCTGCAGGTCAAGGGAGGTAATTCTACCTCTCTACTCTTGTAAGACCCCACCAGGAGTACTGCTTCCAGCTCTGGGGTCCCAATCATAAGAAGGATATGGACCCGTTGGAGCAAGTCCAGAGGAGGGCATTGAAGATTATCAGAGGACTGCAGTACCTTTCCTATGAAGACAGGCTGAGAAAGTTGTGGTTGCTCATCCTGGAGAAGGCTCTGGGGAGACCTTATAGCGGCCTTCCAGTACCTGAAGGGGCCTACAGAAAGCTGGAGAGGGACAGTTTACAAAAACATTGAATGATAGGATAAGGGGGGATGACTTTAGTCTGAAAGGTAGATTTAGATTAGATATTAGGAAGAAATTATTTTCTATGAGGGTGGTGAGGCACTGGGACAGGTTGCCTAGAGAAGCTGTGGCTGCCTTCTCCCTGACAGTGTTCAAGGCCAGATTGGATGGAGCTTTGTGCATCCTCGACTAGTGGATGGTCCCCCTCCCCATGGCAGGGGGGTTGGAATGAGATGATATTTGAGGTTCTTCCAACCCAAACCATTCTATGACTCTATCTTCATTTAGGTACCGAAATCAGAGACCTGGTCACCAAAAGGGCTCTGAGCCAGACAGTTGCCTATGAGTCCACATAGCAATGGTTGGTTCTGGGTGTAGCCTAAACAGAGTCACTCACGTGGGCTCTTGAATTTAGTCCCCTCTTTTGACTTTGTGGAACCACTTCTTAACAGTGTTTCTTGTTTCTTCTATCTTATCAGAACATGGCCAGAAGCAATGGATGTTGATGCAATATATTTTCTGTCCCCAAAATGAATTCAGGACATGCTCAGAGAATAAAACAAGTTCATTTGGGGATGCCAGATTCTTTGCGTGTAGCTCAGTGGATGAATACAGCGCTGATTCAATCACAGTTTCCAAACAGGATGCTAATATTTCACTATTTTACACTGGTGCTTTGCTTGCACTACATTATTTGGACATGCACTGTATTATTTCAGACGCTGAAACACAGTACAGAACTTTAACACTTCTGACCCAACACAAATATATGAAAAGGGTAAAACGCTCATTTGACAAGAATGGCAAAGAAATGACAAATAAATATATTTATAAAATTGCTGAAACACTTCATCCAGAGTTTCAGTCCAATGAAGCCTGTAGCACATTATTGTTCATTGTGTGTTACGGAAAATGTCATGTGAATTCCTCTCTGCTGCTGTCCAATTATAGTGAAACTCTTACATTAGGTTGAAAGCAGGAAAATGGGACTAGCAGCCACGGGACTTGCTGCTGCCTGCATGTAACACAGATGTCTCTGCTGGTTAAACCACAGGTACTACGCGCCCTTGCTTAAAGCCCTGGCTGTGTTTAGATCCCTGTTTAAGCTTATATTCATAACAAAATACAAGTTTCTATCAGCTGTAGTTGCAAAGGAAAGGTTGACAAGATGAAGGCAATTTCAAGCTGGTGCATGTCTGAGTCTGCAGGCAGCCTGAAACAACAGCCCTGGGAGATGCACACAATGCTGGAGTGCTAAATTTACAGCTCAGTGTTTCACAAAACTCAGCCAGCACCAGCCCAGCATAAACAGAAAGAGAAAAGCACGGTAGGCTTACACTAACGCTAATTTAGGCATAGAAAGACCCCAGATACTGATTGTAAGGAGGAAGAGGTGTCAAGCTCTTCTGTCAGGCCTGAGAGGAGGTAAAGTGTGCTCTTCATCTCTTGAAATGGAACAAGAGACCTGCAGAGTGGCAGGACTTTTGGATTGCCTCAGCTGCTGAGCATGAACAATATTTGGTGGCAATAAATTGCTACATAGACTTACGTACAGCTGTTTTTCTTGGTAAGGAATTGCAGAACCATTTCTTGACTTGCTCAAATGTTGAAGTGTGGGTGTGTTCCCCACTGACCCTTACGTTTTTACCCTAAGAGACTAAAATCCTGGTGACAGATGACAGTAACTGTGGATATATATCTGTTTTACTGTGTGTCTTACTTTTTAGACTTTCTTTCAGGGATTAAACTTCCGTAGAGTAAATATGTAGCAGTACATTCAGGTTGATGGATATTTTGAGATGGTGCCATTTACTAGTGCTGAAAATGCATTTTCTTTACAATGGATGGGTTACTGCACTGCTGTTCAGTCAACACATCACCGGTTGATACTTCACTCCCAGTTATAGCTTCTGTTTTGCATTTATCATCTTGGTTGAGCAGGAAGATCCTTAGTAACTGAATGTTCAGGTTATGATATCTCTTAAAGTGGGAAGAAATGGGCATTTCATTTTAGCTTTCTGTACAGAACAAAGAGGCCGATTTGACTGACTCCTGTATAAGGGAGAAGATTGTCAGCTCTTGGAGTCCATCCTATAGTCAGCCTTTGCAAGTGGGGTTCAAAAAATATTGTCTGTCATGTCCAGAAGAATGCTGAAGGCACTAAACCTGCCAGCAAGTTTGCTTCTGGAGCTCTGTTTATGGAGCAAAAATGCTTGTTCATCATCACAAAAAATCTAGTCCATTTTTCATTAAGTTACTTTGAAAGAGCAGATATAGCTCAATGTAAATAGAACAAGCTGTATTGAAGAACTGAAGAATGGGGTTTCCACTTTAAGGTGTGGCTAATTCTCTTAATGCATGAGAGGTGAAGTGAGGACTGGATTTGAGGATTGCACCACGTTGCAAAGCTTTGTTTCAAAAGTGTCATGGGATATTAAGATCCAGAAGCTGTGTTCAGACTCTGTCTAGAATGAATCAGTCCTGCCTTAGTTTTCTCCTGGGGAAGATACGACAGGTGAATCGTACGTGGCCTGATGCTGTTTGACGTTTCTGTGCCATGTATTTCACTAGCAGCTGGATGGCTAAGGCAGTCGTCATGCTGGCCTTCCAGCCCCTCTGCTGTGTCATCCTCCAGCTTATGCCTTGCTGCTGTTTGCCTCAATCTAACATTTAAGTCATTCATATTGAATGCATTTGGCCTTTCTTTCTCTAAGGAAATGCAACCACTGGAAACATAATAGTGGGGAAGCAGCTAGGAAACAATTGATTATTTTGGTTTTGGTTTTTTTTTGTTTGTCTGTTAGTATTTAAAATGCTTTACCTTCGGCAGCACAGTGTTTGGAGGAACAAAAGGGATACTAAGCAGAGATGAATTGGAAGGGGAGGGAATTGAATGAGTTGAAAGATAAATGACAATATGCCCAAGGGTTATGAGAGCCATCTAGCGATAAATACACTAGGAGTGAAAAAGGTCACTCTGAATAAGTGAGTGCAAAAAGTAATCAAGCATTAGAAAGAGGGACATGCCATGTGTAAAGAATGAGGTACCGGAGTTAAGAGTATAAATACTGATAAGGAAAGGAAAGCAGTAGAATGAAAGCAGATTGCCCAAGAGCTTTGGAAAGTTGCATAATGAAATTGGCTTCAAGAACATCAGGACAAAGGGGGGAGAGGGCAGAGCTGCTGAAAACAGTAAGGGCTGCTGTAAGGGAGGCAGATCCCTGGGTCCAGCCCCACAGCAGGCAGGCAAATCGAAAATGGGGTGAGGAGGTGAGCGGATGGGCACAGCACAACCTTTCTTGGGAAGCTGTTCTGTCCAAAAGCAAGTCACACAGCCTTTGGGTTATCCTGATGGAGAAGAGAGATGTCTGCAAACAGGGCTGAGGCCAGGGGCACAGCACAGGCACATCCCCAGCAGCACCCCACTTGCCATGCCGTGCTGCTGGCAGGAAAGGCAGAAGCTGCCTGTCCTCAGAGATCGCTCTGGGGCCAGTTGTTCTGCAGTCAGATTCTGCACAAAGCCTCTGTCTGGTATTCTGGGAAGATCTGCCCTGACATACAGCAATGATAGTTTGCTAGGAATGTTTTTACTGCTATGAGACTGAATCACAGGCAGACCATAGTCATTTCAACACCCACCTGCTTCCATCTAACATGAGAAGACCTATTTCTTAAAATTTTACAAGTCTTCCATATGGCATATACTGAAGATTAATTTTGGACCCCTACTGTATGTTTACATATTGATTCTGGGCACTTTAAGATGTAGTTAATGATGGAAAAAATCTTAGGAAAAAAATCCCCGCTCCCTGCCAGCTTGTCTGACTAGTTCCTATCTGCCTGTCTCTGGGCTGTAAGAGAGCTGTGGGATTCAGGCTTTTCGTCTCTGCATGGCATGGACAGCCCACTGGGTAAGAACACTGAGAAATGGCAGCTATAATGCCAATATTTAGCCAAACAAGACAAATGCATTGGAAACCAAGGATTTGCTTGAGCATTCAGGTAGACCTGAATGGCAGAAAGATCTTCACAATATGGAAGAAAGTCCTCCAGATCTCTTCTTAATATGAGGACTACAGGCATAGCAGTAGCATGGAATGTTTAGGAACCTCCACCAGTACCTGATAAATTTTACAAAAAGAGTGGTGGAAAACATACTAGTATGGAAAAAAAACCCACCCTGAAAATCTTGAGGTAAAGTTGGGTAATGAGTTTGAAATAAGAAATACTAGTTACTTAGGTGCTGATAGGTAACCGCATAACGTAATTTAATTAGAGAAATGGTTTAGCATAGGACAGGAATGGTTGGACTCGATGATCTTAAAGGTCTTTTCCAACCTAGTGATTCTGTGATTCTATAATTCTGCTTTCTTTTTTCTTTTTTTTTCTTTTTTTTTTTAATTTTTTTTTTTTATTAGATAGTGCTTGAGCCAATGGAAATGTCCATCATGATGTTCTACTCTAGTGTTTTTGTCTGTAGGAGTCCTTGGTTCCTGTTGTCTACTCTGATGTTGCTCAGGTGAAACTCCCCACAGTTTCAGTGAGGACTGAAATTTGCATCACCGATTGAGGAACACTCCAGGGGATAGGAGTGGGGCCCAGGTGGCAATGAATGCTCTAAACATCTTCTTTGGGACTTTGGAATAATCATTGCCACAGAAGTGTTTCCTATAAGGAAGGGAGAAGACCTATAGTGATGATATGCTTTTGCCTTTTTTACCCAGAAATACCTTCTGTTCCTCTTTGCTAGTGAGAACACGACAAACTCTTTTTTGTTTGAAAGTTTCTTCTCACCTGCCTCCTTCCAATAGTTATTGAGTTGTGGTTTTAATGTGAGACAATCAATGAAATAACATTCAAATTGAGATGTTCTTATTTCAAAGGGAAACTAAGCAAAAAGAAGGAACAATCCAATACAGAATTTCTTTAAAGATGATTGATCGCTACTTGGAAGGAGATAATCTGCATTTCTCCCTTAAGAAGAAAAAGCAAACCTTCTTATACTCTAGGGTGAGCTCAAGGCCTGTTTTGAAAAAGATTAACATGCAGTGTACTGGGAACAGCCAACATGAAACACTAAAGAAAACTTCATAGTAATATGTAACCAGGATTACCCGAGGTCAGTTGTGGTTGATTATAATGAAGATAGAAACAAGAGTTAAGAAAATCTCCACTCTGTGATGCCTAACATTAAATGAAGATGGATAGTATTCCTGTTTGGTCTGGTGTGCCTGAGAGGTTTCTCTGGCGCACACCATTATTGCTTCTGCTTGGATGTTGAGGATGTGTTTTTATACCCATGACAGCAATGTGGAGTTATCATAGATATGTGTGTCTCTCCACCATGGAAGAAAAGATGTGTAAGAAAGTTTCTATGTTCACAGTAAATCAGTGGCCTCTCAGTGATGCCTGGCTTTGAAGGCTAAGACACACCAGCATGTGCAGTCCTGTAAACGATGGGCTACTTGTCCCTAACTAAGCTCAAGGGTCTGGTATTTGGCATAAGAGATGGATGGGCCCAATTTTTTTAGGCAAGAATCCCAGCATCCTGCCAGCTTAATTTTGCCTGGTAAATGGTTCCCTGGTTGTTTCACATATGAGACTATGTGCATGTGTGCAGAGGGAAGAATTTTCCCTCCCAGGAAAGGATGTGTGAAGGGGACTTTGCAAGTAGTGTTTCAGAATTAGATTTATGTTCTTCCTAAAGTCTCTAGAGGGAATAGACCTGCTTCCACCTTGTTTAGGTTGAACAAGCTCCATCTGACAGAGTTGGACAAAGTCAGAATTTGCTTCCTAGCTAATGAAAAGACAAATATTATCTTGCCTAAGCCCCATGTCCCACTCACATATTATGGTATGTCCACCGTGTATGTGTCATACACAGAGACATTTGTGTGCCCAGGAGCTGAAGAGAGATATTTGGTTGCTGTCTCTGGTCCTTTGAAGGGGTTTTGTTCTCCTTTCAGCTTTAAACTGCTTGCTTGTAGTGTGGATAATCAATGCTGCCGTGTTGATAATCAACACTGAGTGATTTTTCATGAAGCAATACACAAAGAGTGGCCTTGCTGAGTAAGCAGCACGAATGCATTTGACTTGTATATAATTCTTATCACATGGATACTGACCCCGCATTTCCACCATCCACCCATCAGGCTTTCAGTACGAATGATGCAGCAGAGGCACGCTCTGGCATGCTCTGGGTATATTCACGTCAGTGTTTGAACAACTGAGTTTTGGTAGAGGTCCCTGAATCTTGTATTTGCTTTGTAAATACAAATATAGAGAAAGAAGTTGAGATGAATATGTTACAGTTCTGTGTACTTTTATAGGGAGTAGAATTTTTGCCTGCTGGTTGTCTTCAGGTCTGGTATTAACAACATGTCACAAGCGTGCAAATGTCAAAGATGTTTTATCATATTATTTCATTTTGGTTTTGCCATTAATATGCACCTACATACCTCCCTCTTCTTTGTCCTTACACTCCAGTTATTAAAACACTTTAATATTCCCTACGGATCTTGTTTAGTCAGCCTATACATATTTAATACAGGCAACTCCTCTGTGGGAGGCAGTCCTTCTATCAGCACCCTCACCAGAACAAGTTTACATCTTTCTTGAATACAAAGTGCAGGCATAGCCTTGGAAACTGAATGACTTGAAAGAAAAACATCATGGGAACCTCATGAACTCAAGTCCTTATTTCTAAAAATGACACTTTGATCTTCTAAAGAAGCCATTATGTACCAGTACGTGTTGGGCAGAGACTTGCCTTTGAGGGGTGCAGTGCCTCATGACAAAAACATATGAGGATCCCTGAAACAATGAGAAGAACTAACTGGTACTCCTAAACAAATGATATCTGCATCTAAAAAAAAAATAATCTGGCCTGCATGGTGGAGCTTGGAGGCTGTGCTGCATTGAAACAACAATCTTGCCTTTTGTTCTGCAGTCATCTCTGTTGGAGGTAGCTTTTCTAGGCAGTGGAGACACACACAGGCCCAGCTAAGCTCCTTTCAAAAAAAAAACATTTGAGGAAAAAGCTGATGAGAGCATTCCAACCAAGCCTCTTTGGTCTCAAGCATTTTTTAAGCATCTTAGTTATGTCTAACTTCCTCCTTCTGATGTTACTTTCCATCAGGGTCATGCTTTTCAGGTTTTCCACTCCTTCTCATCAATGTCTACAGAATGAGCAATTCTTCTCATGGATGACATGTTTTTAAGCAAGTTTCTGTTATGTTGCTCTCTGCTTATGTTCTGAATTGCATGATATTCTTGTCCTTCATCAGTACTTAGCATTATTTTAAAAACTAACTAATGTAGCTTTTTCTCCTTTAGGTCATGTGTGTTGATACTCAGACTGGACCTGATGCAGAACTCTCTCTGCTGGAGAAAATCACCTCCTCTGTCATTAGCTGGGTCTTACTCCTGGACACAGACAAGGACACCGGGGTGGGTGTGCAGCTGACTTTTCTCTGTAACAGTGATGACGGGCTCTCCAAAGAAAGTGTCTCCTGTTCTTATTGTTCTATGAAAATGAGGCTTTCTTAGCTCACTTTGCAGACACCATTTGGCAGTGACATTCTGCCCTTTAATGAAAAGTAAATTCAGTCACTGAAAACACAAGTCCCGGTCCTGCAAAAAGATATGTGTAGGCTACCAGTGCTTCTTTGCTGAGCCATATTGATTGGGGATAAGGGTCTGTCTCTGTAGATAGCTTTGAAGGTTCAAGGTCTCTGTTGTGGCAACATGAGTGGTTTGCTGAGAGCCTGTATATAAAAAGAAACTGGGAGATGAAGTGGAAAATCTGTGTCTGGCCTCCCCCCTGGCAGCATGGGAGTAAGGAATGTCAGCTTGGGCATTTTTCAGCTTTAACTATGAATAGCTTCAGTGGAATTAATGATACATAACTACTGTTTCTGTAGACAGCTAATCTGTTCTTCTGATCCTCCCAAGGCTCCCTGCCCCCTTTCCCCCCTCTTTATTAAAAAATGAAACCAGTCAAGGCAGAATTTTAATCTTTTGCTACCTGTAGTTTTCATAAAGAGCTGGTTGGACAGGAGCAATCACAAAGTTTCTGTATCTGATAGCATTGTTTTGAAGCATTTGTTGTGCTTCCCACTTGTGGTTTAGCTGATAAGCGCAGTTCAAGGAACAAAAAAAAGCTTTGTTGATTGTCAGTGGGTGTAACAAAACCAGATTGTGTTTTGATGGTATTTTAACAGAGGTATTCTTAAAAAAATGTGCAAAAAGTTCACTGTGTTGTTTTGGATAGACATTTCTAAATGAGCTAAATACAGTGGGAACCACAAAAGACATCAAAATCTTTAAGATAAAAGAGATCAGACAGAATTTTTCCTGTTCAATTCATCCAGTTGTCTTTGGGATGGATTATGTGCTGTAATTATGGCTATAAATGGACTTGATTTAATAATTTACATAATTAGGGTATCACTAAGCAGCTTTGAAAGGAACAGCTACATATATTTGTATATATATGAATGATCAACTAGACCATACATACATATGTATGTATATAGATACACAAATTATACAAATTATATATATGTATATATAGACAAAGAAAGGCACCTAATGACCACAGGGCTTTTCTCCTGTCAAATTTCAAACAGTGGCAGCTGAAAAATGAGGAGTTGGAAATCTTTAGGAGAAGATTGCAAAATATTTTGTAATCCAATACAGTGATAGGAAAACAACATTTAAGAGCTGCAGCAGCTCTGCACATGAATAGTATTTGTATGGTGGTGGGATACAGAAGATGCTATTGGAAGTTTTTGGCATACATTGTTAGGTGCTTTGTGCCAAGAGTCCCTCAGTGAGATATAACACATCATATGGGCTCTGACACTCATTGGAGTCAACTGTTGAAATGCCATTGAGAGGAAGTTTCAGATCAGATGAGCAATTTTAATGCAAATATTTTCCAGAGACAGTAGCTTCCTCTAACTCAAGTTCTAAACTTAGTCTCTCCTCTTTTCTCCTCTCCCCCCATTTTCTAAACAATGCTGGAGAAGAGTGTTGGGAAAAAAAGAAATATTTATTGACTTTGTAATGGGATTAAGGAGAATTGGAAGAGAGTATCATTAACCCAAGGGATAAATGTTATATACGCAATCACTGCTATCCAAACCATTGTTCATCTGGAAAACCAATTTAAGTTAAGCCTTTTTTAATTGCTTCTCTGTGTACATTTACTCAAATCAAGAAAGGGGCAGAAATATTTATTTTCTCTCTGCCAGACTTTTGTTGTGTATATCTACCTTTTTTCTTTTCCTTTTTTTTTCTTTTTCTTTTTCTTATACCTCTTATGAATATGGACTTGAACAGAAATATCTGCCTCAGAGTCAGTTGGCTCCGTTGGCTGAAGGAAGGAGAGGTCATATGGCAGCAACAGTGCTTGGGGTGCAGCTGAAGATGTCTAGATGAAATATAGGAGTTCTCGATATCACATCACACCACAAAAGCACCTTTGTGGCACATGTGTGGGAAAAAAGCCCACATTCTGCCTCAGCACAATGCACCTGCATCTTTGCCAGCAGTTCCTGTTCTGTATGCGGTAATATTCTAGAGAGAAATGAAGTTTAAAAAAATCTACTGTCCTGAGAAATGTTTAAAGGTTGACCTCTAGAGTAGCAACCTCTGGAAATTTTTCTTCCTGTACCTCAAAATCCTTCTGAAAATAAATCCACCTTTCCTTCTACCCTTGCTGATTCTCCAGCACCAGAGGTTGCACACCCCAGCAGGTAGGCAGGATCATAGAGGATCACAGGAAAACTCAGCATGGAAGGGATCCCAGGAGGTCCCTAGTCCAGCCTCCTCTCAAAGCAGGGTCAGCCATGAGGTTGGACCGGGTTGCTCAGGACATCCTCCAGCCGTGTCTTGAAAGCCTCTGGAGTCCACACTGCTTTGGTAATGTGGGGACACCAGCAGCTGGCTGTAGCGTATGGTTGAGTACAGGAAGAGCAAAGCTTATAGCATCCTTATGTGGGCATGGCAAAGGGGGAGTGAGCTACAGTCCCGAAAATGCAGGAGATGTCAGTAACAGGTTCAGACACAGCCTTGGGAATCTGCAAACCTAAAGGCAGAAAAGTAAGCAGCAGTGCCGTTTTATATCAAAATGAAAGATTACATTCTTATTGTTCTTTGTCTCTGGAAAAACAAGAAATTCCTTGGAAAAGTTGCTGCTTATTTTTCCAGGAAATATGTGATTTTCTGATCAACAAAAGCATGCAGTTTTACTGCAAGATGGTAAATAGATGACGCAAAGGGCTGCATTGCAATTGTAGCTGTAATTCAGGTTGGTTAAATGTTCCCTGTTTGTTTAGAGAAGGAACTTTGAGATGAACTGGGCAATGTAAGTATAGAGGATTAGCTTAACATTTTGGACACTGCTGACTGTATTTCAATATTGACCTTGAGTGCCGCCTCCTCAGAAATGTATATATTAAGCCTTCGAGTGCCAACAGTATTTTATTGATGAAGTAACCTTTTCCTTGTGGTAGTACTGGGAAACCACTACATGTATTTCAATGGAATTTTTCTATGTGAGAAAAGAAACAGTAAAAAGCTCAATTTTACCAGTTTCTTTTTGGTAGCCCACAAACCTCTGCATAAACCATTTTCCCTTTGTCAGCATATCAGAAGGTAAATGCTCAGTGCTAAATCTTGGCACGGCGTGTATATGGAACTTCATGGCATACCTGTCAGATGTTCTGATTCATTTTTAGGACTCTGAAATATCACAGCTATAAAAGATGTAAAAGTTCAGCACAGATTCAGCCGCTCAATTCAAAGAACCGTATTCATTAACTGTTTACCTGCCCTTTGCATACCCTCCAGGCTCAAAATGGGAATTGGCATCCTAACGATGAGCAATGCACCAGCATTACGCTAATGAGCTGCTTGGCATATTCACCTCCATGCCACTCTGCAGAAGATCATTCTCTTTGGTACACTGTGCCTAGAGAAGGCAGCGGCATTCAGGCAGGCAGGCAGCCCAGGCAGATGAAAGCCCCAGAGTTCATTGACTGTGACAGCAGCTCCCTTCCCTTCTCTCACATCCATAAGCAAACTTATGTGTAAGGTCTACCAATGCAAAATACTGTGTATTGTGGTTCCTGCAGATTACCTTACTGATCCCTTTAATCCTGCTTTCTCTTCACAGCACTTCCTATTGGCTGGCAGAGTGTGGACACAGATCCTTGCCTTGGAAGATTTTATGTGCTGACAGGGAAGCTGCAGAACAAGTCTTTCCTGATTTCATGGTACAGATTTCAAGGCTGCTCCATGCAGGGCTGTCCAGCATGTATTTTTTCCCCCTACTCACTGATAGAGCTGCTCTGAAGTCTTCATAAGAAGTGAAGTCAAGCAGCGCCTAATAGTGCTTTAAAAAGACGCAGATCTGCTACTGCCCCAGCCCCTTTCCCCTTCAAGAGCTAGGTTTTACTTACTGGAAGTATTTGGCAGACACTCACAGGATGGTGAGTACCTTCATTGCAGTACAGCATTCACTTTGCTGGGAGATGCTGTGGAATGTAAACTTCTCTAATGACAGCTCCTTCAAGCCCTTTTCAGTCTTGTCAAGTTTCCTTATTAATAGCAGAGAAGTAATCTTGCTTCTTTCAATGGCAGCAACTCTCTAGGCAACCGCTGAATTTATAAGAATACAGATGGTGCCTGCCATTTCTTTTTTTCAGCACCACACTACATTCCTCCTCTGACATGTGGAACTTGCTTGGTACCATAATGCGGCAGCTGGAGACACTTTTCTTAGAGGTAAAAGCAGTTTTGCTTGCATTTTTCTTGGCAGCATTGAATTTTGCCCACCTGCAGGCAAAATTTTTTTTTTCCCTTCTGAGATAGCAAAGCTCATGATGGTGATCTGATTTGAAATATTTTGGCACTGTGCCTTTTCCTCTCTGCCACCATAAACTGATAGAGCTAAGCATCCCTCTCCTTCTAAGCAGAAAAAAAAATGCAAGCAAGTGCCTAGATAAGTCTGCACATGGCATTTAAAGTGTTTAAATGGAAACGTTACCCTTTGGGCTGTATCTCTGGCAGATGACAATGCTAGTATTGAATTCTACCAAACTAAAGAAAACCAAGCCTCTTTATTAGAAGAACTAAATGGACTTGAATGCTACAGAGCTGGGTGCTTTGCAGCTCAGGCAGATCTTTCCTGACAGACTCCAATGTGCCACTCACTGTGCAGGAGCAGCCAGAATATGGTCAGAAACAGAAGAATCTCATGACTAAAGTTTGAAGTGCAAACATGCACTAGTCTGTGGGAGGATGGTTATTTCTTAACCTCTAACAGCAAAGTCCATATATTTGGTTGATCACACGCTGCTAGTTAACTGGTTGCTGGGATCTTTCCATTACTTTGCTTGTCAGCAGCTGTTAGTGCAGCGATTTGGGTTTCAGGCTCCTGGCTTGGTAGTTTTAACTTTTTAGAAATAACATTCCACTGACTCTAATAGCAATATCCAGACCTCCTGTCCAGGGTTCTAATTCCAGCTAACATAATTATGCTCTTGGAAAGCCTTTAGCATCGCTCACCCACGTGACGAATAATCTAGACAGGTAGCACCACAGTACCATTGCTGATGCTTTAGATGATGCTTCTAGTATCTGCCCAGTTTCTGACCCTGTTGGAGTGCTGACTATCTCCACTTGTCAGACTTCAGCTCTGCACCACTTAGCAAGGATTTGCAGTTGGGGCTATTGTCCATGCTCACTACCTGCTCTCAACAGTAGAGATGTTAGTCAGAGGTAAAGAAGCTCAAGGAGTCTTTTCAAAGTAGGGTAGTAACTCCTCCTGTTTGACATATTATTAAAGTTTTCTTTGGAGTTTTATCCCAGAATACAAAAGAGAAAATATGCAGCCAGATAAAGACAGTTGTCTGCATGCAAGCAATTCTACCTTAGTTCCTGAGTGCAGATGTTGACAGGCTGACAACTGTCCTACGTGCAGGCAGAAGCTCCCATTTGCTACATGCATTTTGCATTAGCACATTGCAAAACTCTGGTTCCTATTTCAGCAGACTTCTCTTTTTAAATGTGCAGTAAAAAAAGGGTAGGAGCAAGCTGCATTCTCCAGCTGCACCTCAGTCAGATATTTTCTTTGCTTGTTTAGTGCACTGGCTTATTGAGATTGCTTAAGTAAAAAATAAAGCTGGCTTTTGTGTGTGTGTGTGTGTGCATGTGTGTGTGTGTGTGTGTGTGTGAATATGCACGCAGGTCACAAGGATCCTGAGGTGAATTACAAGATCAGCTGTTCTGGCAGGCCAAGCGGAATATTTTTAGTTCCACAGTTAGTAAACCAAATCAGCAGGACATGACTTTTTTTGTGTGTTCACTGTGAAAACCAACTGTTCCCTAGTGCTGGGGGTGAAAGGGTACATTTTTGCTGTGGCACATGGAATGACTGAGTCTCAGCCACTTCCCTGTTCCAGCAGAGCTCATTCTTATAGGAAAACTTGGTGGGTAATCAGAAATATCTATAAAGACAGCTAAACTGCTGCTTATTTGGCCCTTATCTAAAGTGTTCTTAAAAAGTAGATGAGTAATTTGATAATGAGCTGTTGGAGATTATTATTGCTTATATAAAATATTGAACAGCAACGTTACAGCTTTGTGGGCTGTTTGATGCTTATGCTTTGCTACAGCATCAACAAGGTCCCTGCTGAAGCACAGGCACCCGGAGGCATGGCAGGCAGCTGCAGAGATCTGGGATAACAAATCACTCTTCTCACTTTCATCTTCTTTTCAGAAAAAAAACACCCAAACACATACCAAAAAAAAAAGGGATGGGACAGAGATATGAAGGCAGTGTCAATGTGAACAAAGCCATAGAGCAAAAACAATACAGCTGAATAGTCCCATTTTCCCTAGAATTCCATGGGCAACGACAAAATGGCAGATATGATGTAAGATCAGCAAACCCTTCTAGTAAAGGTGCCTGACTTCTTGTGAGAGATTGAATTGGCATGTTGCAACTTGGAAAAGCAGTGAATGAAAGGAAGATGATAAAACTACAATAAACGGTGCAAGGGACGGGGTGGGGGAAGAAAAAAGGTGAAAATTATACTATTTCTCATAGTTTCACTAGCTCACCAGCTGCCTTTTAATGCTTGCATGACTTGAGCCAGTCTGGGGAAGGTTTTGTCTTTTTACCACAGGATGTTGTGAATGTTAAATGTGTAAGTGGTTACAAAAAGCATTTCAAAGGATTAATGGGGAAAAAAACCCGATTCTCAAGGGCTGTTAAACGCAGAGGTAGATACAATATCTAGCTTAGGCTACTAAGATTTCTGACAGCTTAGAGGATGTATTAGGGAGAGCATCCATGTGTGCTTGCCCTTATTCTATAGTCTCTCCTTATATATTAATTCCAGGTTTTGATCTGAATACAGTTTTGGTCTTTCAGTTTCAGTATTGTAAAAAGGCACTTCTGCTGTTAAAGGAAGGGAGGAAAAGGTTCTATCTGATGCCTGTCAATTAGTGTGTTCAAGTCTTCCTTTCATGCTTCCTTTACATCCACAATGTAGCAGATTCAGAGGAGTAGGTGTCAATTAACTGAAGTTCCAGTGGTAGCAAGCAAAGCAGGAGGAATTACCCAAACCTGGGGTCTTAATTCTTCTCTGAAAAAGTGTCCTTCCTCTTGGTGTGAAAAAATTCTGGAAAAGTTCAACAGTGGAGTGAACCTCTCATTAAGTCATATCTTAAACTGTCAGCACAAATGTTTGCTGTTTTAACCTCTGAAGCTCCCTAAAAGTTTACTGTGCTTTCAGAAGGCACACACATTTGGGTGAACAATATTTATCAGTCTATCACCTCTTTCTACAGTTTTAAGTTCACTTTTTCAAGATATTTCCATTCACAAGTTGTCTTTTGTGTTGAGCTGTACTTAATAGGCTGAATGAAACGAAGTCCTGATTTTATAGCTGAGTATTTGGTATTGAGGGCTTCCTATTGTTGTACTACCACAAATTTCAGACTGCTAGATTTGCCTGGATAGCATGCCTGTTATTTTTTATACTCAAATACAAAAATCTATATTTTCTTAACCACTAATACCAGCTTTATGAACATAGCAGATATGTAAAACAGAGCCATGGGATGGTTCCCCTTGATCCTGGTTATGGACTTTGGCAGAAGCTTTTTTGAATGGTGAGTCTACTCCCCTGGGACCATTTTACTTCAGCTCCATCCCACTCCCTGTCCTGCACAGGAGCCACAGGGCAGGCAGTGAACAGCTCTGTGGTCTGACTCTGCAAAGCAGCAGAGTAGGTCAATACAACACTTTTGCCATCACTACATGTGTATGACACACTAAAGGAGAGGGTATTATAGGAACTTTCCAAAGGCACTATTGAAAAGCTTCATCCTAGCAGTCTCCCCTGGATGAGAGGGCACGAGCAGAGGGTGTGGGGGCTTTAGGAAGTGGGGCAGGGTAGTGCAGGTGGGGAACAACTGCTGTGTGCATTGCTTCAGCCTGCTGTCGAGCATAGGTGCTCCAGCTCAGGCAGGCACTGCACCAATATCATCAATGATATCGATCCGTTTGTCTCCCAGCTGTTCCTTGGCTGTGCTGCAGCGTAAATCCCTCTGGCAGGGCTTCAAGCAAGCCAATTTTTCATTCACAGGCAGTATCAGAGCTCCGTGTGTCCCCTACTCATCTGATTGTTGGGATTTTTTCCAAGCGATCGGGGAAGTGTTCATAAATGTGTATCTGCTGTTGGCATGTTGCACATATACACTAGTTGGGTGCCTAGAGAGAGGCTGATGAGGAAACTAGAGTGTTACCATGTAGGACAGTTGCTAAATCACTTTCCCTGTTAACTAGTGACATTTGAGTTAAACTAATGAGAAGCATGTCTGCTGCAATGCAGTGTACATTTATTCTTGGAGACTGCTTTTTTCAGCTTATGTACTGTTTCACCAACACTCTTAGCCACCATTATAGCTGATTAATGATGCCTTTCATTAAAGGGAAACTATTATGGACAGCCTTATTTGATCTACTTTGAAACTTTTCTATTTCTGATGATCATCTTCTGTCCCTCCTTTCCCCTCCTTCTCATCTTTTCTCAGAAATGATAAGCGAGGCAAGAGATAATGCATTCACAGCCTTTGATCAACTGCTGTACATATGGCACATGATGAAAATCAGACAAAAAGCAAAGTGATATTCTTGATAAAACAGGTACTTCTACATTAATAATTTGCTATCATCTAAATTGCCATAAAAATCTCAGCTAGACTGATATAAGCCTAATGCCTTTTGCACAATAGGCAGGTTTTAAAGTACAAAGCTACATCCCTTCTCTGATACAATCTGTATTTTAATGGAACTTGCTCTATAAGAGATGGCCTCAGGATTTCTACAGTTAGGGTATTCAGCTGCTCGCTTTAGGCTTATCTGACCTTGTCTGTTTTATACTTTGCTTTCAGCAAAGAGTTTTCAGTGATATTAGAAGTGGAAAACATCCAGTTCTTACTTTTTGAACAAACAAATAAGCATGTGTGTTCTGGATAGATCCATGGATCCACTGGATAATGGATCTATGGTGGCTGGGGCCCCATCAGGGTATGTTTCCTTTTTGAAATCAAATTGCACCATTTGCTTTTCTGTACAGCTGTCTCACTTCATACAATGAAAAGGTATATTGTGGGGATATTTCATTGCAGTAGGGTCTGCGTTTTGTCGAAACAAGTGAAACAGCAGGAATTCCTGCAAAAGCAAAGCCAAGACACTGCCCTGCCTCTGGTGTGGCAACATGCAAAGGTCATGACACACATTTTTCCAAGGGTCTGCAGACAAATTGTCTGTCTTGGGAATCTTCATAAAGAACATATGAATCATCTCATAAATTCCTTAAAAATATTCAGCATACTGCAAAGGCAGCACCCTAACACTGAGTTAGAGAGGTAATGAGGGATACCTCTTTTTTCTCAAGGGTATGAAGTTTCAAATATTTTTGCACCATGATTTACCAGCTGTGTCTGACTTGGAAGTTATCTACCCAATTTGATTATATTCAGCTCTCTGACTTCTACCATGCTGTATCCTAATATTCTTGAGCAATTTCCTACTCAGCCTGGCTTTGATTTCCTTTCATCCAAACCCAAGGAAAATGAAAAGGTTTAGCAGCGTGTGAAGGAAGTATCTGAATTGGGAAAAAAATGAGAAAGGTGAAGCAGCCAAGGTCCCTGTAGAGGTGAGGTATTGTCTGAACCATCTTCTACCATGGCAAGAGGCAGTTTGCTGGGCCAAATATCTGAAAATACCTCTCTGTAGTAGTACCATGTAGCTAGAGATGCACTTGCTTGTGGAGCCATTATCAAGGTTATATTTAGTTCCTCTACAACACCAAAACAAATAACCTCCATTACAAAATGGGTGTAAAAAGCAAGAAGTTTCTACCAATTTATTTCTTTGTACCTAGCACTGTTGTGCTTAAAACCTACAGGCAACCATTCCTTTAGCACATTTCCCCAATCCTTTAAGCATCTCTTATATCTTTGTCAAATACTGAGGAGGTGGCTGTACACTAAGCACTTGGAACTGCTAAACAAGGATTTTTCTGAAAATTACTTGGAAATACATAGGTATAGTGGGTTTTCTGTTTTGGAAAAGGAAAGCTTTTTACCCCTGGAATTGAAGCCACAGTTTCGTACACGTGAGCAGCTTCTTAAATACGATGGAGCATAGTGTATGAGGAATAAAAGTGCAGTGAATGTCTTCTCAAGGACAGGAGCTGTTCAGAGCATTTCTCACCCATAAATACTATTTGTATTACCTACCAGAACAAATGTGGTGATTGCTAAATGTGGAACATTAGAAAACAAAGCAAGAAGATGTTATGGAGCTCAGTGGACTATGGCATTAGAAATGTGCTTAAGTTAAATGGCTCTGAAGTCAGAATTTTTATTACCTTTATTCAGAGAATGCAACAATATGATGCAAAGAGGTTTTATGTGATGTCCAAAATGTATTTCTAAGCTGAGTTCTTTGGGAATGTTCTCAATTCTGCAGCTCTCCAATGTTTTGTTTATGTGATTTCTTCACTCCTTACAATGTATTTTAGCATTACAGGCTCTTATGAGATGTGGACTTTGTAAAGTGTATTATAAACACAGTAAAGGTGAGGAAAAGATCTGTGATAATATACTGCTTTTCAGTTTATGAGCACAAGGTCGTAAATGCATAAGCAGTACATTGATGAGCACTCTGCACTGAGGTGTAAGGAGTAAAACACACGCTTAAAACAAATGCTGCAGCCCAGAAATTTTCAGCAACTAGTGTATGTCCTGGTACTGATTTACCTCGGTTGTCCTTTATATTCCGTGAGGACTCCCTGAAAAAGGCATGGTGAGAGGGAGCAGAGGTTTAAAATAAAAAAACAACAAACATAATGGGGACAACTCATTTGCAATCAGTTCAAATCACAGAGGATCTCATAGCGCTTGAGATGTCATCTTGTCCCCTACATTGACATTTTCCTGGCTTATCCAGTCTTCAGAATTCCCTATATTCACTGCAGAAAACCCATTATAAATTAGCTACATTTATGCTCAACTCTTTTCTTGGAGATTTATCATTCTCATTTAAAACCGTCAGTTGTGGTTTTGAACACCACCTTATCTGATCAGTGCCTGATTATTAAGGGAGTTACACAGGACTTGCAAAACCAGCAAGTGGTGGTGATGCCTTGAATGTAACCTTAACACAACCTTGTTAATGCTGAGACCAGTCCCTTAGTATAAATATCTACTTATCTACTCAGATCATGGCTTATTTTGCTGCAGAGACCCTTGTCAAACACACAGGAGTTTCTGACTGTGCATCAATAGCTGTACCAGCTTAGTCTGCTCTCCTGCTCTTTTCTAGGTGATTAGTTTTGCACTAAAGGTCAGTTGGCAGCCTGTAAGTGGCATGTGGCTGGCCCGGTTGCTCAAATCCCATAAATCTCTTTGAATTCTCTGGGTTTTGGATGAGAAGGTTTTTTTACTGTCTTTGGAAATTCTTACTTGTAACTTTTGCTATAAGCAATATTTTTTTATCCTGCCTCTCTCCCCCACGCCTTTTCCCTCCAAGATGTTCGAATCAGTTATGGTGATAGACTGGAGAGAAAAAAGGTTTAGTCAGAGTTTAAGATTGAAAGAAAAAGCTTTGCAATTAAATATTTTATATTTTTTACAACTCTAGACTTTTTTTTTCTTAGTGTATCAAAAATGGAACAGGCAGCATTTTCTGACTTCTCTGTGGGAATAGTGCAGGCCTTTCCCTTCCACTTCTTCCTTTTTCTTCCCTCAGTCCCTTCTTTTTGGAAATTTTTATGTTTCATGTATACTTCTGGGCACTGTTATAAAGTTGGAACATATAAAACTGTAGGCAGTTCTAAAATGCTTTAGGTAGAAAAAATGAAGTAAATTTAAATCTAAAAAAATCTAGATTTCACTTCTGCTATTAAAATGTTTCACAAAGGAATAAATAAAAAGGAAGAAAGGGTATGAAAGTGGAATTATTTCAAAATTGAATTTTAATATTTAGTTTTATTATTTAGAAAATTCCAATTTGAGATTTCAATTAAAATTTTATCCAAGACAGATGAGCTAGTGACAAAATTTTAGGCCCAAACTTGGCCAATATATGATCCTCCAAAACAAGTAGGAGTGAATATTCACAGACCTGAGCTCAAGAAGCTAAAGGCTGGACCTGAGCTTCCAAAGTGGAGTAGGTACACACCTTCCACTTGTATCTTCAATTTCAGATGGGGTCGTTAATAATAGGACTATAATTAGATAGAAAGGTGAGAGTTTGCAAGGTACAGGCAATATTTTACCATATCCCAAATGTGGTGCTCATAAGAGAAGGCAGAACATAAATTTAATATTTTATCCTAGGCTTCTGAGACCATTTGGTGAAAGAAAAGGGTTGAGGGCAAAAAGCAATTTCAGCTCTGAAGAAGCCTACCTTTCTGGCTCTGGTTTATATTGTTTCATGCTTCCGTATTTATTTTAGCTTATTACTTTTATCATATTAAATTATGCCGCGCATTCATGTGATGTTGCTATATATTTTAGATATGACAGAAGAGATAGAGTTTAGCATTTGTGAACCTGAAAATAATAAATACACAGTATTTCGTTTATGATGGTTCACATTTAATATTACAATCCTGATAGTGAGCATGGCTTTGGAAGGCTTCATTACTGCAGATTGATCTATAGCTGTGGAGCACATGATTCAGTGAGTGCATTACCAGACCAGGTCGCTCAGGACTTTAGTCAAATCTTCAAAGTCTCCAAGGATGGACACTTCATATCTTTTCTGGACAGACTGTTCCACTGCTTGGCTGTCTTCATTAGTCTCTTGCTATTATCTCGGTCACATTTATCAGCTACCTCTTCTGCAGCTTGAGCACACATAGAATGAAAATTTTGTCAAAACAATTTATTTAAAATGGTATATAGAGGTACAAGGACATTTTGTAAAGTGTACCCATTTAAATCAAAGTAATCGATGAAAGAACTTGCAGTTGAAACCATTTTGTTTTGGAATTACTATCATTGAAAAAGCTCAGAGTTGTATTTTGGTTTTATATA
>VZTU01003947.1:0-15632 GCA_013400835.1 Zapornia atra
GCTTTTGTAAGCTGCAGTTACAATAGGGAGGGTTTGAATGAGAGTAAGAGTGCTGGAATCCCTTAAGGATTTTGGCAACGCTTGTTTGAAATTTTTGCTTGTTTTGAAACTTTATATTAACAATATAGAAAAATTTGGACTGTGTGGAGGAAACCAGATGATGGCATGAGTTGATGCAATGAGGCATGGTGTGATGATGACAGAGGCAGAAGGCATTGCCAAGGCAGGCAAAAACCACGGTATCATAACAGAAGGAACTCTGGGGAAGAAAAAAAAGTGAAAAAAGCAGGTTGAAATTCAGTATTGCAAATGGGAAGTCATGCACAGGGGATTAATGACAGCATTCTGCTACAAGGTAAAGTCCTTTCACTGGAAATGATTCAGGAAGAGATGAGCACATCTTAGCGCATGGGATCACTGCTGCGAGTCACAAGCATGATGCAGTCAAACCAAAAGTGACACCAGGCTGCACTACATGTGGCATTTCCACCAGGAATAAGGAAAGTCATGCCAGTTTACGATTACAGTGCAATCTGAGTCCCCCACGCTCAGAAGGAATGAAATGGGATGAGAGAAGTGAGGAGTTACCCTCTGTTATCACCTGACCCTGGAAAAGAAACAGAAGTTGAAGGGGCTTCTCTGCATTGTTCTCTGCAAATGCATCAGAGGGAATACACTCAACATGGGAATCGCGTTATGAACCATCAGACCCACTGATTTCTGGAACTGCCTAGCAGCTTCAAGAGGGCTGGGGTCTTTCAGAAGACTTTTATCTTGCTGTTTACATAGTGGCAAACATCATTCTCTGTCAAAGTGTTCACAGAGATGGTTTTCAACAGAAGCAATGCTAGTGTACTCTTCAATGGTCAGCTGGCACAGACACACCACTTATGTACTGGATCCCTTTCGAATTTCCTGGTGGGTCATGAGAATTGTTTGCTGGTTTGAGCAGTGGCCATTGCCTGCATAGCTCTTCTGCTTCCATGGGTGAACAGGAGGATGCAGGGTGGATGGATCCGGCCCATGGGCTGGGTTGAGTAACTGCTATCAGAGTACCATATACATAACCACTCCATGCCCCTTCACTGTGTCACGAGGCATTCATATGTAAGGAATCATTTGTATGAATAGAGCAGAAACCTCAAAAGAAATGCATTAATATCTAAGAAATAGAAGAAGAGAAAACATACAGTTGGTCAGCCAGTGGCAGTTGTAGTGAGTCAGTGGTAACATCATTAAATAAGTTTCTGACCAGCGGTCTATGACACCACCGAGCATGTGCATGTGTTGCCAATTACAGCTGTCTTGAGTTGAATGGCAAAACACCCCTGCCCTCTCCCAGCCTCATCCCCTATGCTGCCCCTGACATTTCTCCAGCAGCTTGAGAGGCTCCAGAGCCTGCCTTCTTCCCAGGGAGCAGAGAAGGCAGGCAGTGAAGCCAGGAGAGCGGTTTTGCAGTGAAGGGAAGCATGGCCATGCCTGTTGGCCATGGAGTCAGGCAGGATGCTACCTCAGCAGCAAGGCTTAGGACAGGGTCTCAGTAGGCCAGGGGACAGTGGTGACAGGAAGCTCTTCATGCCTGTGTTATTCACTGTTGTGTGGCTCACTCTTGCCATACTGTGTTTATTTTTTCAGGAGAGGCATTTTAGAAGAGCTGCTTCATTCCCCACAGGGCCATGCTCTGTAAGCACCTCTACATACCAGAGAAGATAAACAAGTCCCCTTCTCCTTTCCACATATGTGAAGTTATACAAAACATAAGGATAGGATTCTGAAAACCTGCAACCAGGACAGAGACAAAATTTTGGACTTTTTTTTAGAAAGTCAGTCATGTGGGATGTCCCTTGTCCCTGGGATGTCACTGAGCTAGTGGAGCTGTCAGCTGGCTAACATAGGACAAATGAGCACACATTATAACCCAAACAGGTGGCATCCCACACTAATCCTATCTCCATAGTGGTTTTTCGGGATTTTTGATGATAGCTCATGCATTCCAGGTTGTCACAAAAAGCTCAGGTTGCAAAAGTAATGTAAGAATCAGGAGGCTGGCAGCATGTTCATCCCTCAGGGGTAGGAGAGCGAGAAATGTATCATTATGGACTGTAAGTGGTTACAAGAGGCAGGCAATTGCTAACAGCCGTTGCATGGTAGTAGGGCTAAGAGGTAAGCATTTACACCTCCACTCATTAATTATACCCAGTCCTTGCTTTCTGGTCATGAAGAAACTGAACCACAGCCAGCACAGATCTCACCACACAAACCAAAATGTATTTTCAAAAAGGTCTGAGAAGTAGTGATTAGGCATGTTACTGTCCGAACCACCTCACCTTCTACATTACCTCTACCAGCCTGCAGAGGATGGTGCTGCCTGTACTTTTGGATTTGCCCTCTTGGCCTCACAAGGCCCTCAAGTGTTGTGCCGTTTATACAAGAGTCCACACAGCATTTGCTAAACAGCTGGGCTGAAGGGCTTTCATCGTACAACTTTTAGATCTCTTTTGGAATAGGGTGAGAGATGTACTTACAGGCAAATTTTCAAATTATCCTCAATGTTTGAACAGCCCTCCACATTTGTAAATACAAGCATGTCATGGCATTCGGCTTTTCCAGACAAACATCACACAACGTTCATTGTCCATGTTTAGCATGTACTGCTTTTTGTTCATTAGCATATTTAGGGGTGTCAACTTGAATCATAGAATCATAGAATGTGTAAGGTTGGAAGGGACATTTAAAGGTCATCTAGTCCAACCCCCCTGCAGCGAGCAAGGATGTGTTTACTAGATCAGGTTTCTCAGACCCCCATCAAGCCTGACCTTGAATATCTCCAGGGATGAATATTAATTTTGCAGTTAATGGAGCAAAAGTTCTCACTCCTGGCACTCTAGCCTTCAAAGTTCTGTGCAGAAACCATCTGTCTGTTTATTCCATGCTCTCTAGCCAAAACAGGGCCATCTTGTCACCACAGGACTTCCTCCTTCAGCTGCCTCTCACACCAACATTGCAGCTCTCTATCCACAATATTTGCTAAGAGATAAGCAGACACCTGATTCTAACCACTTGCAATTCCCACATCATCCACTCTGTTACTGTAGTAATTCAATTCAAAACCCAAATCATGTTTGTATAAAGTCCATTTTGGAGGTATCCCTTACCCTTACATTTGAAGTTTCTTCCTCGTTACTCAGTCCTGGTTCAAATTCAGTCCACCCAGACACTGTGTGTACTGATGAGTTAATAATACCTGGGTCAGTAGGGATTTGACACAAGCTAATAATACACAAACCAAAACAATCACAATGGTTATTATCAGTGTGAATTACAATAAAGAAGCAAACCTCTAAGGCCCCTACTTGCTTGTGCTACACGCTTCATGTGGTCTAATTGTTCAATAAGTTTTTGTGTTACATTTGCTAAGTGAATACAGTGTCATTGGTTAAGTTCAAGTGTCCACACACTCCATTTTCATGCAACAGCAACATAGCTAACGTCAGACTGTTCTGTCATGACGTTTTCAATGCAACCTATAGTTGCATATTCAGTTCTTCCAACACCATGCATGTTGCATCAGCCAATACGTCAGTCTGTCTGGTGGCATATATATATATATATATGTATATCATTATTTGATTCTGCAGTGCTGTTACTTGAGGTGTGAAGATTGATTGCAGAACCCATCCAACCACAGCTGCCGTTGTCAGATGTTGCCAGGGGTCTTTCAAGTTGTCATTTGACATCTTGTACCACACAATAGCTCTGGTACAAGAGGTTGCTTCCTCCAGTGGGGGCAGGTGTTAACAGTCCCAATGATGTCTTTGGCCCTCCACAGGTAAGTCTGTGGTCCAATTTCATTCGCTACTAACTCACACAGCTTGTCCTGTAGGGGGTATACTGAGTTTTGAACAAATTGTATCATAACGGTTGTCACTGTTGCATGAGACCAAGTGCTGTAGATTGAAGTGTATTTACAATAGTTACAACATAATCAGAGGGCTTCAGCTGTTTGGCCAAATCTCTGAATTTTGACTTCTCAATTACTGCAATTATAAGCTTCGATAAAATTCCAAATATAGCATTTTCTATTATCTAAACAAGAAATATTGAAGTTTACATATTGAATACTAACATGTATGGGATTGTCTGGTAATCCAATGGCCCATTCCAATCAATGCACCAGTCAAACAGTCTGCATTTAATCCAAATCACTACGCTGGGGTGTCCACACACCTAGGTATATGCATCTCCCATGGTGTGTTGGTGCACTGGTCCCCAGAAGGATGATAGATTGCCAGAGTTGTTTTACCACCAATCTCAAAACTCTAGCAGTGCTTCAGTAAAACTGCAGTTATCTATAGTTCCATGTGCCTTGCGGGTCCACTCTAGGACGTATTTCCTTTTCTCATTGTGCCATGTTAGATTGGTAGGATTCTGTGTTTCCCACATAGCCTTCCGAATTTGGTTCACACCCATGGTCAGTAGTCTCCAGGTAACTGCTCTGTGCGGGGTTGACCCTGGCTGGAGGCCAAAATGCCCACAAAAGCCACTGCCCTCCTCAGCTGTACAGAGGAGAAAATACGTAACGAAAGGCTTGCAAGTCAAGGACAGGGAGAGATCATTCAGCAGTTGACGTCAAAGGCAAACAGACTCAACACAAAATAAAATGCATCTAATTTATTATCCAATCAACACAGAGCAGGACAATGAGAAATAAAAACAAATCTTAAAACACCTCCCCCCTCGCTTCTGCCCAGGCCCAACTTCATTCCTGATTTCTCTGCCTCCTCACCCTAAGTGGCAGGGGGACACAGGGGTTTCAGTCAGTACAACTGTCCCTTCTGTTCCTTCCTCCGCACGGGCAGTACTCCTTACACTCTGCCCCTGCTCCAGCAGGTAGTCCCTTCCACAGGAGGCAGTCCTCTACCAATTTCTTCAATGTCAGTCCTTCCCACGGGGCTTTAGTTCTTCACAAACTGCCCCAGCATGGCTTCCATGGGGTACAGACCTTCTGGAATAGATTACTCCAGAACAGTCCCTCACAGGGTTACAAGTCTTCCCCAGCAAACCAGCTCTGGCATGGGCGACTCTCTCCATGGGCTGCAGATGCTGCCAGGAGCTTGATCCACACAGGCTGCAGGGGTATCTCTTTCCAATGCCTGCAGCTCCATCTCCACCCGCCTCCTTCACTGACCTTGGTATATGGAGAGTTTCTTCCATCCTCTCACTCCTTTCTCTGCCTGCAAAAAGCAGCCATTTGAAGGGTTTGGGTTTTTTTCCTTCTTAAATATGTTATCCCAGAGGAACTACTACTGTTGCTGATTGGCTCAGGCTTGGTCAGCAGCGGGTCCATCCTTGTCCGGGTTGGTATTTACTCTGTTGAACCTAGGGGAAGCTTCTAGCAGTTTCTCACAGAAGCCACCCCTTCAAGTCCCCCCTCACCATGCAAACCCAAAACATTGTTGAAGAGGCAGAGTGAGGAAAAGGTAGGCATTTGCTTTTGGCATTGAAGTTGTGTTAGGAATACAAGAAGCTTTCCTCTTTGGACAACCATTGCCACTCCATCTATTGTTTAATTGATAGATAGCATGGGACAGTCACAGATGCCACCCAGCTTTATGGGTTTTAGCAAATCACTTGACCAGGCCATTTGTTTGCTCAGCAATACCATTGGCTTGGGGTATCAAATACCGAATCCCTTTTTCCTTTACCTATTTTTGTCCTGAAGTAGGATCATAAAGACTATCTCTTTAACATCTGAAGTTGCCATCCATCTTTGTGATAAGTTACTAATTCTGCAGTGTTTGGTACAGCTGCCATTAGAAGTGCAGTACTGGCGTTCAGCCACCTGTAAGCTGCCTCTGTCCATTTGGCTCGTTTACCAGACAGACAGAAGAATAAAGGGGGAAGTGTATGCAAATGATAATACCTGTTTTTTCCAAATCTGTTACTACCCTGTCAGTGCTCAAATGTGTGGCTGCTGGCAGGGATTACAGAATCACTGATTCAGAGAATCACAGAATGTCCTGAGTTGTAAGGGACCCATAAGATTCATCAAGTCCAACAGCTGGCCCCACACAGGGCCAGACAAGTCAGAGCATGTGACTGAGCCCATCTTCCAGATCCTTCTTAAACTCAGTCAAGCTCGGTGCTGTGACCACCTACCTGGGCAGCCTGTTCCAGTGCCCAAGCACCCTCTCAGTAAAGAACCTCTGCTTAATATCCAACCTAAACCTCCCCTGTTGCATTCCCTCATGCTCTATCACTAGTCTCCAAAGAGAGGAGATGAGCACCTGACCCTTCACTCCCCCTCATCAGGAAGCCACAGACCATGATGAGGTCTCCCCTCAGCCTCCTTTTCTCCAGGTCGAACAAATCAAGGGACTACAGCCTCTCCTCATAGAACTTCCCCTCCAGACCCTTCACAATCCTCATTGCCCTCCTCTGGACACTCTCCAATAGTTTCATGTCCAAAAATGCACAGAGTACTCAAGCTGAGTCCACACCAGTGCAGTGCAGAGCAGGACAGTCACCTTCCTGGACCAGCTGGCAACACTTGATGCACCCCAGGATACAGTTGGCCCTCCTGGCTGCCTGGGCACACTGCTGGTTCATGTTTAACTTGCTGTCGACCAAGACCCCCAAACCCCTCTCAGCATTGCAGCCTCCAGCATCTGATCCCTCAGTCTGTATGTGCAGCCAGGGTTTCCCCTTCCCAGGTGCAGAATCTGGCACTCGCCCTTGCTAAACTTCATGCTGTTGGTGACTGCCCAGCTCTCTGATCTGTCCAGGTCTCTCTGTAAAGCTTCACCACCCTCAACAGAGTCAACAGCTCCTCCCAGTTTGATGTCATCTGCAAATTTACCTAAGACGACCTCTAGTCCTGAGTGCAGGTCATTTATGAAAATGTTATGAAGAACTGACCAAAAATGGAACCCTGGAGAACCCCAATGGGTTATGGCTTTGTCTAGTTGCATGGAGGACATTCTGTCCAGCCAGATACTGTGAGACACAGTATCTAAAGCCTTGCTGAAATCCAAAATTCCCTTGGTCAACCAGATGGTAACCTTGTCATAAAAGGAAATCAGATTGGATAGACAGGACCAGACTGGTCTCATAGGTGGTAGAAGAGACCTCTGGAGATCACCTAGTCCACCCCCACTGCCAGAGCAGGATCACCTACAGCAGGCTGTACAGGATTGTGTCCAGGTGGATTTTGAATGTTTCCAGGGATGGAATCTCTGCAACCTCTCTGGGCAGCTCTGCCACCCTCAAGGTAAAGAAGTTCTTCCTCATGTTTAGGTGGAACTTCCTATATTCAGGTTTGTGCCCATTGCTTCTTGACCTGTCGCTGGGCACCACTGACCTCATCCTCCTGACACCCATCCCTCAAGTATTTATAAGCACTTAGAAGGTACTTTTCCTTCAACTTGGCCAACTCAGCAGGACACCAGGGAATGGTACATCCCAGTAGGATGAATATCGTCATCCCGCTCATCTGTGGTTTCAGTTTTAATTAACAGACATATAGGCACAGAGCCTGGGGTAAAATCAAAATCTGACACCAATTCATCCTTGTCATTATCATTCCAAATATCTCCATCCCACATCTCAGGCTAGCTGACACTGAGGATGACATTTCATTTAGCAAGAAACTTAGTAACGTTTCCTGTAGCTGTTTATCTTGTCTTTCACATGAGGATAACACCAACTTAAGTTCCCTAATCTCCCTATTAAAATGTTGATTGTTTGTTAAGAGAAAATGTACTTGTGTTCCTGTTGTGGTTTTGCGTGGGTGGGTTCTGGTGGAGAAGAGGGGGTTGCAGGGGTGGCTTCTGCAAGAAGCATCCAGAAGCTCTCTGCAGGCCTGAGCGAGTGAACACCAGCCAGCTCAAGGCTGGAGTCGTTGTTGACCAAGGCCAAGCCCATCAGTGATGGTCACAGCAGAATCACATTTAGGAGAAAAAAAGTGCAAGCAGCTGCATTTTGCCACCAGAGAAGGGAGTGGGAAGATGTAAGGAGCTGTGCAGACACCAGGGTCAGTTTGGAGCTGGGGGGGAGACATACAGAAGACACTGTCACTCACACTGGAGCAAACCTCTGGCAGAACCTGCAGTCCATGGAGAGAGGCAGAAAGACAANCTATGACTCACCCCACAGCAGTGACCCACACTGGGGCTTCTGGTGAAGAGCTGAAGCCCTGTGGGAAAGGACTCACATTGGAGAAGTTCATGAAAGAATGTCTCCTGTGGGTGGGACCCCACAGTGCAGCAGGGGAAGGGTATGAGGAATGTCCCACACATGCACTAAGAAGGAAAAGAAGCCATGAGGAACTGACCAAAACCCCCATTCCTCCTCTTCCCCCCTCCAGGAGAAAGGAAAGAAATAATAAAGTTTGAGAAGAACCTACTCTGGTTTCATAGTGTGCGAATATGTGAGTGAGTGTGTGTAATAAAATCAGAGGGCTGGTTTTTTTTAATTCTCTGTTGAGTCAGTTTTGTCTGTGATGTTGATTGCAGAATGATCTCTCCCTGTCCTTATCTTGACTCCAAAGCCTATCAATATATACTTTCTCCCCTGTCCAGCAGAAAAGAGGAGTGACAGAGTGACTTTGTGCACATTCAGGGTCAAATACCACAGTTCTAAATTTCTCAGTTTTGCTTTTCTAAAGTAAGGATAATTTTATTTTCTCATTCTCTGACTCTGGAAAAGTCAGTAAGGTTTTCAATACTTAATTTTCTGACTTTAACAAAGCATATTCTACATCTGCATTTCATTCAGGGGAAGGAGAAGCTCTCATTTCTTTCTGTGCACAAGATAATCAAGTCCCCAAACTGAAAAGCTGTCTGTTTATTCCACACTCTCTGGGCAAACAGGGCGATCTTGCCACCATCAGACTCCCTCCTTCAGTTGCTTCTCACACCAATACTGGTGATCATCATCTACAATATCTGTATACAAGGTAAGCGGACACCGGTGGTTTTAATCTCTTAGGTGCAATTCACACACTAGGTCACATTTAGCAGGTGCTTTTTTTAATCACTGAAGTCCCACATTCAACTTCTCACAATTACAAGAGTTTATTTACATAAAGCCAGTAAACAGTATCTCCATCAGTGGTACACATGAGGCTGTGCCATTCATAAACATTCATAAACAACTGTGAGGTAGAGAAGGTGACATGGTTGCTTGAGAACAAGTAGCACATTAGTTAAAGATGCTCTCAGGGGAAAAAAACCTGAACTGAGCAGCCTCTGCCTCTGCTGTTCAAGAGTCCCTGGGGCAAAGCCATATGAAGTATATTTAATATGCCTGGGAACGCATAAACAAACAAGAGGGGCAGGGTGGGGAGTGGGATTGCTGTGTCCTTTGCATGTAGGTTTATCTGAGTTGATAGCTAATAAATTTTTTTGGGAATGCTTATCTGTTGAAAATTATTTTTATTCTGGAGCAGTGTTTCTCTAGAGACAAGTTTTGTCATGCAAGAAGGAAAATGATCTTTTTTTCTTAAAAGCAGTAGTGCCAAAAATATACTTCCAGAGATGCTTTAAAGCCAAAGACAGGAAAGTTTATTGACTAAAGACTGTGTCTGAAATGGAAATGTACTTTGCACTGAAGTCTTTTCCAGTGGTGGTTGTGGTATCTATCAGTGCTGGGATCATGGGGAAATATTGGGTAGCATGGTACAACACTCTATGTACATATTATAAAGGCTAGTGCACAGCAGTCAGATTTACAAGCCAATAAAGTATTCACAAAGAGTAATCCACAGCTGAACTGGAACCTAACCAAGACAAACTGTAACTTTCTTATCCCCATCCCACGGCACATCAGGGAAAGCCAGCAATAAACATATGACAATTTGAAGTAGCTTCCTGTGTAAAGCTCATTTAGATTGAGAAATGCTGTCCGTCCAGCCAGGTGAGTAGGAATTATCTTGAGTCATTAGCATGAGACAGCAATCTCCCTAATTTCCCTTCTCCCATTCATTCTCAAACCCTGTTGTTCTCCATGCTCTTGGAGATTCATTCTCAAACCCTGTTGTTCTCCATGCTCTTGGAGAAAGATCTGCTACAAATTCACTATCTACTGCGAATGCAACAGCACGGCCTACTATGTAAGGAGTTGCATCTGTAAATCCTATTCAGTAAAGCCATACCACTGAGCACACGACCAGTCCCTGAAGAGAGAGGGAGAGCATTAAATTCAAAATCAAAATGCATTCAAGCTGAATGACAAGCATTGGTGGTGGAAGAGGGAAGAAATGTTGGAATAAAAGACAGCTGAGTGTGTCCATTCTGAGGGTACAGGAACTGTTCCAAATATTCCCTTGAAGTTTCAGTTGGTATAAAAGGCCCTCTCACCACAACTGGAATATAAAAGAATTTTATCTTTCGCTGTTATCTATTCCACGTTTAATAAAACTTCATTCAGCCATGGTGTGGCTTAACTTTCCTGTGTCTCAGTTCTGCCAGTAGTATGGCAAAAATACTGTTCTAACAGCATCAAGCAGAAAACAGGGAAGCAGCATTAAAACTTCAGAACAAATCAATAAGGGTGTCTAGTTGGTTGTGTTTAAGCTGAGAAGTACCAGGACTTACTCTGCATCTAATAAGACCCGTATAATCATTGGTTTAATGTCAGTGACATGAGTAAAACAAGCTGGTGGAGGGCCAAAAATTACTATGGGACCCCAACTATGTTGCATGTCAGGACTGCAAAACTGAAAGCATAAAAATTTTCCAGGGACTGTGAGTGCAGGATGAGATTGCTAGCATGTCTGCTAGTAACCTTGACCAAGCACTTCCCAAAAGGGTGGGTAGTACATTTTTTACCCCATGGCTGCTGGAAAAGTAAATTTTCTTTACAGTAGCAAAATCTAAATTTACCAGAGTAGGAAAACTGCAGGTTCTGGAAGGAAGAAAATGGGTTTCTGGAAACTAGTGGGTGGACAGAGTCAGTAATGGTTTAACAATTAAGATGGGTAGATAGTAGTGCAGGTTTGGGGGCTTTGAGAAGTGAGGCGTTTTAAATAGAGTAAGGAACTGGAAAGTTCAGTGGGATGCTAAGGGACTGGGAATGGATTTCTCTCTGCACTCTTTCATGAGCTGCCCCCTTCTTCAATCCCGTATGTCCCCACTCCAGACCTAGCTGCTCCGTGCAGGACACCAAAACTGTTGGTTTGACCTCTGTCATCCCTTCTCCCACCACCTCTGAGACCTGCTCAGCCACTGTAGGCCACTGCCACATGAACAGCTCACGAGGGTGTGATATGAGATGTTAAAGATTAAATACTTAAACATTGCCAGCCAAGTACTGCTTATGAAGACACCTAAAATCCTTTTTCTATCATGGATGTGAGCTACAAATTCAAGGCCTCAGGAAAGCAAGGTTTCTGATTCCCAGTAAATCTATGACTATTTGGCATTAAGAGTGATAGTCAAAATCACAAGGAAGGAGAAGAAGCTACCCTGTTTCTCCACACATGCACAGCATTACACGTGGAGCAACAGAGCAACTACAGCATGCCCACTGACTGACACCAGTGTCTGCACAATTTCTTCCATGTCTCAAAATGCAGTGGGGTAGCCAAGATTTACCTGGGCTAAACATCACCCTTTAGAGCTCAGACAAGCACAGGCTGGAGATGAACAAAAAGCAAGCAGTTAAATAAAATACTTGCAAGCTTCAGCAATGCAGAGAGGGTGCACAGAGGAGATGGAAAAGAGCAGGGCAAGGGATCTTCCTCAAAGGCAGGGGTGAGAGGAAACAGTGGGGCATACACACCCCCTTTGCCCAGCACACACACAAACACTGGGGCCCGGCTGGAGTAGCGAAACAGACCCTCTGAGTATACTGAATATGCCCTGCATGCAGAAACAGGGTACTTCATTGCATGAGACCGGGGGAGTTTGTTTTCAGTGCTTTGTTTCCTGCCACATAACCTACATCAGCTTTGATCTCACTGTGCCCAGCACTGTGCCAGTACGGGGGGTATAGCCAGAGACTGACAGCAGGGGTTTAGGCTACTAACTGCACTTCTGCTTCAGTGAGTTCCTCCTGAAGGCTAAGGTCTTCAAGATTCACATCAAGTCACACCAGTCTTTGTCTCTTACAGAATCACAGAATATCCTGAGTGGGAAGAGATCCACATAGATCACCGAGTCCAGCTCCTGGCTCCACACAGGGCCAGCCAAGTCAGGTGTACAGCTGTGCAAGACTGAAGAGCACCGTTAGATAATCACAGGGAAATGTTATATATTTGCACCCTCCCTTTTTAAGGTAAACAGCAGTTCTTTTGTGCACACAAAAAGTATTCATATATGTTTTAAGAACAGATAGGAGCTTAGAAAGTAATGTGCAAAAGCAAAGAAAATTCTGGAACAATAAACATTTTCACAGATTACCAATGGAGAACGGCCAATTTACATTTACAGTATTTGTAAAGAGGTGAAGAAGTAGCAAAGGCAGAAT
This sequence comes from Zapornia atra, assembly GCA_013400835.1. Lineage (NCBI taxonomy): Eukaryota > Metazoa > Chordata > Aves > Gruiformes > Rallidae > Zapornia > Zapornia atra. The sequence goes on from VZTU01003947.1 coordinate 12,469, forward strand.
AAATAAAAGAACATTTCAGAGGAATGAAAACCACCTTTCTTTGTTCAAGTAGTTAGCCAAGGTCAATCCCACATTTTGTATTCTGGAAGACATGCTCAGCTGTTTAAAGCAGCAGTTTTTCCTGAGAAAATGTCTGAATCATTTTTTGATCATAAGGTAAAATTTTTGGCTGGATGCTTCAGTTGGAAGAGAAAGAGCAGTGTCCTTCATGCTATAGGGCATGATGCTGATCTAAGATGCTGTTGTTTATGGGGTGGAACAGTATGTTTATGACATCTGTGGCCTGAAAGTTGAAGGCCTATTTCAGAACAGGTTATTTCCTATCTACTCTCCCAAGAGAAATATTAAGAAGAGAGTTTTGTGGTTATCAAAATTTGTATCCTGCAAACTCTTGCACCTACTTTCCTAGTAAGTTTCACAGAAACCTATTTAGCTTTAAATTGTGATGTATTATTCAAAGAAAAGGTATCGTATGTTCTTTCCCTTGACCTTAATATCTTCAGTAGAACAGAGAATAGATACTTCATCAAAAATTTGCTTCTCATGAAATTGAACTAATAAATCAATTATTTGTAAATGTGTACCACTACCTCCTTGTAATGAGTAATCTGTCATGTATTTTGCAGTACCAAGCTCTCTCATTTGCCATTTGCTCAAGTGCACTGAAAGGGATTGTGACCACTCTTTTTAACAAGAATTAATGGTAATATGTTTCCTTTATATTCTGATACTATTTTCCTGTACTGTACATATTCTATACTAGTAAATGATGCAGAGAGAAAAAAATTGTATTTCTAATAAGACAAATTTTCCTATTTCTCGCCTGTTGGGGAATATGAGAAGGCAGTTCTCTCTCACCCAGGAACAGCTACCTAAGTACTCATAAAGAATTTGTAAAGGCAGTTCAAGAAAGATGGCACAAGTCTTTTGTTTCATTCATTCAAATTAATTTGCTTTTCTGATAAATACTACGATTTTCCTAGAGTTTCTTCACGCCCTGATTTCCTGGTCAGCTATGCCTTCTGCAGGCTTTTTGTCTCACTGAGTGAGAGTGCAAAACTAGCGCTTATTAGAATAATAAATACATAATTGAATGTGTTTTCAGTGGTTGCTAGGCACCTAAATACCTTTGGATATTCAAACTGCTAACTAAATCTGACACAAGTCTTGGACTATGCACACACCGCCCAGTAAGAGTGGTGCAGAAATCTCCTGCTCTCTGCATGGGTAGCTGCGCGAGGCTGCCAGAACAGGACAAGATGTGAAAAAGCTGTGCTAAACAGGCGTGGTGCTGGAGTCAACAGACTCTGCAGACGATGTGTGAACACAGGTATGCTGCTTCTAGGTAGCCAGGTCTGTACAACCGCAAGACCTTTTTCATCCTACCTGTGGCTCTGATGACATGAAAGCAATCAGACCTGCAGTAAAACAAGCTGCAAGTGTTTGTTTCTCCCATGGAGATACTCTCCCTACAGATGCTGAGGAATATATGCCCCAAGGGCTGAAATCTTGATCCTGAAAACCTAGCGCCTACTGATCCCCAATGCTGGGCACATTTGACTCCAAATGCCCCAGGCACCGAGTGCATCTGAGGAGAAAAACTGCTCTGACCAGCTCTTTATCTCCTGCTCAATGAAGAACCAAATGTGCAAACAGACAGCCTGTAAGGCTTACAGGTAGGCCTTAAACACACCTCCCACATAGCTGCCAACAGGGACTCCTCAGAAAATAGAGTGAGGTTTTACAGGAGAAAAAGAAGAGACGATGGGATTCTGGTCTCCTTACTGATCTCGGAACTAATGCTGCCATATATGCCCAGTTAATAGATGCCCAGTTAATCTGGCGCTCTTGCTAAAGAAGGCCATTATTTCAGCAGGAGAGAGGCAACCCAAAACGCCCTATCAACTGTCAGATGCAGGGGGAGGCTGCTCCGGGGCCGGGGCGCGGCCGTCCCGCAGGCAGCGCGGATCCCGGCGCACGGGGGTTTCCGCAGGCTGCCAAGCGCCGAGCCCGGGAGAAAGGAAGGACCCGCGGAGGCTCCGGGAGCTCTCGCGGGAGCCGCTGACGAGGCCCGGTCGTTGTTCCAGTAACAGCGGACACCCCCACGGTTGCGCTGGGCCGGCCGCGGGAGCGCCGGGCCCCGGAGCGTTGGCGGCCGCGGGGAGCGCGGAGGCCGGACGTAGTGCACGCTGCCAGCCTGAGTCCCGCAGGCTCGGCTGCGGCGAGCCGTGGGATGAGATGCCGGGGTGGAGTTACGGGGGGCTAGTGAGGGCGCCACGTTGCTCTGTTGCTCAGAGACGTGGTGGACACAGTGCAGCACAGGTGAACTTTAACGGAGGTGAGCCAGGGGCTTCTGAGGTGCGAGGAGCCGGCAGGGTTACACCGGCGTAGGAACTCCACACACTCGGAGGAATGCCAGCCACTCCAGACTGTAAGTCAGCTGCCTCGAAGGAGGGTAATGTCAGTGCCCCGTATCGAAAGGCACGTAGCATGGGGAATAAAAGAGAGAGGGGTTTGAGACCTGCTCACGCCTGCAGGGCTATGATCTTATTGGTGTCATGGAGAGGCGCGTTGGGATGGAAGGATACANAGAGGCGTGTTGGGATGGAAGGATACAGTGCTGGACACGCAGGGCAGGCGAGGAGGGGGTGTGACGCTTTGTGCCAGTGGCCAGCTCTCCACCTGGGGATGGATGAGGACTGACACCCAATGAGTCAGGATTAAAGGGGAGGCAATAGTGGGGCCAGCCTACTACAGACCATCAGACTAGCAAGACTGATTGGAAGAGTGTCTCTGTAGACAGATAGGAATAGCGTCGCACTGGCAAACACTGGCTCTTATGGAGGACTTAAGTCATCCCAGTAACTATTAAACAACACAGCAGGGCATAAGGAATTCAGGAGGTATTTGGAATGTGTTCATAACTTCCAAGTGACGGAGGGAGCCAATGAGGAGAGGTGCCATGCTGGACCTTGTTCTCAGCAACAGCAGAGGAGTTGGTGGGTAATGTGAAGCTCAAGGGCAGCCTTGGAGTTCAAGATCCTCAGGGCAGCAAGGAGTGTGCACAGCAAGCTCACTGCCATGGACTTCAGGAGAGCTGACTTTGGCCTCTTCAGGGACCTATTTGGTTGAGTATTAAGTCCTGGAGGAAAGAGAGACCCAAG
>VZTU01003951.1:0-49164 GCA_013400835.1 Zapornia atra
CAAGATGCACCAGGGCAGGTTCAAATAAGACATTAGAAAAAAGTTCTTCACTGGAAGGGTTATCGGACATTGGAACAGGCAGCCCAGGAAGGTGATTGAGTCACCAGCCCTGGATGTATTTAAAAGATAGGAATATGAGGTGCTTAGGAATATAGTTTAGTTTCAGCCCCACCTGAGGTATTGTATCTGGTTCTGGGCTCCCTGGTATAAAAAGACAGGGATCTCCTGGAAGGAGTCCAGAGAAGGGCTATGAAGATGATTAAAGGCCTGGAGCATCTCTACTATGAGGAAAGGCTGAGAGAATTGGATTGTTAAGCCTAGAGAAGGCTAAAGAAGATAGCCTATGGAGTGGAAAGAAGATGCAGAAGCTGGTCTCTTCTCACTGGTCCCACTGAAAGGACAAGGCACAACTGATACAAGTTAAAAAACATGATTTTTCATCCAATCATAAGAAAAGAGCTTTTTTTCCTGTGGGAGTGACTGAGCACTGGACCAAGTTGCCCAGACAGATTGTAAAGTTTCCATCCTTGGGGATATTCAAAACTCACTGCACACAATCTTGGGTGACCTGCTCTATGTATTCCTGTTGGAGTAAGGGAGGTAGACTAGAAGGACTCCTCAAGTTCACTTCAACGTCAAGAATTCTGTGAAAATCTAGATGGGCAAATATACATCAATTGCAAAATATATTTGAACAAAGATTTCTGTGCTTTAACGAACAGATAGCAGTACAACTCAGGAAGGTTTAATACAACTTTTGGTTACAACAGAATTTAATAAAACAAAACAAAGCTGAATAGAAGGCATGACCCAGCAGAATGAGCAGGCAAACAAACAGAAACTTTTGACATCTGATCTTTAGAAACAGTTTCCTCACACAGCCCTTGAACCTGAAATATGAACACACTGGCACTGTATAATACATTGCCATCCTGACCTCCACAGGACTGTGTGCGGAATAAGGTACTACCTTTGTCATGGGAGAACTGTCAATAAATAATAAAAATAAACAATGAACCGCACCCTAGCAGTAATAGGCAATCAGAACTAGAGCTGTGATCTGTTATGTGCCTGGTGAATGTTTTGCTCACTAAGCTGTAGGAACTGTGTTTGTTTGTACCATGTCACCAACCCTTCGACTCCTGCATTCTCCATTGAGTTGTAGCTGGAGAAGTGAGACACAGCACGTATCACTTTTGCCTGCCCCTTTGGTTCCTCATGCTGTAGTTTACAGGCTAGAGTATTCTTTTGACAAATGAGAGGTGAGATTTCACCACTGTGGTAAAACAGATCTTGCGTTTTCTGAGTGAAAGTCTTAACCATTGAGCCTTAATACACTGTTGCTATTTTGAGAAGAACAAATCCATCTCACCTGTATCATCCCCCCACCAAGGAAAGGAAGACTTTTTTTCTGTCTCTTTATGGAGAAAGAAAAACTTACAGGGCTTAAGAATGAGCTCTGGGTTTTTTCCTCATGGAAAATGATCCTATTGTCCTTTTGAATATTTTATTATCTAAACAATTGGATTTTACCACTGAAGAAAATGCTTTTAGTGAATAAAAATCATGCTATATATTAGAAAGGAGAGAAAAATCTGCAGAGGAGTCGCTTAATTATAGTAATTTATCTTCTGTTCCAGTGGATAAAAGGAAGACTTTTGAAGGAAAACCATTGTGCAAAAAAAGAGCTGGAAATACAGAGAAATAAAATATTTCATCTGCCTACTTGTCTTTAATGTAATGTAGGCAAGAGAAAAGTTCAAATAAATGTCCGTAAGTTCTGAGTACAACTCTTTCCTACAAAATCAAGAAATATGCACAGTAAACATCAACCTTATTGCAGCAGTATCTTGCCTAACAAAAGAAGAAAAGAGTCCCTGACTTAGAAGACAGAGGAAACCTCTAGGAGCAGTTTCAGGAGCTGAAAACCAAGCTCTGCTTTTTGTTGGTTTTCCTAGTCATTCAAATGAAACAAAGATCAATGCAGGAGAGAGAGGCTAGTATTTAATTGTGTTTGCTGCTGGCTGTGATTAGTATTAGGGGCCACTTCTAGGACTGAACAAAGATATCTGGTTTCTTTGGTTTTTGGGCTTTTTTTTATCAAAGAATTAATTTGTCACTTGAGTTTTTTCAGTGAACTGAACTACTTCAATAAGTAGTAGTTCAGGAAGGAAGGAAAGAAGGAGGGAAGGCCAGTCTTGTTCTTCTTTGGAGGAAGGTCCTTACTGTAATATTCACCAAAGAGCAAAAAAAACCAAACCAAATCAAACAAACAAAAAAAAAAACCCAAAAAAACCAGAGCAGAAACAAAAGATGTGTCAAAAGATGTGTCAAGACTGGGAAATACGGAGTTATGTATTAATTTCATTGAGATGTTGTTCAACAGATAATCTATTCTCACTACCATGCTTAAAGAAAGTGTAATTAGTACAGTATGCTCAGTTTTGGCCAAATCTTGGTAACAGTTTACTGATGCACAGTAAACATCAACCTTATTGCAGCAGTATCTTGCCTAACAAAAGAAGAAAAGAGTCCCTGACTTAGAAGACAGAGGAAACCTCTAGGAGCAGTTTCAGGAGCTGAAAACCAAGCTCTGCTTTTTGTTGGTTTTCCTAGTCATTCAAATGAAACAAAGATCAATGCAGGATTCAATTCAAAGATCCTAACCAAATATGAACTTTCCAGATATTGGAGAAATGAGTGAAAAACTCATCTAATCAAGGAGAGTCTGTCTACATGAATAAAAATCTGGATTACATCCTTGCCAAGAATTAAGAAATAACTGTGATCACCTGAGAATATCGGGTTTGTAAGTATTTCTGATTAGTGACTATTTATTAAAGAAATTACCAAACCAACAAAAAACACCAAAAGAACTCCCAAGAAAAACAGACAAGCCATGTAACAAATTAAACTCTAATGACTGGAGATAACATAGATAATAAAAGAGATTTAATGTCTTTGTTGCTGATTTCTGGGCTATTAAAGAAAATTCTCACTTTGCAGCTGATAAAGCAGAGGGAAGATGTTCATGGGTTTCATGGGACAGCATCCGCTTTTTATAGGATATCTGAGAGATTTTGTGGAGTTTTGCAAAACTCATCAGATGTTTAGTGGAAGGACTAAAGACAAGGAAAAGGATGAACAAGCTTGAGAGACTAGGGAGAGTGGTTATAAAGGGTGTAAGACAGCAGCTGGTCAGCAGGCTTTCTGGTCAAGCCCTTCACCTCATTACTTTTTAGTCTGTCCTCTCTTCATATTAAGTCTTATTTTGTATGCAATGCTTCTGTTAAGCTGCATGTGAGCGTGTTTGTGTGAGAGATTCATTAGAAAACTTCAGGCTGGAGTAGGTAATAAGTCGGCTGATAAACCAGCACCTGGAAAGATCAATTTTCAGATACTCAAAATGTTCTCAAATTGAGAGGGAATTACAAAGTAGTCAATGAGGTGAAAAGAAGTAGCTCTTTACTCAAGAGAAAGAGAGATATCCAAAAAGCCAGTTGAGGCTTCAGTGGCTGGGAAGAGTCTAAAGTTTATTTTATGTCTCTTGCAGGTGACACACCATCCCAGTATGACCTTTTTTTCTTTTACTATAGTGTTCTGACACTGATTCTGACACTGACAGCATAGATTTTGAAGCATAATAGCTCTCAGACTCCCTTTCTGCTTCCTAACCAGGTCTTCCCAATCCATATTACCTAACTACAATGTATTCTTGTCAGTGATTAATTTCATTATATTTATGGGGTTTTTTCCAGGCCATTTTTCCTGTTTGTCAATATCACTTTGAATTCTAGCCCTGTCTCTTAAATTCCAATAACTACACTCACTCTTCCATCATATTGGTCATTAATGACAATATTCAATTATATTCAGTTCAGAACAGATCACATCAAAGCCATGAGCTCTAGAGGATGGCTTCAATTGTAACAAAAAAAACTGGTTGGCATTTAATGAAGCTGGGGACTGGTATGGCCAGCTATGTCAGTAAACACTATAGTAGCAGAAGAGGTAAATCTTACTGGTGGTATATCATCAACTCTAGAGTTTTGTATACTACCAATTGTTCTGGCAAACCAAATTGGTGTGTTTGTGCTCTATACTTATTCTTTTTATTTCAGGATTTATTTTTTTTTTTCAAATCTTATTGCACATGAATGAGGAAAAACAGCTGTGGTTTGTTTGGGTTTTTTTAAATACCAGCCAGTATAATTAAGCATTCTTGTTTCAGTGTGAGATATTGGGACAGTAACACTGTAATGATTTTTCTAAGGAAGTCTAGAAATTTAGCCTAGCCATTTTTGCTATCAGTTGTTACTTGGCAGAAAGTTTTCAAGGTAAATATATTCTCTGCTGAACAGACATATGTTCAAAAACATCCACTTGATTTTACAAGATTTTAATTTTTCGCAACAAAGAAATATGTGAAGGCCTGATATTCAGAAACAATCCGTTTAGACGTGTAAGTGCAACATCCTTATAAAATAGTCAAGCAATTTAGATGTTGAATGAAGATCATTATATTCCAACAACTTTTAAAACTCTGGTGTCTTCTCTTTGGTTTCCCAAAGGGATGTTGATTTCTTTTGAAAAAGTAATCTTTTGACATCCTTGTAAGAGACTTGAGTACCACCCCTATGCAGTTTAGAAAGCCCAGCCTAAGGTGTCTTATTCAAGGTGACCTGACAAGCCAGTTGGCAGGCTAAAGTGGAATACTGCTGCTTAGCTCTTACTAAGCACCGGTGAATTTCTTTTATCGACTCTCTGTCATACAACCTACTTTCTATAAGGTTCACTTTGACATCTTACAAACTAGACATCATGATGCTTTATTGCTATACCCAAAAAATCCATCTCCCTCTGAGAATTATTTTCTGAACTATGATTGTAACAACCATATTACTCTTTATTAACAGAAGAAAATTAAATGTGTATATCACATGCCCTCTGTGAAAATGTGTGGAAATTATAGGGATGATCAATGTCTAACACCCTTTCAGAGGACAGCATACTTCAGACTTCTTGGAGGCAAGGACAGTACCCTTCTATCTCATCTCTTCTTTTGTTATCTTCCTTCCTGACTTGCGGGTTTTCAAAGGTTTCTCTCATTTTTATATGGAAAAGAAGGACTGAATATGCTTGCAATTGCTGCTTTTCCCTTTTGGACTGACTTTAGAATAATTATTACTCTTAGAAATAAGAATGTTAGGAAGATTACAAGATTATTCCAATGCCTAAAAGTCAAACCCAAAACTAAAACGACACAAATTAATCTGTATTTCTGAAGTCAGCAAGGTTTTCTGTGGCAGTATGTCAAATGGAATGGATTAAAGCTGCACTTCTCTCTCTGGATAAAAAAATAATAGAGGAGTCTACTAAAAAATTCTTAAGAGCCCTCACAGAATCTGTTGACAGTTTAAAAGAGCTGCAAGTATGTTACTGCATCAGTATCATACACAGTCGAAAGCTAAATAATGTAAAGTCAAAATAAACACTCTAAACCAATGTACTGATGGGATAGAAACACAACTGATTAAACATGACATATAAATAACAGTATGGAGGTGGAAAATAAGCTAAGCCGATAAAATACAAAAATGTGTTAGTGAAAGATAATAAGTCTCTAAATAACAAAAAGGAAAAACTTAAAAATAAATAGAGGTTCTACAATGTGCTCATCCTAAGGATGCCAGGAGGAAAAGCAGTAACACAAGCTTTCAGAGAAAGGCTCAAAGGACTTTAGGAAATAAACACAAGGGAGGTCTCCTATATAAAAACTCACTTCATCAGAAACAAGTGAAAGCAGATGGTGTGGTAAGGGGGAAAGCGTGGTGGGGTGAAAAAAGTTTTTTTGCTTCAAAGTATCATGAGATAGATAGGGCTATCTAGAGAATCACAGAAAGGGTCTCTCACTGAAAGGAAAACCTCTCTCTTCTTCCTAAAAATATATCTTAAGGCAAGGACTCTGCATTTTGAGGTGCTGGAGGAATCCTCTTGAAAAGCAGGAGACTTGACTGCCTACTTGAGTTGCGCAGGCAGACTTCTGTTACTCTGTTAGCTAAGTGTAAAAATATCCCAAGCATATAGGATAGAATGAATGAACTGTGAATCAACCACTATTGCTCTGGTTCTAAGAAATAGGTACAGACTACAAAATTGGAACCCAGATCTGCCATATAATTACTGCACACCTTGGGACAATCCATTAATACTTGTAGGTATTGTTAAGTTTTATATATATATCTGTATTTTTTGTCTAGTTTTAAGAATTTTGGTGGGTTTAGTTAAACTGATGACTGTGATGATTATACTGGTGGTTATAGAAATATATACATGAAAATAAAATAAAAAGCCTTAAAGCATACAGAAAATATAGGTAGTTGCATATCATTGAGTTTAGACTAAATAATAAAAGATAAATGACATTTTGTATATTATTCATAGGAACACATATAGAAATATGTTCAATTCTTTAAGGGCTAGCATATTTATATGCATAAATAATTATGTGGTAACTGATAAATAACAATGAATTCTGTAAATTACAGTCAGTTTTCTCTAACATTTTGTATAAGAACAGTTGTTTTAGTTTCCCCTTGCAGCAGATTGTCTTCTCCTCAGTGAGACCTGGACAGGCTGGAAAGCTGGGCAGGGAGAAACCAGATGAGATTCAACAAAAGCAAGTGTAGAGTCTTGCATCTGGGAAGGAATAACCGTTTGTATCAGTACAGGCTGGGGGATGACCTGCTGGAGAAGAGCTCAGTGGAGAAGGACCTGGGCGTCCTGGCTGATGACAGGTTGGCCATGAGCCAGCAGTGTGCCATGGTGGCTAAGAGAGCCAGTGGGATCCCGGAGTGCATTGGGAGGAGTGTGTCCAGCAGGTCGAAGGAGGTCATCCTCCCCCTCTACTCGGCCCTGATCAGGCCTCACCTGGACTATTGTGTCCAGTTCTGGGCTCCCTGGGATAAAAAAGACAGGGATCTCCTGGAGAGAGTCCAGAGAAGGGCTACGAAGATGATTAAGGGCCTGGAAGCATCTCCCGTATGAGGAAAGGCTGAGTGAGCTGGGACTGTTCAGCCTAGAGAAAAGAAGATTATGAGGGCCCTTATTAATGTCTATAAATATCTTAAGTATGGGATGCAGGGGGAAATAGCTGGCCCCTTTTCAGTGTCTGTGGAGACAGGACAAGGGGCAATGGCTGCAAGTTAGAGCATAGGAAGTTCCGCACCAACATGCGGAAGAACTTTTACACAGTGAAGGTGACAGAGCACTGGAATAGGCTGCCCAGGGAGGTGGTGGAGTCTCCATCTCTGGAGACATTCAAGACCCGTCTGAAAGCCTATCTGTGCAATATGAGCTAGGGACCCTGCTTTGGCAGGGGGTTGGACCTCTTGAATGTTCCCTTCCAACCCCTATGATTCTATGATTCTATGATTCTATGATTGCAAAGCTTTTTATAGTGTCTTTGTGTATTTTATAAATTTATCTGGCATGGAGAAACACCACACGTTTATTTAGTCTTATTCTATTAGTAGAATATCACTGGCTTACTTATATGTAACAAATCTTACTATAGGTTAAGTTTGTACAGAATTGATAGCAGGCTTTGAAAGCTGTTGACAGAATAAAGCACTGAATTTGGTTCCCTGATGTGCAGGTGGGTTTTTTTATTTATATGTTTGTTTTGCAAGCATTTATATGGCTACTGGGAATTCATGAAAAATATAGTGAATCAAAACATTTCATAAAATTTAGCATGAAAAGTCATCCCACTTGTGTGTTACCTGGCATTTGGTTTTCATCATTCTCCTATTTAAAAATGTTCAGTTACTCATATTCCATCTGACTTTGGTAAAAAACCAAACAGCTAAAACTGGAAAAAAAAAAAAAAAGAAAATAGAACAGTCAAAATACATAATTTGCTAATAATCCATTGTCTGACATTTGATACAATCCTTCATCTAATACTAGCAAACTACAAATGAAAAAAAAGTCAAGACCTGTTGGTGATTCATGATGCAAAAAAAAAAAAAAAAAAGAAAACCAACAAATATTACTTGTAATGTTTTTCTAGCTATAAAACTATTAATAAATAGTCTGGCTCCAAGAATTACGGTTACAAACCCATAAAGACTAAAGCTTTAGAAAGCTCAACATTCAAAGTGTGAAGTAATTGGAGAAAGAGACACCAGAAATCATGTGTATTGTTAATCTTAAATTTTCTATTTTGCTGTGATTTCTAAGGCAGAGTTTCTGCTCTCTTCTCTAAAAGAAATAGATTACTTTTTTTTTTTAAGTCTATAAAAAAACTCTTGAGAGATTTTTTTAATGTGTATACAGATAGCCTGGTGGAAAGCAACTTGCATGAGTTAAGTCTTTTCTTCTGTTTGATCCAGAGTACCTTTGCTTCAGAGAGTTTTGGCATGAATGAAAATATTTTACAGTCCCCCAATGATTTAAGGAAAAGGCTAGAAATTTTTGTCTTGATGATTGCCTTCCATTCTTTCTTGGATGCCTATAGAGTCAACTTCAAAACTGGTAAAATCAGCATGTGTTTTGTGAAATATTTTAATTCCTGCATGAAAACATGCATGACTCCTCCAAACAAAATTGCCATTAATCAGAAAGTTTTGCCATTTTGAAAGGTGTTTATTGTCAGGTAGGCTGATTTTTTTTTCCGTAAGCCCTCAGGAGAGGTCCAGTAGTTTTTGTTATGAGTACAACAGGGAATCATGGTAATTATAAGAATGAAAAGTTTGGAATGACTGATGCTGTTCACCAACCCACGTGATGCAGGACCTTACCATAAATTTTCTCTTGTTTTCTAGGGACTCTGGGACCAATCCGGCTTCAGAACAGAGGACAGATGACAACTGCTAATGGGGCTGAGTTCTAATGATGCTTTTTATTGCCATCTCCTTTTGAAAAGATTAATCTCTAAATTGAGTGCTTGCCGCTTTGGGTTTTATAACATTGGCATTCCTTCTTCCCCAGCTGTTTATTTTTGTTGCTAATATTTTGATGTTCAGTATAATGAAACTGTGTTAGTACGTTCTCTAATCTTTGACTCTGTCTATAATCTCAGGCATTATGCATGCACTTGTATAACAGGCTGTTAGAAAGGATATGTTCTGCCTTAATGTAATAACCACCCCAGCATCCTATATAAATTAGCGCCCTAGGAAGAACATTCTCGCTTTTTACCTTCTTCATGAATATTCATCACTTGTGTTGCAGCAAGAATTATGGATATAATTTATAACTACCATTTCCTTAAACATTTAAAAAATAAGCACGTGCTTATGCATTGAGTGCTGGTTTATGTATTATGATAGTTTGTGAACTATTTGCTCCCATGAGTTCACGTAGGTTGTGACCTCCAGGCATTATGTCACACACAGTTTATTGGCATCTTTCTTTAAATGGGCCTTAATTCTGAAAATGCATATCTACATGTTTATATTTAAGGACTTTCCCTGTCGTGTTGGAAGAAATTGTGCTGTTCACATGAAGAGCTAACCGCATGTAGGTTTTCATGCTCTTGGCGTAACTGCCAAAAAAGGTTTGAAAGGTTTGTAGGGTGATTCTTCCAGGCCCTGTTGCATTTGAAGCCATATTATATTACGAAAGATATAAACCCACAAAAGGAACACAACAAGTTATGTCAAATTCTTTTAATAGTAGCAAAATTTAAAAGAAAAAGTTTACTGAAGTAAAGTTACTCTCATGTCTGGCATTTGTTGCCACTGACAAGTTTCCAATCCCTACTTGCAAAAAATATACAAGAAAACTTTATTCAGACAACAACTTGAAGGGGCACAGTTAATATTTTTGTCATTATCATATTCATCACCATTATGAAAATTACAGTTATTGCTGTTACTCTACAATTAGCATTGCCTAATCTCTTTAAGTGAATATTGGATATTGGCAAGCAAAGAGAGCTTTAAGAAAGAGATTCCTTTTCTATACACTGAAATTTCACATAACATGTCTGTATCTTGAACCCTGCAGTTTCATCTTGGAAACATGTGTCATATTCTGATTTTCATTTAGAAACTAAATGGCAACCCAGACATAACATTAAATATGTCCCCTCACAGTGCAATAAAATAATAGATAAGCTGTTTATGAAGTAAAATATAACCGTAACATATTAGCCATGCGTCACTGCATGAAATGATTGAAGCATAAAACTTTATGACCATTGTCTGTTACTTTACCAGAGGAACTCAGCCAGGGCACAGAAGTCACTACATTAGTTTTTATTTAAAAATATACTACAAAAACCCTAAAAACTGAATCCTTGAATCAAAACAAACCACTAAATACTCTGCTTTAATTTTATAAATAAAATTATCTTTATTGCATAACTATATTGAAAAGATTAAGACTATTTTTGCTACTCCTGGAGATTAAAAGTAGTAAAGTTTTTAGACCATAACTTCTCCATAACATGAATAGTCTACACAACAGAGAGGTTTTAAAAAGGTTTTCTTTCTCAGTTCAGAGGTCCATTTTCACTGTTTTGAGGCTTACTGCAGCAGGCTATCATGGATTTATTTTATAACGTGGATAATACAACATATGAATTTTACACTGGTTAACACAAATAGTTGTATGAATCAGTGTAGGATTTCCCAAGAAGTAATGTGCCTAATCAATGTGTGATTTGGTATATTGAATCTGATACCATGCAAAGCACTCAAGGCTAGAATAAAGATTTCTGGGGCACATGCTGACAACCTCTCTAGCTGTTGCCTCTTGTTCTTGGAAGTGAAAACCTTGAGATCATAAAATGAAGTGTCTGTTATTTCAGTTGCAGTGAGATCTGTGAGTAGCTTCTTCTCATGCTGAGGAAGTTCAGTAAAGATAGCTGTCATATTGACATATAAATTATATAACTTCTCTTCAGAATAAGTGCCCTTTCTTTTTCCTAATATGATTCAATAAAAATTTAAAATACATCAAGGAGACAGTTTATTAGCATTACCATTCAGTATCTCAATGATAATAGCATTTAATTCTTATTTCTCTAGACTATAATTAGGAAAAAATAAGGATGATTATATCACAAAGTGATGATGGCAGTCACATTGGCTGATGCAGTTTCTTTTTGTCCATTATACCACAAGTCATCGATTCAATGTTGATTTTTTAAGCTAGTTCAACCAAACAAATGGATAACTTTGAAACAATATTTGTTTAACTGTAGCACTAATGATTTTTTATAAAGATGGATGGATGGATGGATGGATGGATGGATGGATGGATGGATGGATGGATGGATGGATGGGTGGATGGATGGATGGATCTCTGTATGCATACTGAAGGTCAGGACATTTTCTGAGGAATACCACTTTTAGTGAAAACCTTCTGCTCTGTTCTTCAGGACCATTCAAGCTCAGTGCTCAGGGTTTTCTAATTATGAAATTATAAGAAACTTCTCAACATTAGTGTTGAAATGGTGAGAAAATAGCAATAAAGGAACTGTGTTCAATTTTCCCCTTCAAGTCTTCAAGCATTTAACTCTAAAGTGAAAAAGTTTGCATTGAAATATTATATAACATAATTATATCTCTGTCTTTACCAAATTTAACAGCTGCAAATCAATTAACTTGTACAACTATTAAAGAAATAATCCATTTTATGAATGTTCTATCTTGGCCATAGGAGAGAATGTTAACTGACAGAATAAATACTGACCTTTCCACCCTAAATTAATTGTGAGGTCTCATGTCTGAAATAGTTTAAAGAAAGCAAGTGTGCTTGCCCAGCCCTCACACTATCAAGGTCAGTGAAAGCATTATTTTGGAAAATATAAGAACCGGAAATCTTAAGTGAAATTTATGGGGAATAGACATTGGAATGAACCATCAATATTCCCTGCTCTTTATGTATCATTTAGCATAGTAAAATTCAGGGTATTTTAAGCACACAGGATTATTTTCTGTCAATACATTTGACAGATTTTTTTTTGGTGCAAAAGTCATCATCTAAGAGAAAACTTACAAGAAATTTGCTGCCACATATTTCCTGTTCTTCAAACAAATCTGAATAGTAGAGACATAATGTGGTGGAAAAGGAACAAGGTACCATGGATAATAGAAATTATTGTTCATATTTCCTTTTTTTTTTTCCTGTGATGTGTTGGTCACATCACACCTTGTTCCATATGCAAAATTACAGTAAATATATCTGTACAAAGCAGTTATATGTAGCCTGTGCTAACATATTCTTAGTCATCTCAATTATTTTCCTTGCTGTTATGCAAAAAAGTGGTATTTTTAATCTCCTTCTGTGATTTTTGAATCACCCTTCTGTGTAGAAAAATGCTCTGCCACTGCTTCTTTGTTCTCTCAAAATTTGTTTTCAGAGTAGATTTATCCAATTTACAAAATTTACCCTTTCCCCTAAATTTTAGGGGACTAGAGAAGCCATCCCCCTGGATTGTCAGGGTTCCCTGTCTAGTTAGAAAACAGAGGCAAGTGATTTTAAGTCCTTCAGGGGAAGACCTACTTCAGTGGAAATAATGGCTACCACTGTTAAGGGATGCTAAGAGTGGCATCTCAATTTAGTATTTCAAGTGGGCAGATTGATAATCAGGAAACTAGCATTCCTCATATCTGCATTCTGCTAAAATAGTCAATGCTACATGTGTAGTTAAAATGAAAGCTTTGTATGTGGCTTCTAAAGAATAATAAAATTATTTCATGCCATGCTCTGAGCCATCATTTGCTAGATAAATGAACAGACTGGAAGGTAAAGTTTGCAAGCACACACACAAAATAACCCCCAACCAAACAGACAAAACCCCTAACACTATAATCCTTATCAAAGTGAATGATACTATCTTCCTTGTCAAAAAGTGTCCTTTCTGTTCCTATTGGATTGACCACTTCCTTTTATTAAACATCAGATTGTGAAATAAGTGGTAGCAACCCTTATCTTCTGCACTGGGTAACAATTAACCACTTGTCTCTATCCACACTTCCCACCTAAAATGCCTAATGAATTTGTATATAAGGAGACAAAATTATTAATTCACAGGGCAGCCCAGAGGGCAGCTTTCCTGAATGGTTAGAGCAGTTTTAAACAGGTAATAAAAAAATCAGTTTTGTCTCCACCAGTTCACTAGACAGAACCACATGCAAGAGGTACTCACTGATGAAGAAATGACTGGAGAAAGGTGGATTATGTTGATCTAGAATAGCACCTGGAGAGACATAACGCATCTTAAGAAATTCATATGGCAAGGAAAATTCCACTTTGTTTAAATACCACTGTATATAAGGGATTGTCCTTCATGTTTGCTTACTTAATGATATATATTACATGCACATAAAAGTTTGCATACTTAAACTCTATTTGAAATGCCAGTAAAAGAGGTAATACACTGTGGTTTGCTGCTATTGGGAGAACAATTCATTATGCCCATGTATATCTTATTAAGGGGATTTTGTTTTGTATTGCTGGATTTTTGCCTGAACTTTTCTGTGCTTCACAGACTGAAATGTCCAAAAATCTTACTGGAGAGGAATATAGCACATCGTTTTATTATGGCTGTATAGATTTTTTTTAATTGCAGTCTGAATTGATTCCTGCCAACAGTGGCAGTATGGGACTTTCTCTGAACTGCTCAGTGACATCAGAGGTTTTATCCAAAGCAGGAGAAGTAAATGACTTTGGTTTAAACTTTTCTGGTCTGTTTCCATATGCACACAGTTCATCTGGTGCTGCTCATTTTATTTTATATAGAAGAACTGTGAAAAGCTCAATGGCTGTACTGTACAACCTTAGTTGTGATTTTGACTGATGCCTTGTATTCCTAAATATCTGGGTGCTATGCAAACAGACATAGAATGGGATTGCCTGTAGTAGAAGGAACTGAATTAAATTACTCTTGCTTTGCTATATTCTTTCAATACTGAGTCCATTTAATCATGTAATTGCTTATTGCTAAAAATGAACACAGCCTGAGAAGGCGAGTCCAACCTCGTATCTCTCTAAGTGAGCTAATTAATAGATTTGAGAAACATGGGCTCCTATTTCTTTAATCTACTACTTTTTATATTATTCTAACCAGAAGGAAACAGCTTCAGTAGATATGGTGCTGGGAAATCTGTTTCCCCTTTTCCCCTTAGCCTTTAAACTAGGGTTTAAGGCACTTTTGAAAGGTGTGAGATGCAGATTTGAAAGTCTCAGACAGAGTTGGAAATGAAATTTCAGTCTACCAGCCTGATTCTAACCAGTAGATTTGCATGAAATGGTGCAGCAGCTCCTGTCCAATGCCACAAGGGTGTAGGTAAATCTTGTTTTGACAGGTGGAGCTCAGAGCATGGCCATTCATGAGAGTCCCTTTGAAAAAAATATGATTTGTGGTTCCAAAATACTCCTAAGCGGGATAGATCAGCTGAGCAGCCAGCACACATCGTACTGAAATGCTTCTAGTCATTTGCAGAAAAATTTAACTACTGAGGGAACTTGAATGAAATTTTATTATGTTCTTAGATTGTGCATGATCTTCCTGTTATCTATGATGTGGACATAGCCCAAGTGATTTTCTCATTATGGCACAAATGTTACTGTATGAAGCTGTTGTATTAACTGGGGGAAGGTGTGCGTGTGTGTGTGTGTTACATTTCTTAACTACCATACTTTATGACTGATTAAATAGTAATTTCTCCTTTTGTGCCTGGAAAACCATTTAACCATCCCACCAGGAGGATCTGATGGCATCTGTCATTAACTATCAGAGTAGTGATTTCCAGACAAGGCTGAGAGGGAAAAACAAATTATTTTTTTTTATACTTAAAGAATTCCAAAACCATTGTTTATATCTCTGAATTTCATTATACAAACAAAGAAATATCTATAAAGAACTAAAAATCATAAACTCTTTGGTGTTTTAAGTTCTGACAGAGGAGTGCGAGTACATCCCTGGTCCTCAGCGTTTTTTCGCTGCTCAAACCAGTTCTGTTATTAGATTGGAGGTTGTGCATGCAGCAGAAGAGGAGAGGCAATGCATTCTACTGCAGGGGCCAAGAAAGAAGTTGAGTAACCAACATGGCTCTGCCAGCTGTCTCTTCACTGTTCAGTAGGAGGATGAGCCATTCTTGGCAGGGTATCATTGCCTTTTTCATACCATCATGCCTGACTACCTGATGCATAGAAACATGGAAATATGTTTTATATTTTTTAAAAAGTGACACTCTACAGTGTATTCAACTGTACTGAAAGATCCATCATAGCAATTTAATGCATGCATTTTCATTTATGTTCAGCTTTACATCTACATAGTCTCAGCAGTCTTTTGCATCCAAAAATATAACTGTTTTTTTCTTATTAAATTTCTTTCATTTTTATTAAAATACAGATAAAAACCCAAATGCATAGCCCTATAACAATACAGATTCCCAGGTGTTTAAAGGGGAGGTTGAAAAAAAAAAAAAAGGAATTTTTCTCTACTTGTTTTTTTGTGCTAGAAACAACAACCAGTTTACTAACATTGAAACATAAATCACCCTTTGCAGCAAATGATTGGTTTTGCTTTCCAATCAACTCTACATAAATATCAAACCTATTTTTTAACACAACAACCTTGTGGAGATATTATTTTCTTTTTAATGCTTATTTAGCCTATGGAAAGAAGATTTATTCTGTTTTACCGAGAGACTGTGATGCTTATATTATTCTTCCTAGAAGACTGATATTTTACTGATGATATAATATTCTCTCTTGGAATGGAATCACTGCTATTCTATCCATGAAATTACTGTAAGAGTGCATGTTTATTCATTTTAACTAGAAATATGCTGGAAGAATTTGGTGACAGTTCCACAAAATAAAGGTAGTTTATTCTGTTCATACGTAAATGACTGAACAGATGTTAGTGTATAAATTATGTTCCAATGTATTAGTTACATTTTCTCCACATAATTTCCAATTAATATGTACAACATTGCATAAAGTGGCAGAGGTTTTTTAGTAATTTCATTTTCATCTGCATCACCAATATTGGTGATGCTCAAGAGGTTGATTTGAATTTCCCTCGTGCTTTCCATAGACATTTACTTCTTGCCTTTAAGTAAATGTGTCCATTTGATAAGGTGTTCAGTATTTCAGCCCATGTTACAGGAGAAACTGCTTGTGTCTAGATGACATAGACACTGGTTGTTCTTTTTTTTAACAGTCAGACTGAGAATAAATATTTACACATTTTATGAATTTTCACAAGATTTCTTACTATTATTTACAGTGAAAAATAACAGTATTCAAATCCATCTCTGTTACATATTAATTACCTTTCTACACTGACAAATTATTTAATTATGAAGTTTTAAAATATTTTCTGACCTCTACCTATTAAAGAAAAAAGATCAGTGATTCCTTAAATTCTTAATACAGTATATTATACATCCTGTGATGAGATTTGTAAAGTAATCCCTTTACTATCCTGTGTTACGTGTTGTAGAATAGCAAATTCACATTTACTTTTACTACTAAATTGCTTTTCATCATGGCTTTCACGTGTTTTACAATGATGTATGACTTCTACGAGATGATTAACATGGTGCAATTTTACCCAGGGATTTATCGTTGGCAGCACTGATGATATGTAGAAGTCTAATTACTTGATCAGCTAACAGAAAATAGAAGTTTGAATTGCGTTCCTTACATGCAATGCTCAGCAAAGAATGTAATAATTTGTGCAGTGGATTCCTTGTGTTTAGCTTTTGTCTTCCATAATACACATGCTCACGGTCAGCAGTTGTTTACAGCTTTGCTTAACTGTAACTTTTCTCTCTATTTTAGTGGCCCTCCAGATAACTCTATAAAGTGCCAATGCTGAAAATCTGAAATGCTCGTTTTCAGATATTCATTAAATAGAATTTTGACTTTTTCACTTCAGGATCCTCAAAATGAAGGTGACTTTTTGTTATATTGACTGTATTATTTCCAGAGTGACCAGGTTTTGATCCTTACTGTTAACAAAACACATTAACTATCCAGCACTCATGATGCTATCATATTGGTCAGACACTAAGATGGACAAGCAGTGAGTCAAATGTGAGCTCCATTTTGTTTTATTTTGATCATTGTAACAGATTATATTTAAAGAAGAAAAAAAAAACCAACACATTAGTACAAAGCATTTAGTACTCTTTGGAAGTAAGAGCCATACTTTTCCCCACTCCTTCCCATTTGCTCTAGATTTTCTCTGTATGGAAGTGTTGTCTATTTTGCTTCTCTTCTTAATTCTGTTACTGGAACAATATATGAAGATGTATAGAGCAGAAATTAAGTAACACAGATCATGAGAAGCAGAAGCATATTGGGATGCTAAGAGTCTCAGACTTAAAAGTGGTTTGCCATTCAGACCCCAGAATGTAGACTGGAAAAGGTCAATCTGGACAAAAAGGGTGATTGTCACCTTCTCCAGATTACATGTACTTCTCATTGAGTTCAGTCAAAACTTCTCAAAAGTATTTGGGCTTCTAACACAACCATTAGGTTTGGAATTGTCATAAACCACAATGTCATGTGAGCTTAGTATAAGGCTGTATGACAGGCTAACCATCAAGAACAGTTCATCCCAGCGTGTGACCGGTGATGCTAAGAAAAGAGTACCATAACCTGGGAAGATAAAGTGAATCTCTCCCTGGTATGCTTTCCTGGTTTCTGTAAGTATCAGCTTTGGCTCCGTGTATTTGTCTAACAAACAAATAATTGTTAACTTATTCTGGAAAAAAAGTCTACCTGCAGTAGTGACAGCAAAATTGAACTTGTGCTAAAGTCACATCCTTTCTCTTCTGAAAGGATTTGTTTCTGAGTGTCTTTTGCAATTAGGTAGCTAGTGCAAAGTTCTAAAATATATAGCTCCTTCGGAGTTCCTTTCCTGAAGACAGTTTTCTGTAATCAGCTTCTCTGCATTGTTTCCCCTTAAAATCCTCTAAGGGTTTCTCAGCTCTACTGTCACAGAGATTACTATCTTTATAGATGCATTAAGCATGCAATAGTTGATTGACAGCATAATCCTCATTTTTATGTGATTGGGTGGCAGCTGCCTCCCAGGAGGAATATGTTCAAGAGTATGTCTTTTACACAGAGATCAGTGATAAATCTCACATTTTCAATCTGGATGTTTAGCCTGGGAAATTGACTCTGCTTTTTCTGTACTCAAGGGTACATTTTTAAACTCGGTTCAAGTTTTGAGGAAATCTTGTTAATCACTTTGAGCTCCTCTGTACCTATTGTCATAAGAGGATTTTGAATTTTAGGATTTTGCTTGATTTGTTATGATAACTGGTGTATAAAAAGTGAATTGTAATTTGCATTCCAATAGCTATTTAAAAGATTTCTGCTTTATTTGTTGTAGTGGGAGAAATCTAATCAGATGGCGAACCTATCCTTGAGCAAGGTGACTCAGTGTCCTCATGTGTTAGTTTCATGGATGACTACATTATGTGCTCCACATTTATGTGTGTTAAGATACTCTTCCTCACACATGAATACCTTGGTGTTAATGGATGGTACAGACAACTTATTACACTAATTAAACCCCCCTATATTATACCATTAAAATATATAAAATTAAATAGAGGCTTTCTGACAAAGAAGGTAAAGCATTTAAATATTGTAGGAAGATATAAATGATATAGAATAACAAATTCCAGATTCTGCATCTGAGACAGAGTAATGCCAGGCATAACTATAAATTGGGAGAGGCGTGGCTGGAGAACAAGCCCGTAGAAAGGGATCCAGGCTGCTGGTTGGCAGCATGCTCAGTATGAGCCAGCAGTGTGCCCTGGCAGCCAAGAGGGCAAGCCCCATCCTGGGGTGCATCAAACAAAGCATAACCAGCTGGTCAAAAGAAGTGATTATCCCTCTGTATTTAGTGATAAGTACGGCCTCATCTTTAGTGTTGTGTGCAGTTCTAGGCCCCACTATTTTAAGAAGGATCTGAAGTTCCTTGAATGAATCAAGACGAGGGCAAAAAAGCTGGTGAAAGGGCTGGAAGGAATGTCCTATGAGGAGTAGCTAAGGACTTCAGGTTTGTCTAGTTGGCAGAGAAGGAGGCTAAGGTGTGACTTTATTGCTCTCTGTAGCTTCCTGAGGAGGGGAAGTGGAGAGGGAGGTGCTGAGCATTAGTTCCTGGTATCCAGTGATAGGAGAGATAGGAATACTTCAAAGCAGTGCCAGGGGAGGCTTAGACTGGATATTGGGAGACATTTTGTTACTGAGAGGGTTGTCAAACACTGGAACAGGCTTCCCAGAGAGCTGATTGATGCCTCAAGCCTGTCAGTGTTTAAGAGGCCTTTGGACAATGGTCTTAACAGTATACTTTAACTGTGCTGTGCTGTGCTATTCTATTCTATTTTATTCCATTCCTTTCCTTTCCATTCCTTTCCATTCCACTCTAATCCACTCCACTCCACTCCACTCTACTTTATATTTTTGTGTTGGGTTTTTTCCTTTAGGGCAGCCACTGACTCAAGGAGGGAGTAAATCCAGGCTTTATAGTCTGAATTTTATGTTGGGTGAACAAAGGCTACAATATGAAAGAACCAGAGAACATTGTATGTAACCAAAGATGTAGATTTTTTTGCAGTTGAGGAATAATAAAAAAAAAATCAAAAAATGAAGTTAAAACTGAAAATGTAAATATCTGGCTTAAGTAAGTCCAATACTCTGTCTTCTGATATCTGTCATCACTTGCTTTACATAGATGTAAAAGTCTCAAGAGCATGCTCAGTTATGGCTGATTTGAGACCAATTAAATCTTTTTGTAGCATATCTTTTTGATCAGAATTTACACAAGTATTTTCAGCTAAAATCATGTAAATTGGAAGCCCCATTTTGCCAATGGCAGAAAATGGGAATTCTTTTTGTGTTGCTGAACTTGCTGCTTCCATTATACGTTCAAGAGTGTCACAAGTTTAGGAGTCTTGTAGGTTTAAATGTCACAACTTTTGCAGGCATTTTAAGTGAGTTGTTCTTATCCTAATATTCCTAGTGTTTTTTGAAACCATGTTATTCTTCAGGTACGAGAGAGATACCAGAGCTGTGTAAATTATAGCAAAGCAGAGGAACATCAGAGTCATCAGTCTCTTTCAAGCTTGGCAGGTGATATTACTGATTAGACAATCATTTTGCAATGCCTTTATCCAATTTTTTTAAGCCACGGTGTATCACAGTAACATTGATTTTCAGGTGGGTTTTTTGGTGTTTTAAGTCAAGTATCCCATTTCCAGCTGTGGCTGGTTCCTTATGGTTCAAAGGAAGGTGAACTACCTTTTGTCTATTCTAATAATGGATTTAGACAGTTGTGCAATCCCTTTTCTGATAGCTGCAGGCAATGCCAGCAAAGGTAACCATGCTGCTTGAGTAATTTCACTGACTTTGTAGACAGATTAGGGAGCGTACTTGTGTGTCGACAAATTAAAGGTGGAAAGATAGCATATTGTCCCTTTTTCTGCTTAGTTCCTGACAATACAGTTCACATTCTGTACCTTGGTGGATGTTACCAACCTTCAACTGACCTCTGACAAAATATCTAAACTGAAACATTCAGCTCCAGCTTTCCTTGTCCACCTTTCACTTATGCTTAATTACCCTGTCTTGCTTGCTGTGTCCCAGTGGGCTGAAAGTGGAGGACCTTTTGTGCACCAGCGATCAAGACTCATGATTGCTTAAATTGTGTCTCCTTTCCCCAGTCAGCAGGAAGGGGAAGTGACACTACATTGTCAAGAAGACTGAGCAGGAACAGCTGCATTTGAAGTAGCAGAAAAAAACCCAGGTTTTTTAAAAGCAGTGAAAACTGTTTAAGGAAAGGGAACTCTTGCTTTGGATGCTGTTCTGCTTTCCTGCAGCAGTGGCAATGCAATGAGAGTATTATTATATCCAGAAGATAAGTATTTAATTGAAAATTTTCTGATAAATTATAATAAAATATTACTTTTTATGCTAGATATATGTTCATGAGCTTTAGAAGTTTAAGTGGCTGTTAATACAGATCAAAACAAGTGAAATCTCTGGGCCTTCCATTCTGCAGACACTGTTGCATGACCTGATAGCTATACTTAGTTTCTTAAAGAAAGTCTTGATATTCATCACTTCAAACAAACAACCAACAATTTCTTTCTTTTTTTCTTTTTTATACTAGGATGCAAAAAGAACTGTATGACCTGCTCCAGTGTGGGTCCCTTCCAAGGGCTGCAGACCTACAGGGCCAGGCGCCTCCAGCACGGTTTCCCATGGAGTCACAAGTTCCCCCAGAAAACCTGCTCCAGCTTGGAGTCCTCTGTCCATGGGGGCACAGGCACTGCCAGGAACTTGCTCCAGTGAAGGCTTCCCATGGGGTGATAAGCTTCCTTCAGTTGTCTCCACCTAGCAGGTGGGGATCCTCCCATGGCGTGCAGGGGGACAGCCTACTTCACCATGGTCTTCTCCACAGGCTACACGCGAATCTCTGCTCCAGCACCTGGAGGACCTGCTCTACCTCCTTCTGTACTGACCTTGGTGTCTGAAAAGTTTCTCACATCTCACTTCTCACTCTGGCTGTAAAAGCTGTTCTTAGGGGGTTTTTAATTTTTTTTTTCTACTTCTATCCCAGTGCACTACCACCAATGCTGAATGACTTTGCCTCATTCATGCAAACCCAAAGCAACCTTAATTTACAGTGTGCCTTGTTGCTTGTGATTTGTGTATTCTTTTAGTTGTCAGTCACTTTCCTGAGGCTGAAGAGTTAATCGTAGCAGTAGTGCAGATTTTTTACATGGTTCAGTGTTAACCACTATTTCTGGAACAGGACAACACTTGAAATTTCTCTTTAGAGTTAGGAACCATATGCTTCTTAATGACTAGAATTGATTGAACTGTGCATTGCTAAAGATGCTTTAGGAAACGAAGTCAGATCATAAATAATCTGTTAGTTTACATGAAATAAGACTGAAGCTAGTTTGATGGTTTTGGGTTTTTGCCACCTGAGTTTCTCAATTGCTAGAAGGGCATATGACAATGCACAACCATTTTACTGCTGCTAGATGAATGTTTGGTTTACGGATCTTCAAGTAACCACACCTCATATGTCTTTAAATTTTGCATATGTTCAATGCTATTATACAATATTTAGAATACTTTTACCAGAGATAGTAAAAAAACTGTGCATCCATGTAATAGGTTATACTATTATAAAGATATTTACGCTTTTTATGCTCTAAAAGGTCTTTCCCAGAAGAACTTTGACAGTTGTATTTTTTTAAGGGTTACAGCCAACTTCTCAGACAAAAGTAATTTGGACTAATTGACTAACAAAAAGTCAAGGGTTTCCTTTATAATACTATATAAAACTAGTATATGCATGCCATCTGTCCATCTGAAACTAAAATTACTCCCAGAGAAATTGACCAGCCATAGGGATCCAGAGAAACGGTACTAGCACTGCATCTTGCACTTGGGGTCAGTGAATGTGGCTCTTTGTCAACCAAAGGCCTTATTTTGGAGCTGCCTATTAATTTTTTTAGAGAAGACAAAAAGCAGTATGGAGGATTAGAGCTTCATCTGTTTATCTGACTTCTTTAGCTCTTAGCACACCTAAGGATTTGAAGAGTAAATCCATCTTCCCTATGAAAAATGTGATGGAAATCTTGTTAATAACTGATGAAGATTCTCCTTTACATCCTGCATGTTTTACTATGCAGGAAATTGCTCGCAGTGAGATTGGATCAAAAGAAATCCTGCTCATGTCTGAGCAGTGGGAAGATAATAGTGATGTGAATGAACAAGAGTAACACTCTCATAAATGAAGTAAATTCACACCCTCAAGACTTTTAATATGACTTTACATATAGGTTACAGTATCTGTGGTCAGGAGAACTGGCTGCAAGGCTTTTGAACCCTAAATCATGATTTCTGTGGTTGATGTGATTTTATAACAGCATACTTACTATTTTAACAAGGCCTGCTGGATTCACTGGCATGGCACTTGCTTCGAAGGTTAGTCATATCACAGTATTTTACAGTGTAAGAGTCAGTAAATTAGAACACTCTCATTTAAACTCTATTCTTCCCATAAATCAGATGAGCATTAGTAGTCTATATTCAGTCATTCAGCTGCACAATTTGCTAAGGGCCTGGAGGAATTATCTATAGTAACTCTCAAAGCTCTCAGTCAGTGTTCAGGAAACCAATTGCTCCCCATGTAAAGCTCCTCTTTCTTCACTTTTTAGTACAATACATGATTTCTTAGACTCATTAGTTTATATTTAATCACTGATTTCTGCAAATATTCCATAAAAAAAAAATAACCTCCTCCAGAGCCATCAATTAGAATTACTTTTTCATACAATTTACTTGCAGCACACTTGCTAATTGTGTCTGTCAACAGTTGCATGTATACTTTTGGCATTTGCTATGTCTTTCTCAAATATTTCTTAACAATAATTCCAAACACATGAGTCAAAGTATGTGTTTTCCCAAGCATAGCATTTTATTAACTCCGTTCTTCCATGCTGATGTAATTTTACCTCAAGGATGGCATATTCGCCTGGGGGAGCATCTCTGGTTCTCAGCTGTTCATCCATGGGAATATTTATGAATATGAACAGAGCAGAACTGAGACTTTCTAAGGTCAAAATATTTTCACGTCTTCCTTCACCATTAATGCACTGGGACATTTTTTCCTTAGTATTATTTCTAAATGCTATCTTTATTGCTTCAAGACTGTTTAGCAAGAATTCCTTTCTGTTTTGCACTTTTTTCTCTCCGTTCATTCCTGTGATGTCATTAACAACGGTGCAAGCAGTTTGTAAAGGGCCATAATTCCCATACAGAGATCAGAAAGGAGTAAGCATCTGTTCTTGCCATTTCTATAAGCGATAAATTTTCCCGGTGGTTATTTTCAGTATTTATTTTCTGCTGCACTGCTTTAAACTCAAATCTTTTACCATGCTTTTATGATTGGCCAAATTTTTGTTTCTGGTATCCTGCTTTATTCCAAAGACTGAATTTTCTTGAAAAGATGCACTGAGTGACACTAAGCGCCTGTAGTCTCTTTTTCCTCAATAGCTCTCTGAATAGCTTAAATCTTTTAAGCCTGTCATCCTGATTACCATGTTGCTGCCACACAACATCTGAGGCAAAGCTGATCAATAGAATAATGGTTACTGCACTGCAGCCTGTGAGGCGGATTTGCAGCTTGGCCTCCATAAGGTTGTCATCATCAATAGCAAGGGAATGGTTGCACAGCTGATTTGCAGCAGTTCTCACTGTGTGTTAATTAAATCTGTAATATAGCTGCTAGGCAGCCAGATTTGCAGCTCTCCTGGACAGTGATCATGTAGCAGTTCAAAATATTGTAATTAAAAACAAGACGCGGTGACTAACACTTATGTACAAAATGAGTATGTTCTCTTTTTAGGTTAAGCAAGACACCTGAATGCCAAACTAATGTTCCAAAATCCTCTCTTCCTCCTTATTCTGTGTATTTATATCTGGCATTTGACAATCGGATTTCATGGGGCAGTTCCCAAAAATCTATTCCCGTATCAGTCATTCTCACTAGCAATCTTATTGGAGTTAGAATTTCCAGGACTGACCTTACACAACAGCAACTTATAAAGAAAAAAAATTGTAACAAAATTGTTTCACATAGTTTTATTTAAAAGCATCTATGAAACATCTGATTCAGAAATAGCTATAAATCTATTTTGGAATAGAATCAGAAGAGGACATTTCTATACTTGCATTTTAGCATAAATCTTAAATCTCTTTGGCTGCATCTAAACTGATGTACATCTTGTTACTTTGTGAAGCAAAAGTTTTTATTTGTTCAAACGGTGATGTTTGACTAAGTCCGTGCCCATGTATATTATGACTGCCTTCCAAACCATAAATATGAATCACAAGGAACAGAAATTTTCAGGAATAACTGAAGCTAGCTAGTAGTAGTACTAAGAAAGTTATTTAATCGGATGTTTGAGACAGAGTTGAGGTTATGCAGTAGCCCTTTCTCTGGAAAGCCTTTGCACATACTCTAGTCAGTGATATGTGTGTTTGGGTGGAGGCAGATCCAGTCCCGGGAATCAACTCAGGAATGGCTGAGTTGTGTTTCTTTCCCTTTGGCTGGATAGATGTAACAGAGAAAAGTAGAAGAGAGTTCATCCCTTTAACTGCGGATGAAGTTTGGGAGAAGCAAGCCTGGGAAAGGGAGAGTTCAGGAAAAAAACATTGCAACATCTGGTGGAAGATTAATTAGGGTGAGCAGAAAGAGAAGTAGGTGTCTGCCTTACCACTTCTTTGCATAGCTTAGGCCTAAAAAATCTGACTGTTATATTTTACATGCCTGAGTGGAAATGTTACTTACCACCACTGAGAACATTCATATTCCTATTCTCTATACTCATAAAACATTTATGTTGCATCTCTTCAAGAGAGCCAACCAGGAAAAAGATATTGCAGCTATTGTATTGTATACATAGGTTTACCAGTCAGACTTTTTTACTTGAGTTACCTCTATTGAACAATTAAACTAATGAGGGCAATAATTTATGAGGAAGCAATGATTCTAAATTGGTTTACAAAAAGTATTTGTTAAGCGGTTGGAAAAACAAACTGCTAGATTCCATAAAGAGGCTAAATCTGTGTATAATCTGTTTGTCATTAATAATTTGGTTTGCTCTAGCTGTTTAGTTATATGTGCTAAACTATTAAATATTATGTACATTGTTATAATGTGCTTGTATCTGGGCTTACAATAAAAAGGGTCCTCGTTTTCAGGCTAGCCATACAAACCAAAAGGCAATTAACCTAGGTATCACATGGGCCTTGAACTTGTCGTATAATTGTGATAGTATTTATGGAACATGAATTACTCCAAATTGCTAGATTTTTATGGCTCACATTCTACCTTATAACAATTACACTATTACAGAGTAATTACATGAATTAAATTATTTGTGCAACACAAAAGCAGTCTTTCATATACTTTGGGTTTACGTAACGCCCAAAATCTAGCACTGTCTTTTAACTGTGTTGAACTGTACTGTTTATTGGAATGGATCAGATCTAACCCTTATTCTTCATCACAACAGAAAGATATAGATATAGTTGTGGATATAGACAGATATAGATTGTATAGAGATTTGGATAAATATATGTAAATTCCTAAAACACGTGTCTCCTCACCAGTGTATTACATGGGGAGCCTTTACCTCTAGAACTCTGTTGGAGGCTCACACAGTGACTGAAATAATTTTAAAATAAACAGGATTTATTTTTCTCTAAGGTATAATTACTCTAGTGACTCATGTCCCTTTCAAACATGTTTGCAAAAACTGTTAAAATGCCAACCATGTATTCAAAGCCCAGCAATTAAGTTACTTGGTTTTGTTTTCTCCCCAGACGTTTTGTTTCACTGTTTTCCTCCCTCTGCATTATGTTAGCACCAGTATTTGTGCAGTTACTCCATGAAAGACTGCTGAAAAACAACTCAGCAGAATTAAAGTGGTTATTTCTTGGAATTGGTTTGCTTATTTAATCCTTTGGCACAGCTAGAAAAATACTTGTGCACATGTAACAGGGGTAGGGAGGATGGAGAAGCAGGTGACTGGGCAGGACAGGAGGAGCAGCCATTGTTTTCACCATCTCTAATAGTTGAAGAAATGCATCTATAGTTTGGAATACTCTGATTAATATTCTGAACATCTCTTGCTTCTCAGATTTCTGTGGTTCTATTTAATTTGTAAGTAAGTCTCCCCTCCTAGGTTTTGAACTCTGGATTAGGATCTCAGGCAAATCATAAAGTACAGCTGCACCGCGCTGCATTCACAGCTCCATCCACACCATCCAGCTCCATACACAGAGGGGAATTTGTGTTCTTGGTCATAGCCCATCAAAGCTGAGGATGTTCTAAATGGACGTAGTGAAGTCTATGAGTGTTAGTATTTTGAGGATTGGGGATTTGTACCACAGACTTTTTTCCCATCCCTTCATATTATTGAAATCCAATTTGAAGTATGATTTGCTGTTTCTGAAAGGGAGCAAATTAAGGAATTTGAAATCTTAAGGAAAGTAAATGTCTATGAAGTTTTTCGCCTCTTGATAATCACTTAAGAGACTCACCTAGGAGAGCAGTAACTAAAAATTATTACTGTTTGTGAGTCCTCTGAGTGCCTCTGTGAAATGAGTTAGTGTTCAGCCCTGTTCCTAGTCAACACGCTTAATCACAACTGCTCTGTGCTTGTATGCTTTTCAGCAAAAATGTGAAAAAGTAAATAAAAATTTAGGAGATAGTGGAGATGCATTTGAACTAAAATCTCCTGGTGGATTCTCATATCTCTTTTGAACAGATTTTTTTTTAAGTTAACTGTGAAGGCGGTGATTTTTCTGCAGACTCTTAGGTCATGAAGAGACACTTTTGTCCATTTCTCTCTAGCAGACACTTTTGTCCATTTCTTTCTACTTTATTTCTTCAATACTGATCTGAGGGATCATTTCAAGGGCTGTGTGTAATCGAGCTTCCAAGCCCATTTAAACCGCTATCTTTGGGGACCAGAGTTTAGTTTCCTCACTTTCTTTCTCACACCTCTGTAGATTACAGATGCTTATACTGAGTTCTTTATTCTTCCAATGCAGTTTCTAGCCCATCCTGAGCATTGTTTTAGCTTTCAGAGTGCAACTGTCTCTTGAACTCTGTCACATGAAAGGGTAAGAGTCCCATGCATGGCTGAGGGGCCCTCCCGTTGAGTCACAAGGTTCAGAAAGGATGCCCTTGTTTTCTAAACTCCTTCTCAGACCATCAGTGCAGCTAGGTCCAATCTTAGTTCCAGATTTGGTCAGTGGTTTATATGTAAAGGATATCAGGGTCATATCAGAGTCAATGTTTGCGTGTCAGAGCCCTCATAGGACTTTCACTGCCACAGATTCAAAAAATTTTAAAAGACAGGTTATTTATTAAAGTGCTATCTTTGCTATTCTTCACCAAAAGGTGAAGNTACATTCTTTAGCTAAAACAGAACTGTCAAGCTTCCATAAATCTCCCTCCACTAGCGTCTGCTCATGCCAACCATGTGGATCTCCATCTACAATGTTTCCACAAGAGATAAGTGGATACCTGTGTTNTGCAATTCTTACCAAAAAGGTGTTCCTATCTTAGATGGAGGAGAAGGAGCATAGCCTAGTGACTGCCTCTTTTGGGTCTTCAATCTCTTCTCTGCCCTCAGGGGTACTATCTTCAAGATCATTTAAACCCTAACCTTAACTCTTAACCGTTCCTCTCCCTGGAGTGACATTTAACATGATTGGGGTGCAAAGTTGAGTACTATAATAATATATCTTCAGCGGGTACTTCTTTTAGCTTTTATCATACTTAGGAGTGTCAACTTAAATATAAATTTCAGTTAATTGAAACAAAAGGTCTCACTCAGCATTGTGGCCTTCAAGCTTCTGTGTAGAAACCATTTATCTGTTTATTCTACATTCTTTAGCTAAAACAGAACTGTCAAGCTTCCATAAATCTCCCTCCACTAGCGTCTGCTCATGCCAACCATGTGGATCTCCATCTACAATGTTTCCACAAGAGATAAGTGGATACCTGTGTTTTTAACCTCTTACATTCAATTCCCATAAACTTCAATGGTCACAATCCTTTCAGCTTCCTAGTTGTTTTGGTTTGGGTTTTTTTTTTTTGGGGGGGGCCGGGGTAGGGAATTTTTACCTTTTCAATAGCTGATCAGGCATCTATGCCCTTCAAGATGCTATACAGCTTAATCATCTTCATTCTTTGTAATGACAATAAATCAAAATTCTCTGGCCTCTCTTCAAATAGCAGTTAGAGTTCCTCTGCATTTTCACACTATTTTGTGCAATTTCCAGGTATTTGTTCTGCTTGCTTCAAAAAGGTGCCCAGAATTATATGCAATACTCCAGGTACAGTTGCATTAGTTTTGTGTATACAGAGCCAAAATCTAAAATTATCTCTTCAGACATGAGTTTTCCTCCTCTGTCTTTGCTGCAGTCCTTTCTGGTACTATGTTCATTGTTTTAATTGCTGCCAATTTTGAAGGTGATTGTTTTTGAAACTACATCATCAGTCCTGCTAACACTGGCAGATCAAAAAATGGTAAAAAACATGCCAGACACTTCCTGTTCCTGACAGACTTATTATCAGTGCAGATGAACTCTGCTTAGCATCAACAAGAGAGTTGGTTTGCACATGCACTGTGACCAGTGGTGTTTAGTGTTTTCAAATGTCCAGTGTCCTGAGCTCACAGGTGTATGGAAACTCACTACACAGTAGCTTAAAATAATATGATAGTAGATTTCTGGTGGAAGGGATCTTCATGACCAGATTTGTTAGTTCTGCACCTAATGGTACTTTTTTAATACAAAATGTTATCATTTTTCAATAGCTCTGATTGATTTTCCTTACGATAAATGGAAGAGGGAACCTTCCCAAATTTATACAGCTATATAAGAGCTACAGAGAATTGTGTCTCATCATAGTGATCTTCTATTATGTGGGTTTTTTTAATTAAATTGAGAGAACTGCAGCTGTATGATATCACAGAGGTTAAATTACTCTTAACTCCCAATGAACCCTGACAAGTTAGACATGCCTATGAGGAAGGCCACCAAAAATCATGAGGACATTTTCAAACACAATTATGTTCCTAAATAGGTTAGTGGGCTCTCGTACTTTAAATCTTGTAAGAGGTTACTCAAAATTAATTTTCTTTTACCAGTGAAATACCTTGATTTCCACTGACTTATCCTGCCGGTGCCATAATGGGTAAGATGCAGTTCCATGTATCTGTTGCTGGATGTAGATTTACAAATTGCATATACCCATGTTATATCACATGTACCTTTCAGCGTGAAGCTAGATTGGTGAAGAGACGATGTCATAGAATAATAGAATGGTTTGGGTTGGAAGGGGTCCCAAGGATCATAGAGCTTCAATCCCCCTGCCACAGGCAGAGACACCAACCTCCAGGCCTGGATCTACACAAGGTTGCACCCAAGGCCCCATCCAACCTGGCCTTGAACACCTCCAAGGATGGGGCATCCACCACCTCTCTGGCCAGCCTGTTCCAGCACCTCACCACTCTCTCTGTAAAGAACTTCCCCCTAATATCTAATCTAAAACTTGCCTCCTTTAGCTTCAATCTATTCCCCCTTGTGCTGCCAGTATCTAACATTTTAAAAAGTTGATTCCCTTCCTGTTTCTCTGCTCCCTTCAGGTACTGGAAGGCTGCAATGAGGTCCCCTCACAGTCTTTTCTTCTCTAGGCTGAACAAGCCCAGCTCCCTCGGCCTCTCTTCATAGGGGAGGTGCTCCAGCCCTCTAATCATCTTCGTGGCCTCCTCTGAACCCTCTCCAACAGTTCCATATCTTTCTTGTATTGGGGGCCCCAGATCTGGACACAGTACTCCAGATGGGGCCTCACGAGGGCAGAGTAGAGAGGGACAATCACCTCCCTGTCCGTGCTGGCCACCCCTCTTCTAATGGCGCCCAGGATACCATTGGCCTTCCGAGCTGCAAGGGCACACTGCTGGCTTATGTTAAGTTTCTTGTCCATCAGAACCACTAGGTCCTTCTCAGCAGGGCTATTTTCCAGGAGCTCTTTCCCAGTCTGTATATATATCAAGGATTCTTTCGGCCCAAGTGCAAAACCTTCACTTTGCAGCATTCCCTTGTTCTTATTGCACTTCATGGCATATTCCTATTTCTTAAAAAATCCCCCTCCCTCTTTTTTTTTTTTCAATCTTCAGATGCAGAGTGCACTTTTAGATTTAGATAATGTATTTGCATTTATAAGCACGGGCATTTTACATTATAAAAATAACCAGTTTACCAAAACTTCCTAGTATAATAGCTAAATCATTCAAATAATTCCATATAGCCTAAGATTTCAAATCTATTATTGTTTGAATCCACTGAAAATATGCCTGGTATCTATCTGCATTTTGTGCTACCTGAATGTACGAGCTAATTCTTAAGGGACTTCTTAAAGTTAACTCAAACAGTAGTCATAAAAAATAACTTGACATTTAAATTCTTAGAGAGTATTGATTATTAACGACCTTATTTCAAGCTCTCAGATGAGCTGTTATTTATGCCTACAGATGTTTCCTCTGTGAAACCACATCAAAGAAGTTAAAGATAATATATGCAAATATCTGCATTCTTCACAACTTCAAATACCTCAAAGGTGTGGTGATATCAGTTCACTGAAATAGTATGTTTCTCTGGACAAGACACAGTAAAGTTGAAATTCTTTCATTTCAGTATGTTGGGAGTTACTTTTTTTAACATGATTTTGTAAGTTCCTATTACTTCAAAACTTTTCTTTGTCTTCCAGATTGGAAAACTTGACTTGTTTTATTGAATACTAATGTGACTGTACTGTCTTCAGCATATTTTCACTTTGATAACAGAACGATACATTATTGTTAAGGAATTTCTTATTTGATGTATTTAGCTTCATTTATATACAATTTATGCATACAATTTTGACTTGAGTGGGATTGATGCAATATTCTGGTCTGCAAGTGTTCAACAGCTTGCTTAACAATGCTGTTATAAACTTTGGCAAAAATTTAAAATTTGCTGTCCCTTTTTAGTCCCAGCCAACAGCTGAGCACCACCCAGCTGCTCGCTCAACCCCCCCACCCCCTCTCCCCATTGGGATGGGGAGAAGAATTGGAAGAAAAAGGTAAAACTCATGGGATGAGATAGGGAAAGTTAGGAATACCACTTTGGTTAGTTTGGGTCACCTGTCCTGGCTTTCCCCCTTCCCAGCTTCTTGTGAGAATTAACTCTATCCTAGACAAAAA
The DNA here is from genome assembly GCA_013400835.1 of Zapornia atra. Taxonomy (NCBI): domain Eukaryota; kingdom Metazoa; phylum Chordata; class Aves; order Gruiformes; family Rallidae; genus Zapornia; species Zapornia atra. The sequence goes on from VZTU01003951.1 coordinate 31,839, forward strand.
ACCAGGATATTTACTCATTTCAGAAAGGCTAAGTATTACAATAATGTTTTATAAGTCTAGGTTTGGATTAATTCATTTACTTAACTGAACTTCAGGCACTGATTTTATATTGTCTTATGGCAGTAAAACACCTTGTAGAGTTCTGCAGCTGAACACTGATGATGAACCAATTAAAAAAAAAAGTTGGAAATAAAATCCATATGTTAATGTATACTGAATTATAAAAGCAATTGCTGATTTCTTAGATAAATGAATAAATGAAATAAACCAGCCTCTGTCATTTAATCAAGTTAAGATGAACAAAGATGACTACAGAGATGGTGGAATTACTGAACCTTAAGATAAGAGTCTTATAAATCTTTGGATAATTCAAGATGCAATACCACCATATTATATGTGAATAGCAGCACTGCCAACTGAATGCTTGTGCCCACTGCCTTGATAAATTTAAAGGGAATATCATGGATGTCTTGCATTTCACCTTAAGATAGATGGGAAAAAAAATACACTAACAATAGATTGCAACAATGCTGAGAGGAATTTGCCTTTCAGCAAAAGTTTAGAGTACAGTTAACCAAACATTTTCAATATGCACCGCAGAACATGTGAGATAGAGGTGAAGTAATGCCAGGTAGCATGCAGAGATCTGCAAATGTCTTTTATTTTTTTATTCTGCTGGCAAAACTGTCAGGTACCTGAGAGATGTATCATTTTACTCCTTCCTAACTGGCATTTCTCATTCATTGCATTATACAGCTGTGCAGTTGTGTCCCTCCTGACACTGGGAAACTGATTAAACCAGCTGGTTTATGGCTTCTACTGGCTGTAGCTGAGTATATTCTGTTCTGTAACATATGGCACTTTAGGGCAGTGTGTTTGCAGAGCTTGGAAAATAAGAGTTGGGTTCATGGTGTGTTCATTTGCTGAAGCATGTATTTGTCCTGGTTTCTAAACTGACTGGCTGTGGAAGTCTTGTTTAAGGCTCTTATTTACTATTATTTTCTATATTGTTTACTAAAGTTACTTTGCATGCTGTTGATGGTTCTTTGATGACATCCTTTGATTTCGATTTGCTATGCTAAAGTAGGCCAGTATTGGACACTGTTCTTGTATTACATATTTCTGCCATGACAAGGATTAACATACCCTAGATGTCTTTTTGGTCTATAGCCCACCTCTTTTCCTAAAGAAATCAGTAAATAATGAGAATATTTTAGTTTTGTTGATTGTTGTTTGTTTTTTTCTTAATTTGACAGCAAGATTATGCTCATGTCTAAGACTTCCTATCTCACTTAATTCTTAGCATTTTAAGTAGATTTCTACCAAGTGAACTTTTCTATTGAGACATTTTTATTAGAATACTATTTTTTTAGTCATATTTTGTTTCCTTTAGTTTCTGCGTTAAGACTGATTGTTACTTGTTATTTTAAGTCTATTGCAATATTTAGAGCAAAAAATTTCCTTATTTGTCCAAAATATATTTTTCATCTGCATTTCAAGTATATTAAGGTTGATTTAGTGATTCTTTGCTTCTACATCTGTGCTTTCAAATTTGGAGCAATCTTTTTTTTCTCTTTTCTTCTGTATGTACAAGAAATCGTAACTCATTTTGTTGCTAGGACTACAAATATCAGTATATCATTCACCTTATTTTATTGTTTATGGAATTATGACTAGTTTATTAAATAGGGTTTTATCTTTTCTTTTTCTTCTGTAATATATATTTTATTATACAACCATGTATCTGTTTTGGGTTATTTTGCCCTACTACTACTTCGTAGCATGACAGATTCTACAGCTTAGATACATATACCTTCACTTTTGAATAGTCATCAGGGACACTTCACTTGTGATTTCTCCAGGGGTTCCTGTTTTACTCATTAAACTTCTTTGAATTATAAAGCTATTACCTCACACCTTTTTCTCCTGAGAAATCCTTTCCATATGATGATATATCCTTCAACATTAGTCTGTATTGATTTTCATTCCTGGTTATATTTCAGTTAAACCTTTTTGCACTCTACCTCTATGTACAATTTTGGTTTTAACAATTACTTAGCATTGTCATGATCACTTTATCAGACTGGATGGAATTGCTTTTGTCTGGGAGTGCAAAGTTAGGTCTCAGCTGCAGGCTAAATGTCCATCAGCCGCAAAATTCATACAAGTAACAAAACTCTGCTAGATGCTCCTCAAAGAATTCTATTTGACTTATTTAAAAATAAATTTTGCATAATTGATTGAATTTGGACAGATAACTTTTTGTCTCTGAAATATCCTCAGATAGCAGAGACAACTGTGCAGTGGTCCAAAACACCTGTGCCATCTTCTATGACCTCTCAGTTACATTGCTGCCCTTCTTCAGTTCCTGTCAAATTAATTCCTTTTCAGAATCTCAACTGACAAAATACTAGAATGCCTTGCAACCCCCCATACTTACCCTTGCAAATGGATTTGCAAAATCTTGTTGGCTTCTACAGCTGAGGAAATAAATCTATTTTCTGCTTTGTCTTTTTGAGATTTGGTGAATTCTTCCTAAAGTTTTTCCCACTGTACCAAATTATTTCTATTGGCATCTTTCTTTTAAGTAGTTTGGGTGATGTGCAAATTTTCTTCTGTGTCAGAAAGACACATGTTTTTATAAATATCCTGCTTTTGACACTAGATATTTCCATGACCTGAGGAGGTCAGTGAGTTGTTGGTTAAACAAGCTTATTTTAGTTTTCAAAACAAATCTGTTCACTGATATTACTGAAAGACAAAGCTACTGCTATTTAACACGGCTGAAAAAAATTGAATTTTAGTGATTCAATAGGAGTTAATAATTGCCTTTTCTTCACAGTTTATATCTTGGTACTGGAAAGAGGTTGTTGTTCACTAGCAAAGAAGATGAAATGATTTTCCTTGAAGCCAAAAAAGATATCAGAGATATTTTCACATATCTGTTAGGTTTTCTACCAGCTTCATTTTTCTTTGCAGGAATAGGATGGGAGTACTTTCTGAGAGAGAACAATAATTGTCAATAATGGATTACAATTCTGCAGACTGACTGTCTAGTGCTTTGAAACAAAATGGTTGAAATTCTTTTTGCTAATGATTGAGTCACTCTTAGTACCTTGTAGGTAAAACTGCTATTTGATTCATGTAACTCAGAATAGCCAACAGTTAGCCTTTAGGAGTTCTTCCACAGTTATTAGTCATTCAGGTGGTCATGCTGACTTCAAAGGGGCTACATAGGCCTATGCATTATTGAGTAAGGTCTGCAAGACTGAGCCATTAAACTTTTACTGCAATACACTACTGAGGTTTGGGTGGGTTATTTTTTTAAAGTATTTTAATTATAAGGTTGAGCAGAAGTGTCTATGTTAGACATTTGATTCCAAAATAGCTCTATGAGGTAGGCAAGAATTAAGCATGGTACTGTTATCTCCTAGAAGCAGAAAAATAAAGTGTCTTGCCCAGAGCAGGATAGGTGACCAACTTTGAAGGAAATATTAAAACACATTTTTATCCTATATGCAAAAAATAATGTGCCTGTTAATTTACTTTTGTTTTTGTCAGTTTTTCAAATATCTGTATTATATGGAGATTGATTTAAGCTTTCTGCAATCAATTCAGGTAAACATTTCAGTCACTATTACGACATCCAGTTTCATTTATCTTTCCATTCATAGCTTTCTAATTCTGAAAAGAAATTAAATTATATTGTGGCTATAAGTTATATTTTTAATCAGTAAATTCCTTAGAATTTTTTTTCTTAATTTTCCGGAAATTATGCAAAGGAAAATATGTATGCTAATCTGGGTTATTTCTCCTTAGCGCATCTGATGATAGAAAATTGATATTTTTTGTACTACTATGTTATGAATACTTTTTCTTATTCTTGTTCTGTATAAAAGAATTGTTGAATATTGTTTACAGAATGAATATTGATGATCATTTATTATTAGAATAATTTTAGTTTACTGTTCTTGAAAACTTTTATTTGCTGCAGTTTATCAGTTCAAGAAATTCTGAATTAGATTTTAATCATATTAGAAAATTAGTGTCATATTTTTACACCAGCCAGCAACTAAGCACTACGCAGCTGCTCGCTCACCTTTTCCTGCAGTGGGATGGGAGAGAAAATTAGAAATATAGAAGAGAGAAAACTCATGGGTTGAGATAGTTTAATAGGAAAAACATAAGCCACACGCATGCAAGCAAAGCAAACTCACTTCTTCCCACCAGTAGGCAGGTGTTCAGCCATGTCCAAGAAAAGAGGGCTCCATTACATGTAACAATGATTTGGGAAGACAAATGCCATCACTCCAAACATCCTCCCCTTCCTTCTTCTTTTCTCAGCTTTTATCGCTGAGTGTGATCTCATATGGTATAGAATATCCCTGCAGTCAGTTGGGGTCAGCTGTCCCAGCTATGTCCCCTCACAAACTTTTGTTCATCCCCAGTGTAGGGGTGGGGTGAGAAGCAGAAAAGGCCTTGGTTCTATGTAAGCGCTACTCAGCAACAGTTAAAACTTCCTTGTGGTAACAACAGTGCTCCCAGCACAAACCCAAAATGAAGCCACATACCACCAACTATGAAGAAAATTAACTCTATCACAGACAAAAAAAAGCACAATGAGCTTGCTAGGTTGTTGGCTGGTTTTGGAGATATAAAAGTAGGTGTAAATACTGCCTTGTCAATTAGCCTTTGTTAAAGTAGCTGTGTGTTTGAAATGAGATATTCACATGTGTGCATCAGCATCTGACTTTTACTTATCCATTGAGAGTTTTGCTTTCATCTACTTTGGCTGGGACAAAAGAAGAATCTCTGCCAAGTAGAGTCATGGCACCATCCTCTGTGATCAAAGCAGCTGTGCTCTGTTTCCAGCCAAAGAGCAGATAGCTTTCAGCGAATCCTAGTTCTTTCCAGCTTCTAATTTACTGAATAAATTCTCACTATGAAAGCATCACTGATGATACTGGCAACCAAAGACTCTATGAAGCCACATATTAGCTTCTCTCTAATATTAGTACCTGTGGCTTAGCAATACTACAAAATGCTTTCCTTCCTTCTGGATATATTTAATAGAATTTTTACATAATTTCAAGTAATTTTGGTGATTATGTTCTATAAATAACATGGATTTTCATTGCATAAAGGATATGCACAAGAGTGCTCTTATTTCCACCTGTTTTGTAGTGCCTTTGGGTCAAGTTCAGACCTGATGTAAGAGTATGGCACAGCTCTGACAAATATTCTCTTGTTCTGAAGTTTTCCCCCACTGCCTCCTAGAGGGACATTAGAAGGTTCCGGAAGGGGGATCAGCCATACTACCTCCTCTGAGGAGTCCCCAGAAGTTTCTATGGGACACTTTAGAGGTATACTACAGTCTTCTAGAATTTCAGCATCCCCAAGCCCTTCCCTATCTTGTTGAATTTCACCCTCTTCACCCTTCGAATCTAGTATAAAGCTAGAGGCTACTTGCCCTACCCTAGCAAGCCTCAGTATATCCCCTCCCCCCTTCCTAACTAGTTTAATATAGTGATGCTTGGTACCAGTTTGATCAAATGCCAGTTGCCCAGTTGAAAGCTGTAAGACTGCACGGCTTCTGCATTGGAGAAAATGCAGTTTACTCAATTCTATCTCTATCTGTTGGAGCATTCAGTGGGAGAGCTAACTAAAAGACAGTTCTTTTCAGCTGAAATGGACTCACAAACTAGTGCAAATTGAATGTTTGCTTCTAGCAGATAGCCTTTCATCGCTCTGTATTCTCTGGTTCTACGTGCACAGGAATATAAAACCAAAGAATTTACACTGTCTTTTATCCACCTCTGCATTCTAGGCTTGTTCAGTTTTGATTTGGTAGAAAAAGTTCTGAATTTGAAAAAAAAAAGTTGTATTCTACTTTAGAGCAATTCTGAGTTCAGTTTATGCTTGGTTCTTGTCCTGTTTTTGTTCAACTATCCATAGATTTGGTGTTTATCCAATGGTGAGGTGTCTCTGCAATAATATATTTTACAGTTCATTCTGAAGCAATGTCAATGTATTATGTGTGCTCTCTTTCCCACTGAATAAGTGTATGATTGCACCAAAAATACATTAAAAAGGAAATTCTATTTCACCCTATGAAGACTGTAAGGAACCATGTGTTAGCCTATGACACAGAAACTGAATTAGAATAGATCATGTGCTGCATCATATAAAAAAATATTATGCTACACATGTATGCTACAAATTTTTGAACCAGATACTGACATTTTTAAATTAAGAAGATAATTCAGACCAAATACTTACTTTTTTTTTTCTCTTTTTCCCCACACTCCCCCACCACACAGACACACTTCACCAGTATATTTGAATTGCACCAAATGCAGTGTGGGCAACATATCAGTAAGAAAAGTTGTATGAAGGACTATTACTGATAATCAAATTATTTATTATTAATAAACCAATTAGACTTGAGGGCATAATAAGAGCTTTTAAAATAAATGAGATTATAGAAATGTCTTTGAAGAAGAAATAAAATTTTCAAATAAATACTTTTTCGTATGTCAAATATGTATTAATTCTTCAAAACAGTTAGCGGATGCTCATATCTTTTACCCAGTTGGAAGCCGTAGCGCACTTCACTGTATTTCCCAATAGTGAAATGTGTTTGCTAAGCTTTTCTTCTAACATGTTCTGTCACAAGTAGTTCAGTCAATGTTAATGCAGATAATTTTTTTTTTTTATTTTTTAGTTGTCACTAGGTAGTTGTAGTGTCTACACCAAGTCAAGGACTTTTCAGCTTCAACCGCTTTGACAGGTACGCAAGAAGCTGGGAGAACACGGCCAGGACAGCTGACCCAGGCTGGCCAAAGGGATATACCCTACCATGTGATGCCATGCTCTGTATATAACTGAGGAAGCTAGCTAGAAGGCATATTTGCTGCTCTAAAACAGACTGGGTATCAGACTTTTTTATTCTCCATTAGCATGTTGGTACAAATTGCATTTGTGCATAACTTTTAACATTGTTCATGTTGTTCTTAAAGTTGTTGTTGTCATTATTATTATTATTATTATTATTATCTTCCTTCATTATCCTATTAAACTGTCTTTATCTTAACCTACAAAGACTTTTTCACATTTTCTTTCCCATCCCCTTGAAAGGGGGAGGGCTGAGGAAATGGTTGAACAATACCCAGTTACTGGCTGAAAAGCAGCTTGTCACTCAATTTACTAACAGTTAATTTCCATTTTCATGTTTGAGTGATTGTCTAGATAAGTGCATTATTTGCACAAAGATTTCAGATTAGTAATGTCTATTCGTGTTGCAGAATTGAATAATCATTATCTAAGATCAGTGGCATCTCACATAAGATTTCTGCAATGTGTATCCATGCAATCTAACCCTATCATTCTAGATTTCCATTTTAGTCGATAGAGATCATCAGGCACTTTTATGGAATGCTACATGTGACCTATATTCAGCATCTTTGGTAAGATGAGATTTATTCACATCCTAAGTTCCACAAGTCAGTATTTACTAAAGTTTCATTAGATAGAGATCAAACTGATTCAGATGTAATCGTCTGCTCTGTGAATACCCAGATTTGATGGGAAGAATTCTACCAAATTTGATGGGAAGAATTGACACTGTCTATCTTAGTCAGGGGAGATACTCACTTTTCTAGAACTAAAATAAAGGAAAGGGTTCTCAACTATTCTTTTTAGAGAACTGCCTGTAGCCTACTGTTCCTGACAGGCCAATAGGCAAAGATCTGTGAAACTGTTAGTGTCACCAGTAAGAGTTGGAGAGGTTTTGGTTTCTAAAACAGCTGGAAGACTTAAAGAAATATCATCTCATCACAGTGTTCTGTGTGATAATATTAGTTTTATCACAGGTACTAGCTGCTACATACAGAAGTGTCAAACCTAAATAGAACCTAGTCTTCATCAGTCTCTACTGCACTAAAATCTTCTAAATGTGTGAAAGATATCTATCTCTTCTACTTCTGTCAGATTCACTCATCATTCAACTGAATCATCAAATAACAACAGTTCAATATCTTATGATAAAGATAATTAGGAGCTGATCCAGTTTAGTAATTCTAGATACCTGAAAATAAGGGGTCTAAGTTACTTACAATATTAATCTTAGAAAACTATCTAAAAGAGGGATATATCTATATCTAAACATCCTGAGAATGTGAACTACATGTTTAACTTTTATAGTGTGAAAGGCAAGTGGAAATACTCCACCCAAAGGGTATTCTTGTGGGATTTGTCAGATGGGAGTTGCAAACTGCACATGACTGGTCTTTTCTGATATTCAAGAAAATGAGTAAACAAATGAAAAAAACCTCTTAGTTAAACAGAGGGCTAACAGTGGAGTTCCAATGCAAAAAACCCCAACCCAATAAAAACCAGAAACAACAAAAAAATAACCACAAACCACCTATCAAAAAAAACCAACCAACCAACCAGAAAACCCAAAAATACATAAACCCAAATAAACAAAAAAAAAAAACCCAAACCAACAAACAAAGTGCTATAGAAGCAGGAACAGGCTGAAGAGGAATGAAAGAATTTAGGAACAGTCTCTGAGCATGAGAAAGCATTGCTGCAAATGCCAGAGCTCATGTAGAATTGACAATTTTAGTTTGAGTGGCATCAAGGACAAGACCTTCTACACTAGTAGCCAAATACTGAATAAGCAAAACAGTGGTCTACAGGAGTTGGTGCAATGCAGCCTCACCAATTTCTCAGATGGAAATTAATGAAGAAGAACAGTCAGTATGCTGGAAGGTTGTGCTGCCATTCAATCTAAACAGGCTAGAGAAATGGGATGACAGAAATGTAATAAAATTCAACAAGGACAAACGTGAAATCCTGCACCTGGTACAGAGGAAACCAAACCCTCTGCAAGAGCCCAGGCTGGGGACTGGCTAGCTGGTAAGCAGCTCTGTGGAAATGGCCTGTGAAATTCTGAAGGGCAGCAAGCAGCATGAACCAGAAGTGCGCCCTGACAGGAAGGCAGTAATTCAAAAGCTCAGACTGGATATAAAGGAATATTTTTCCCTACGTGGACAGTCAAGCAGTAGAACAGGTTGATCAGAAAGACTGTTCGTGCTCCACCCATGGACATTTTCAAGACCAAATGAGGCAACTTAGTCTGATTTTAGTATTGGCCAGGTTTTGAGTAAGAGTTTGGCTTTAAGACCCACTGAGATCCCTCTCAAGCTAGAAGATCATGTGATCCTTTTCTCTTTTTCATAATTTTCTTTTTCATAAGAAGGAAATTCACATTATGTCTCCTTGGTAAATAGCTCTCTAAACAGTTCAATAATTTGAAAAAAAAACATCAAAAAAGCACAAATAAAAGTGAAGGCTGGATTCTGTATTGCTCCCAGTAGTAAATATCCATGCCTCTAGGGAATAAATAGGATTCTATCATTGACTGTCTCTCATTTTAAATGTCTGTCAAAAAAGATCAATTTTGACTCCAGTGTCAAGCTTTGGTTCAAATCCCAAGGCTTATTTGTTAGCTTTCCAATATAGTTCAGATATTCTTTCCATTCACTCAGCTATTTTGTGCCCCAAGCACAGAGACCCTTCATCTTCCCCTCTCATGCAAGTCTTTACATATGTCTAAACAGATAAGGGGATATAGGCATGAGGAAGGAAGTTTAGTGATGAGCTGATGCATTACTGAAATTAGAAGCAGATGAAAAGGACAGAAGTCACCTCTGTTATGCTTAGTCATGAGATAACTTTACAAAACTGTTGGCAACGATTAGGAATAAGGTGAAGGGCCTTTCCTCACAAACACTGTACCAACAGGACAATGTTTATCTTTTAGGCAAGCACCAAGGTATGACAGTGTATTGGGTCTGTCTGGGCTGGAGCTAACTACCACAGCACCCTCACAGCACTGTGCTGTGTATTGGCAGCCAGCAGGGTGCTGGTAACACACCAGGGTTTGGCTGCTGCTGAGCAGGGCTGGCACACATCAAGGCTGTCTCTCCAACATCCCCCTCCGCAGTGCGCTGAGGGAGAGCAGGATCTTGGGAGCGGACACAGGAGAGCTAAACCACACTGACCAAAGGGATATTCCATACCGTATGACATCTGCTCAGCAATAAAAGCTGAGAGAAAGGAGGGAAAAGGGGGCACATTGGTTATTTCTAGCATTTGTCTTCCGGAGAAACTGCTGCCCATGCTGAAGCTTCCTGGAAAGTGACTGGACTTTGTCTGCTGATGGAAAGGAGAGAATCATAGAATCATAGAATGTTTTTTGTTTGGAAAAGACCTTCGATATCATCAACAGTTGGCTTTGGCCCATAGATCCAGCCAATAATAATGAGAAAACAATAATGAGAAAATAATAATCATGTGACAATGCAATGGTGAGACGCTGGAACAGGTTGCACAGGGATGTTGTGGATGCCCCCTCCCTGGCAGGGTTCAAAGTCAGGATGGGGCTTTGAGCAACCTGGGTTAGTTGGAGGTGCCCTTGCCCATAGCATAACAGTGGGAACAAGATGTTCTCTAAGGTCCCTTCCATCCCAAACCATTCTATGATTCTATAACCCTTTGGTTACCTTTGCTTCCATGCGAGATGTTTGTTGTTGCTGTATTAGACTGCCTTTATCTTATCCCACTTTTTTTTTTTTCTTACACCATTTTCTCCCATCTCTGTTCTGCCAAGAAAGGGAGTGGTAGAGCAGCTTGGTGAGCACCTGGCATCCAGCCAAGGTCAAACCACTACAAACACATTCTTGTTTTAATAATGTATCCAATCTACCTCTTTTATTTATTTTAAAAGTAGGTAAATCTATTTCATTCCAATATCCCAAATTGTCAATAAATGCTAATCTGTGGGATTATGAGTCTGGAAATTTACATATTTATAGGTAAAGTTATGGTGATTAACATGGAGAGCCTTGCTTTATTGATCACATACTGCTGTCTTTTATCAATGAAAGTAAATAATGCAGACAGTATTTTAAAACAAAAGCTTGGCAGAAGTAAGTGAGGACTTGGAACGCGTTTATGTTACAAAACCACATCTAACCAGAAGTCAGACAGAAGTTAATAGGAACAGTTTGAGTTTCAGAGGTATTTACCTTCAGCTACTGTGTCTGAAGCCAATGAAAACAATCTGCTCTTTCCACCGCTCAGAATCAGCCTATATATTTAACAGATTGAAAAACCTAAAAGTATTTTAACTTCACCTACTTAACATCTATATAAGAGATTAACATGATCCTAATATATTGTTGAAGGACTTCACAGCCATTAATTGCATTTATTAATCTTTATAGCATTCCTGAGAAGTGTGAAAATGCTGCTATCCCTGCCTGTTGTGTGTTTGTGTGGATTGGAAGCCACACTGGTGTAGCTGGTGAAGAGCTGAAGCCCTGTGGGAAAGGACTCATGCTGGAAAAGTTCGTGGAGGACTGTCTCCTGTGGGTGGGACCCCACAGTGCAGCAGAAGCAGCGTGTGAGGAATGCCCCTTCTCCCCCCACCCCACCTCCACGTAGCTAAGGAGGAAAACCACTTGTAAGGAACTGACAGGAACCCCATCCTCATCTCCCCCTGTGACACCTGGAGAGGCAGAGGAGGAAGAGAAACCATTAAGAGAAATCACGATTAAAGCTGAGCCTGGGAAGAAGGGAGGAGTGGGGGAAGGTGTTTGTAAGATTTGGGTTTACTTATTATTCTGCTCTGGTTTCATTGGGTACTTTCTTGGGCCAGTGTGTGTGTCTATGTGTGTAATAAATTAGATGCTTTTTATTCCATGTTGAGTCTGTATTTTTGTTTCTTATTGGTGGCTCATATGCTGCTGATGTTTTGTAAACTTGCATGTGTTTTAAATCTTACTCTGTCCTGTTCAAGAGTAGACAGAGGTAAGACCTATGAAACAGGTTTGTGTTGTAGACACAATTGCCTATTAGTCTGGTTTGTAACTTTATTAAATTAAAAAGGACCAAAACCTTCAAGAAGTACAAGTCTTTGCACTTAACAGCTTCATTCTATATGGCTCATTTTTTCTGGCAGCAATTACACTGGATGTGGTACGTCCTTATAACCAATTTAGGTCTGTTTTGTACTTTCCACACTTTTGCTTTTTCTGTGTAATTGCATCCTTACATTACTGTGTGTCATAAGAAATAGAGTGTATAAGATTTCCTGAAAAATTCAGTGTTTAATTGAGGAGCAGGCTGTAGAGGAGAATAGCTGTTAAACAAGATTAGTTCAACGTTCTTCTACCTTTTTTCAGTGCCTCACCTTTAGGCATTGGTTTAGACTTTCACATAATTCCACCTACACATTTAAAGTAAACCACTCTCCTTTCTGGCCTTGTTTTTCACTCTGCCCACTTTGTTCTATTCTTTCATTGCTGTCTACTCTTCCATTTCTTTATGTCTTTGAGGTTCCATTTCATTTTTATGAATCTTGCTGCCTCTTCCCCTGAGCCATATTTGTTATCTACATTATGTGACTCAGTAAGAGCAGTGCAGCAATTGATTGGCAGTCAGTCAATAGTTCAGAAATTGGTAGGGAACTGCTGAGAACCAAATCATTGATTTCCTCTGCACTGATACCTTCATAGCTGGTTACTTTTTAGTGTACCATTACAGATAAAGGGAGGCAGAAAATGGAAATGAAATATATCTATATGTATAATACACATAGATAAAATATCATGTATTTATATATATTAAACCTTTCCATTCCAAGGAAAAGGCAGATAAAAATTTGTTTTGGCATGATCACAGTCAACAATGCAGAACACAAATCACAGGGAGGGAGTACATCAGATAATGAAATCCATTAACTCTAATATTGAAAAATGTGAATTTTTTTGCAGAACAGTTGTTCAGAAAATTCCAAAGAACTTGAATAATGACTTTGAATAAATTCCATTAATTCTGCTGGTTTAAATTTATTTTTAGGTTTCAAATAGAAAAACATCAAAGAATGTTTTGAACTTCTATATATAATGTTGATATGATCTGCATCATATGATCTACCTTCATGCTTAACTGAATATGAGCCAGCAGTGTGCCTAGGTGGCCAAGGTCAATGGCATCCTGGCCTGCATCAGAAACAGTGTGGCCAGCAGGAGGAGGGAAGTAATCCTTCCCCTGTACTCAGCACTGGTGAGGCCACACCCAGAGTGCTGTGTTCAGTTTTGGGCCCCTGAAGGACAGGGGACATCAAGAGGCTCAAGCGGGTCCAGAGAAGGGTTACAAGGCTGGTGAAGGGTTTAGAAGACAAATTTTATGCGGAGCACCTGAGGGAGCTAGTCTAGAGAAAAGGAGACTGAGGGGAGACCTCATTGCTCTCTACAACTCCCTAAAAGGTGGTTGTGGTGAGGTGGGGGTTGGTCTCTTCTCCCTGGTAGCTAGTGACAGGACAAGGGGAGTCTTAAACTGTGTCAAGGGAAGTTCAGGTTGGATATTAGGAACAATTTCTTTACTGAAACAGTTGTGAGATATTGGAACAGGCTGCCCAGGGAGGTGGTTGAGTCACCAACCCTGGAGGTGTTTAAAAGAAGAGCAGACGTTGTACTTGGTGACATGGTCTAGCGTTGGACCTAATAGGGCTGGATAGATGGTTGGACTCGATGATCTTAAAGGTCTCTTCCAACCAAAACCATTCTATGATTCTATAATTGTATGTTGGAAATCAAAGAAAAACTACACCATGATTTTTAAATAGTCCAAGGTGCATCATATTTTTCATAGAAAACTTTTCAATTTTTTTTCCTCTACCTTCTGCATTTTTTGCTGGGGAACCCTGTAGCCCTTTGAGACAGTACGTACTGTTATTGGTAGTAACGTGGTACAGGCTTTTCACCTAGTTTGCAGGGCCTCAAGACAGAGGTTTTTTAGGCTTCCCTTGTTTGAACTGGTTCTGACCTTTCTGCAACTCTGTTTTATTTGGTTTAGGAGTGGGAGCAGTTTTTCAAACTGACTGGGTGGCTATGGATACTTAGTTTTAGTTTTATCTCTGTATGGTTTCACTGTAGTGGTACCATAGTGATGTGGTATAAAGAAATGCATAGCTGGTATCATAACAGCATGCATAACAAGCAACACCAAATATAATAAATCCTGATGTAACATGAAGCTGCAGATCAATAAGGAACAAACAAAGGTATAAATGCCCGCTAGCAAACATTTTAAAATGACCAGAAGTGGATATAAACACAAAAATGAAGAAATCACCAACACTAGCATCATATTCCTCCCAGCAAAATATCACAGATGCTGGCACCCTGATTTGATACCTTTCATCACCGTCACCAGAAGAATAATAAGTTCAGGACCCAGAGGAGCAGTGGAAGTGTGAACACAACAATATAAAATATGTATGTTTGTAAGAATTCTAATTGTTTCATTACTGCTATTGAAACTTCTGTGCACACATATCTTTTTTCCTGTGATAATTAGATTGGGACTAATACATATGCTTAGATTTGACTGTTAAGATTTCAATAATGCTAGCAATAAGTTCTTGTCTTAACATGTAAGATATGTTTCCTCTTTGCCCATAAGCAAAATTTTGAGCATACTGTTTTAGTTTTCTGCTTGTTACAGTTATCTAAAAAAGCTCCTTTTCCAGTTTCACCAAAACAAAACTAAAGTTACTGAGTCTACAGTTGGCTTCAAATCCTTTTGCCTATCCAAAAAGAGTCTGTTGAATTGTTGGCATGGTAAAACTGACAAATAGTGATTAAAATTATTTCTAAATTTCTAAATATGAATTACATACTACAGCTGATTCCACTGGTCCTGTTTTAAATGAAAATGAAAGCATAACATCTTTGGCCACTAAGTATTGGATTAGTTTGTAAAATGATTCCATAGAACATGTGCCTGTCTTCTTATTGGTGGCAGAAAATCTCACCAATGTTTGACCCCCACAGAAATTTTGTGTGAATCTGACTATATTTTTGGCCACTGATACGCTCATATTTCAAACCTGACTTGCTTATATGCAGGATTAAAAGTAGGGTTAATATTTATGGTAACCACTCAGAGGGTATGAACTATTATTCACCTGATTCATGGTCATGTAGCTGAATGCTTCTGTAAAGGCAGCAGGTGATAAACATGACACTAGAAATGCATGTAATAACGCAATTTGCAATTATGAATAGCAGTCACACCACACTGAAATTCATCTATAGTGTACCAGGAAAGCTTTACTAATGAAACTCTCTTTCAACAAGTTTTAGAGAATAAGATTAAAGGTAAAATTTCTTGGCAGGAAGTAGAGTCTTGAATGTTGAAGATGTGTCTTTTTCCATAAATCTACCTATGACTCTTCAGTTGTTCTATATTCTATAGAGTGTGATATGTCTTATGCAGACAGTCCCTTTGCATTTGAAAACAAAATATAGATTTATCATCTAGATTACACTTACGTTTCACTGTTCTTCTATTTTTTTGCTATATTAAAAAATTATGATGAATCCGATGGTTTTTTTCCCCACATAATTTACCCCTGAGCACCCTACTACTACTATTTGGTAGTTGAAAAACTAGTGAAAAAAATATTGAAAAATCAGTTTCAATGGTTATGCTTTTCACAATACAATAATAGTTCATAAGACTTTGGTCTGTACTTTTGGAAAAATAAAACTGTTTGACTTCTGTTTCCTCATCCTAAATATAAAAAAAAACTTTTTTTGAATCTTTTCTTTTTCAATGTTTATCTTGCTTCTTTTTTCTTTCTGGTTTTGTTTTTTTCCCCTTTTTTTCTTGAAAGGTCGTTAGTATTCTTCCTAATGTGGATGCTTCATTTTTAGGTCTTTGAAGTGAACAGTAAGCAAGATTTAATGATGTATTGAAGCTGAGGACATCCTCTGATAAAAGACTGGCAATTCTGTATCTAAGTATTTTTTTTTACTTGAATCAGTAAATTCTATTTAGCAATGGTGACTCTACGTTAAAGTTTAGATGGAAGCTATAAAATTTATTTTTATTTTTATCTTTATTTTTATTTTTACAGCTTTCCTCAGCATTTGCTACTTACTGCTTCCAGGAACACTACGTGGACTCAATGAACTTTAGTCTTATTTACATCTGCCATTCTTACATTTTCAGATTACGTATTTTCATACTACATGTATATATATTTGCATGCATCTAAATATCACTCAAGCATCTGCCAAGATCCTTTGCATTTCAATTTATTACTCTTTTTTTAGGCAATCTGTGTTTATGCCTGGATGATACTGTTCTGAAAATCAAGATATGGTCTGTTTCTGATATTATCCTTCATTGTTACCAGTCACGGATGTTTCAAATAATGTGAATATAGTAAAGGAGACATTTCAAAACATGTAAAACAATAGGAATATTTTGATTTACATATTGTTTCTTCAGTGACCTTGGGAACTTCAATTTTGAATAAATATTTTTTCCACCTTCTTTTCTTATAACAAGAATCTTTTCAGTAATAATTAATATTATTTTTTCTCTTGCTGGAGTGCTTCCTGGTTGTTGTTTGCCAGCCTTTTAAGTAATTTTTCTTTTACTTTCTTACAGTGAAATTTTTTTCTGTTTTCCCAAGGTTTTTTTTTCCTATATGAAGGATTTCACTCATATATTTGCAATATCTTTGAAATCATCATCTGAACCATGTAAATGTTTCTTTTCCAGTAACACTACCTATCAGCAGCTTACTTCTATTCTGAACATCCTGAGGTAAAACTAGAATTTTCTTTCTATTCTGTTTCTTTTCTCAGCTCTTCCCATTTCTAGGATATCATACGGTTCCACTGTTTGTTCCATGTCTGCTTTTTTCATGTATGTCATAATAAAATTACTTCACTTATATCTCTGTACTAATGCAATGTAACACCCTCCACATTTCAAAATTATTGTTATGCATAGCTCTCAGTTCCCAAATGAATCCTGTTGGTCAGTACTAAGCCGTTATCCCAGCAACTGTTTCAACTTTCTGGACAAAAATCTTTCTCAAAAAATAACTTTGTTTTCCAAGAGATATCTAACCAATTACAAGGTGATTGCACTTGTTGACTAGAATAGTATTTCTACATAGCAAAGTAACTCATACTTTGCTAGTATTAATAGACTGTTGTGTCTATATAGGAACATGTTAGAATCTAATAGGACTAGTAAAGAATAAATTAAACTAATTACTTTTTTTAAATTTTATTTTTCCTTAAGGGTTCTTTAAAAAAGTCAGTTTCATGTAATGTTCTGCATCCACCAAGCCTGCTACCTGGTGTAAAGCAGCATAAAGGGTCTTAAGTATAAACCCAAATGAAAAAGGGAAGGGAAGGGAAGGGAAGGGAAGGGAAGGGAAGGGAGA
>VZTU01003952.1:0-66399 GCA_013400835.1 Zapornia atra
TTCTATGATTCTATGATTGCTATTGATTTTGTCTTTCTATCAGTCCAAACCAAAATCTTCTCCATCGTATTTGTTTTGCCGTTTTCAGAGTTACTGTGCTCAGAGCTTATGGATTAGATAAGAAAACACAATTCAAAAATATCAATAGGTACATGATTTTTCAATGAATGTTAAAATGGGACTTGCAACACTTTTAATTTCATCCATCATTAGTATAAATAATTGCTGTTTACTTATTTTTGAAATTTCAAATTTTTATTACGGAACACTGGTAATGCAACATTTTGACCAAGTCTTCATTACACATAAACAGCAATACTGAGCATAGAAGGTATTATTTTCTCAAAACTAATGAAACCTTTTTCCTCACTTATTTTTATTCACCAGAATCAATCATTGATTTATTTTGATTATTGTCTTTATAAATACAAAATTAATGCAAATATTGACCCTTACTTACAAGCATCTAGTCATGAGAAGCAATGCAAATGACCCTATAATTTTGAATTCTCTAAAAAATCAGGAGAAAACACATTTAGTAAGTGAGGTGGTTGAATCACTAGAAAGTTAGGTAGCGAAATGGTTTCTAGCCTTCATTTAACATGGATGAAGCTAGACACAACGTTGAAATTTTAACAAACCCAAACAACATAATGAGAAACAAGATTGTCTCATGTTATATTAATGAAAAGCTAATGCACTAGGAAGGGATCTGCAAGAATGATACTACTCACTCTCATTTTAGCCTTCTTGAGTAGGCTGTAGGTAAAGAAACAATTATACACATACAAAAATAAGCCTCTTTTTTCATAATTTATTTTTCCAAATATTTGTATGCGAATGCTGCACATACTGAGGAGTTTAAAAAAAACCAAACAAAAACCCCCAAAAAACCCCCCAACAAAACCCTGGAACAGTTTATATGTATACATGTTTAAAAAAAAAAAAAAAAAAAAGAGAAAAAAATTCTGATGTTTGCGTGGTAAGGTTTTGGTAGCTGGCAGGGGCTACAGGTATGGCTTCTGCAAGAAGCCACTAGAAGCTTTCCCCATGTCTGTTAGACTCAATGCCAGCCAGCTCCAAGACAGACCTGCTGATGGACAAGGCTGAGCCCTTGCAGCAGTGGTAGTGGCTCCGGGATAACGTAAGTATGAAGGGGCAGGGATGGGATGGGACGAACCACCAGGAACAGTTGCAGCCACTGAGAGGAGAGAAAATAAGTCAGAGGAGCAACTCTGCAGATGCCAAGATCAGTCAAGAAGGAAGGGGAGGAGGTGCTCAAGGCACTGGAGCAGAGATTCCCCTGCAGCCTGTGGAGAAGACAATGATGAGGCAGTCTGTCCTCTTGCACCCCATGGAGGATGATGGTAGAGCAAATATCCACCTGCAGCCTGTGGAGGAGTCCATGCCAGAGAAGGTGAAAGCACCCAAGGGGTGGTGTAGCCCAGTGGGATGCCTGTATTGTAGCAGGCTCCTGTCCGGACCTGTGGCCCCAAGGAGAGAGGAGTCCATGCTGGAGCAGGTTTGCTGGCAGCACTTGTGACCCCATGAGGGACCCGTGCTGGATCAGGCTGGTACTGAAGGTCTGCACCCCACGGAAGGGACCCACACTGGGACAATTCATGAACAACTGGAGCCCATGGGAAGGAGTCATGTTGTAGAAATTCAGAGGACTGTCTCCTATAGAAGAGGCTCCACACTGGAGCAGGAAGAGTGTGAGGAGTCCTTCCCATGAGCAGGAAGGAGTGGTAGAGACAATGTGTGATGGACTGACCACAAACCCCATTCCCCATCCCCATGTGCTACTACTCATGGGGAGTAACTTCAGTGAGTGAAGTTATACCTGGGAAGAA
Source organism: Zapornia atra (assembly GCA_013400835.1). Classification (NCBI taxonomy): domain Eukaryota; kingdom Metazoa; phylum Chordata; class Aves; order Gruiformes; family Rallidae; genus Zapornia; species Zapornia atra. Next base: position 1,854 of record VZTU01003952.1, read on the forward strand.
GAGAGAGGCGTTGGAAAGCTATCTTAAGACTCACTTTTAGTTCTCAATATCCTACTCTGATTTGATTGGTAATGAATTATATTAGTTTTCCCTAATCTGTGTCTGTTTTACCTGTGATAGTAATTGGTGAATGATCTCTCTCTATCCTTATCTCAACCTATGAGGCTTTCAGTATATTTTTCTTTCCCCTGTCCATCTGAGCAAGGGAGTGATAGAGCAACTTCAGTGGGCATCTGGTGTACAGCCAGGTCAACCCTCCACAATGTTCTAAAATCAAAACCTCAACAATAGTTTTCTTCAACTATATACTGTTCCATATAATACTAAATAATTGAAACCAAATCTATTTGTCAAATACCATATAAGGAATTTGACCCAGAAGTTCCAGATACTGGAATTGCTACCAAAAGAAGGTTCAGTTAAAGGTTTTTCAAATATTTGAGACACTCCTTCTGCAATCAGAACAAGAGAAATGTGTATTTCTTCTGAAGTAGTTTGTCTTTCTGTTTGCAGAGCAGCACTCATTTGGTACATGGTGTGCTTTAAGAAATGGACTATAGCCTTGTTAACAAAAGGAAGTGAACAAATTTTCCTTTAATAAAGAAGGTAATGAATAAGAATTTTCAACAACTGTTTTGGTAATGACATTATTTATAGTCCTTGCAAAACTAAACCATTTTGAGGATTTATTGTTCTTCTGGAGGGCCCATTGCTCATGAAAATTAAAGGCAATTTCCACTCGTAATAAAATTTACTATAAAAATATATTAGATGTAATTCATATTTCAAGGTAGAAGCCAATGTCCAACTTCCAGCACGAAAACTTTCTTACTCCTCCTTTTGTAACTTCAGATACTGTGCAATTTGAGACAAGAGCCTTACAAACATAAGTAATGAATTAATTAATGTTAGCTGTTATCATAAAATCATAGAATCATAGAATGATAGGGGTTGGAAGGGACCTCGAGAGATCATCAGGTCCAACCCCCCTGCCAAAGCAGGCTCCCTAGCTCATATTGCACAGATAGGCATCTAGAGGGGTCTTGAATATCTCCAGAGAAGGAGACTCCACCAACTTCCTGGGTAGCCTGTGACAGTGCTCTGTCACCCTCACTGTGAAAAATTTCTTCCGCATGTTGGTGCGGAACTTCCTGTGCTCCAACTTGCAGCCATTGCCCCTTGTCCTGCCTCCACAGACCACTGAAAAGGGGCTGGCCATTTCTCCCTGCATCCCATACTTAAGATATTTATAAACATTAAAATGGTGCCCCCTTAGTCTTCTTTTCTCCAGGCTGAACAGTCCCAGCTCACTCAACCTTTCCTCATAGGGGAGATGCTCCAGGCCCTTAATAACCTTTGTAGCCCTCCTCTGAAGTCTCTCCAGGAGATCCCTGTCTTTCTTATACCAGAGAGCCCAGAACTGGACGCAATACTACAGGTGGGGCCTGACCAGGGCAGAGTAGAAAGGGAGGATCACCTCCTTAGACCTGCTAGCCACACTCCTCCTGATGCATCCCAGGATCCCATTGGCTCTCTTAGCCACCATGGCACACTGCTGGCTCATGGCCAACCTGTCATCTACCAGGACCCCCAGGTCCTTATCCGCAGAGCTCTTCTCCAGCAGGTCATCCCCCAGCCTGTACAGATTGAAGCAGTTATTCCTTCCCAGGTGCAAGACTCTACACTTGCTTTTGTTGAATCTCATCTGGTTTCTCCCTGCCCAGCTCTCCAGCCTGTCCAGGTCTCTCTGGATGGCAGTGCAGTGTTCCTGCGTGTCAGCCATTCCTTCCAGCTTTGTATCATCGGCACGTGCTGAGGGTGGATACAATTCCCTCATTGAGGTCATCAACGAAGATGTTAAACAGGACTGGACCTAACACAGAGCTTTTTTTCTTAAAAAAATAACAATCAGAAACAACAACAACAAAAGGTCACCCGAATTAAGAGCATTTTCAGCACTTTGTATTTTGAGGTAACATTGGTGGTTGCCTGAACATTAATCCCCAAGTGCCTTTTAGACACCATAAAGTAACTGAACACATTCACATTAGACTGAGAAGAACGGTATTTTCAAGAAGATGCATCCTTTATTATTGTTTTTAAACAAAAAATGAAACAAGATTTTGTGACATTCAATTACTTGAATACTAGCACCACTTCAGGACAACCCACCTTCAGTTCTTCCAGAACAATCCAAGCTGTTTTTCATATCTGTCAGGTCATTCAGATGTCTCAGAAGTTTTTTACCAGAAAGTAATATCTCAGTGAAACAATTTTTTTAAGTCTTCACAGAAATATATTTTTTGAAAAGTCTTTGAATAAGATACAAATGAACCTTGAACTCTTTGAAATAATAACTAGACAAATTTTAAAGCTTAACTGAAATATGTTTAATGGAAAAAAAGTTTGGAGAGTTTTAAATGGTCATAGATTTCTGCTTATACATTAGCATCAGAAGTAAGAAAAGAGGAAGTAAAACTTCAGGCTGTGCAATTCCAGTCAAACAAAACTGGGAAACTTTGGACTTGCTCTTCTATAGCATTCTCTCTGAGCCAATGGCTTTCTGAGGAAGTCATAATATTGCTTCTTACTAGCTGTACACCTGAAAATAGAATTTTTTCTTAGCATTTCAATGCTTCCTTCTTGTTATCTGTTTTTCTTGTTCATTAACTCAAACGGTATCCCTTACAGCACCTGTTCACTTCCTTTACTGATGGCTAGCTGTACAATCTAATGCACTTCATTCACCTCACTTGCATACTTCCACTTCTATATTTTTCACATTTTTCTCACTGTTTTCATGGAAGTAGAAAAGTTGCTGTGAGAATCCTGAATAAGTAAGCCTAATAAGGATGAATAAAAAGGTCCCTTTATGGCACTGAGTGGGATGCAATAAAAGATTACAACGTGTAAAACCAAAGTAAAGAGTGGAGAAAAGCTGATGACATGGATTTGAAAAATGTATATTTAAGACTGACAGAGATTAGGATAGATTTATTTTTACTGCAGCTTTATTAACTTCACTGAAATTACATCAAAGACTCAGCTATTGTAACACAAAGAACTCACATTTATCGCTTTTTAAATATTTGGGTTTTTAAAGGTGTCATTGTTTCTTAGCCTACTGAGTCTGTCATTCCTGAAACATGAATCCTTACGGGAATCTACCAGTGATCCATCTACACAATACTGCTTCAACATGAATCCTCCCGAAACTGACAACTCAGAAGGCTGTCTGGAATTTAGTAGTTTCATTTTCCCCCTTGACGCTATGTTTAAATAGTTAAATCAGTGAAGCACTTTATCTATATACGACTTCATGAAAAAGTCTTTTGCTTTTCACTGACTCCTCAAAATTCCTGAAAGAAAATACTGGTAACAAGATTACTAAAATTCAATACAATATTACAGGTCCAATTGTAAATGAGCAATGCAAATGAAGGATAAATACAAATCTTTCTGTTCTCTATTCTGGTCTTCTCTTTAGGTTGACAATGAGAAGAGAGTTTACAGACAGTGGAATCACAGGATTCCTAAAAGCCTTACAAAAATAAACTGCTCTCCCACCACTTTAGGAACAGAAACTGATCATTTAATGGAAAGGTTTATGAGAACAGTCTCCACAGTGTGGACAACCCTATGCAGTCCCCAGATAGCACAGTTTTATAGCCACTTGAACAGCAAAACAACAATACTCAATCATTATACAAGAACAAGTAAGTACAATTTAAAATGAAATTGTCTAAACCTTACTCCTTCTTCCACTTCCAGGAGAATGTGTCCTGGCTACACACCCACATAGTCTTCTAACCATATTATGGCAAAAGAATTGTAGGATATACATTGAATATACACATTGGATCTGTCACAAGTCATAATTTTGTTCTTTGCATTTCTGTTTGCAGGGAAGAATCTCCATAAATAAATATTTCCTAGAGTGAAATTATATTACAAAAATGTTTAGCTCATTTAAATTCTGAACCACATCCTAACACTTCAAGCCTGCAGATGTTTAGTTTTGAAATTAAGCCATTTGCCCATATAGTGTGATCAGTTTACATATGTTGTTGTAGTTTAGTCATTGTTTGAGTTGATGTCTGACACAAATGAGTCTTTTTTTTCTTTTCCCTCTAACATTTACATTTTCTTTTTTTACTATTTATATGATAATACCATCATGACAAGATCATTCCCTGCTCATGAAATCCTTTCCTTTCATGGTGCTTTGAGAAGCATTAACATCAGTTGCATTTTCCTCTTTTTATGTGAAGATTGAATATCCAGCTGTTACCTTAATTAAGTCTGCCACAGGCAAGGATCTGGCTTTACGTACCTGCAGAGAGAACTTTCATGGTGTTTTAATGACTAGCTATAGATTGAGCAAAGTGACTCAAGAGCTAATGCAAGCAAAAGCTTAGCTAAAATGAGTGCCAGAGCTGTCAATTTCCAATTAGGAGACTTGTTTGTCTCTCATGACAGTGAACCACCACAAATTACATGCTTTAGCACTGTTGGTTAATCTTTTGCCACCTGACAGATGGAAGTAAATCAGTTGACTTATGTTAATCACTTCCAGGAAGTGAGAGTTATTTAAATGTTGGCACAGTTTTGCATCTGTGAGGACAGCATTAGGAGATAGCACAACAGCAACCCATTATTTATAGATAAGGTGTCATCTGAAGTATATGTGGGGTGGAATGAGTGGCAGGGAATATGGGGCAAATGGAAGGCATTATTCAATCCCTTCTCAAAAGCTCTCCCACTTGAGGAGAAAGCTTCTGATTGTTCATATCTTGCATATTTTATGTTTTATATAGCTGAATATGATTTTCAGCTAAAAAAAAGTTGCTATCATATGTACATATAGAAGAAATTGGGTCTCCTGAAGAGATGTTTGACAATTTTTACCTAGCAACTGTACCAGTCAGTAATATCTAAATACATATCTATTAAAAATAAGAAAATTAATCTGGTACTACCAAAAAAATCTGGGATTAATTCTCTGTGGAAAAAATACAGAATAATTATCTTCATTACAGAATTGTTAAATAATATTTAAAAACTTGCGAAACATCTCTGAAGACCTTTGACATGTAGCTCTAAAAAGCCAAGCTGATGGCATGAACCTTTGACTAATGCCTGGTAACACCTGCCAATGTAAGAGCAAACTGAATTTCAAAGCACAAGATCAACTCCCAGTTTGCTTTTTGCAATTTTCCACTTTTAATACAACTGTGTCATAATTTGAAGAATAGCTTGGATATCCATGATACCTTGTTCTCCTTGTCATCGCCCTTTCCACAGGATTAATACTGCCATAACTGCAGTATTGGATATGGGCTTTCACACACTTGTATTCAGTTCAAAAATCACATGATATCCTGTAATTTTGTGGAAAAAAAAAAGTAATAGGATCATAATTTAAATTATTTTGTGCTTTAACTCAAAATCTAAACTTGCACAGTTCATATCATGACTTCAACATTTGGTAAGGAAAAATGCTTCTGCATAGAAAGAAACCTTTAGGAGATGCAAACAAGGAGCACTTCAGAGGCATACGATTTAGTGTAAAATTTTTTTAAAAAAAGATCTATAGTTACAGAACACAGTTTGCTATTTAGATTGCAAACAAGTAAGCAGGTGCTATTTGACCACTGATCATTAGTTTGACCTCCTACTGCTCATGAAGGATAATACAGTCTTAAACTGCACACCCCTACTGTATCACCACCTCCCTACTTATATTTACTCACTCTATTTCTACTATGCTTTTACAAACAGAGCTGAACTTCACTGAAATTGTAAAATAGGGGCACTCAGGGGCTGGATTAAGATCACATGGACACTAACAAATTCAAAACTCCTTCTGAACTTTTCTAATTTATTCTAATACACTTTCTTATTTGTGTCCCTTTGGATAAGGTTCTTTTCTGTGCTTCATGGCTTTCAGTGCTTTTCCATGGGATTCAGAAATCCTTGTGCATATAGGTAGTATTATCAGGATTGCTAATTAAAATTATAGCATTATTGCATTCTGAATTGGATATCAAATTATACTAAGAATTCTTAGACTTCCTCCCTCACCCTGTATTTTCTTTCTTACACATTTGCAATCACCTTCAGAACATTTTACTCTGGTTTACAAGTCTAACTTGCTTGTTTTCCTTCTACATAGTGATTTTGCACTTTGTGCTGACTGATCCACTTTTAGAAACACACTGGGTTAATTATCATTCATGCTCGCAGCAGCCAGCATACATTCCACTTGAGTGGGTAGAGGGGATTGTGTGGTACAGTTTAACCAAATGAATAGGCCACAGAAAATCATGGTACTAAATATCACTTCCCAGGTAATTAACTGTGTCTTGGGTGCTTCCTGTCAACCTTCTTTCACATTTTGTTGATGTTTACATTTCATGTGGAATGTGGTGTCTTTAAAATGTAATACATTAAATTTTGTTTTAAAGTATTGTTTACACATAGAAACACACACATATATAAAAGGCTGTTCATTAGCTTTCTGCCTACACAGCTGATTTTCTTTCCTATGGCATATAACATGTAAATAGTAGGAAAAACCACATTCAGAAAAATCAGAGTATCATATATCAACCAATGCACACAAAATTATGTATAACATTATTATTTGAATATGTTAGAGTTTGTCACCTGAGGTTAAACACAAAATTCCTCAGGTTGTAAAGAGGTCTTCAAAATTTCTTTCGCTACAATTGAAAAGATTTCAGTGGTTAAATGGTAATATCTTTTTTTTCCTGCCAATGCATCAAAAGTCCTGTCTCTTCTGCCATCTTTTCCAAAGAAGTTATGTTGACCTATTACAGCCATCCATACGTCCTGGATTCAGATGGGATAGAGTTATTTTTTTTTCCTAGAAGCTGGTACAGTGCTGTGTTTTGGATGTAAGACAAGCGCAATGTTGATAACACACTGATGTCATTGCCAAGCAGTCAAGGAGATTTCAGCTTCTCAAACTTCCCTGCCAACGAGAAGTCAGGGGGTGCCCAAGAAGCTGGAAGGGAACGTAGCCAGTACAGACCCAAACTTACAAAAGGGATATTCGATATCTTACTGATGCCATGCTTCTTTATATAAGTTGGATGGGAGGCAGGGCAGCTCGGGAACTAGCTGTCAACTTCAGATGGTGAGAAATTGTGGTGTCCATCACTTGTTTTGTATATGATTATCATAATTGTTGTTGTTATTATTAGTATTATTAATCTTCTTTTTCTGTTCTATTAACTGTCTTTATCTCAGCCCATGAGTATCACTCACTTTTCTTTTTCTTTTTCGATTCTCTCCCCCATCCCACAGCGAGGGGAAAAGTGAGCAAATGGCTGTGTGGTTGTTTCAGCTGCCCACCAGATTAAATCATGATTCCATATCATATTTATGTCCTTAAATTCCAGCACCAGTTTGGCAATTGGTAAGGCATATTTCCAGTACCTTACAACCAGTGATATAGAGTTGGTAGGAAAGATAATACCAAGATCCACCAGCACTGAGCTTTCAGGTGGCATGGAGGAACTGGAAAATAAATGGCATAAGAAGCCGCTGAGGTAACTGGGATTGCTTAGTCTGGAGGAGGTTGAGGGGAGATCTAATTGCTCTCTACAACTGCCTGAAAGGTATGTAGAGGTTATGGAGAGGTGAGGGCTGACCTTTTCTTCCTAGGGACAAGTGATAGGAGGAAGAAATGGTGTCAAGTTATGCTAGGGGAGGTTTAGATTGGATATTAGGAAAAACTTCTTCACAGAGAGGGTTGTTAGGCATTGGAACAGGCTGACCAGGGAAGTGGTGGAGTCTCCATCCCTGGAGGTATAGACAGTTAGATGTGGTGCTTAGGCACATGGTTTTGTGGCGGTTTTGGCGGGTCAGGGTGATGGTTGGACTTGATGATCAAAAGGGTTCCTTCCAGCCAAGACAATTCTATGATTCCATGATTCCATGATCACCATATAGCATTTTGCTGCATTCTCTTCACCTGATAAAGCCAATAATTTAAAGTATGTAAGTATTTATCTCAGTGGAATATCTGATTATTGTGATTCGTGAGTTACTGGGGAAAAAAACCCAAATAGTTAAACTGAAACACTGGTAGTCTGGGAACTATAAAATGAGAAATATAAAATGAATGAATAAATAAATAAATAATTTGGAACATTATCTTAGTAACATGAATAATGCTACTATAAAATGTAATACAAGAATTTTCTGTGTGTTTATTGAAATAAAACCAGCTTGTGTATTTTTTTCCACTTTATTAATGTGAATACTTGAATGTCCAATGGCTATGCTTGTTAATTTTTTTAGTATGAATTTTGAGTTTTAACTAATTTCTTTCAATTTATATAATCAACTACAGCCTTAGATCATTAGAATGTTTATGTCATAGAAAGCTGTAGAGGGTACAAATAAGTTATTTCAAAAATTGAAATAAATAAGGGAACTAATAATTGAAATAACATTAGAATTTCAGCTTGATTTTCTAAAAGAAATTTTGCTTGACTTAATGGGGTGTTCTGACCCTGGCTGGAGGCCAGATGCCCCCCAAAGCCACTCTGTCACTCCCTTTTCAGCTGGACAGGGGAGAAAATATATACTAGGAGGCTTAGAAGTTGGTATAAGGACAGGGAGAGTTCATTCTGCAATCAGTGTCACGGGCAAAGCACACTCAACACTGAATAAAGGAAAGAAAACTCTAACTTGTTACACTGCACTGCACACCCAGTGAAAAGGCATCTCCCCCCAGCCCTTCCTTCTTAGCAGACTTCACTTTAGTCCTGATTTTGCTCCCTTCTCCCCACATTGTGGCATGGGGAGGGGCAGGGAATGGGGGAATGGGGATCAGTTCTTCACGAGATGTTTTCCTTCTTAGCTGGGAGGGGGGGCATTCCTCACACCCTTCCGCTGCTTCAGCGTGGAGTCCCACCCATGGGAGACAGTCCTCCACGAACTCCAGAATCCTTTCTCATGGGGCTTCAGCTCTTCACCAACTGCCCCGGTGTGGGTGACTTCTCTGGGGTACAGTCATAAAATCATAGAATGTCTCTCAGTCCCAGAGTGCTCCAGCCTGGTCCTCCACAGTGTCACAGCCATCCTCAGCAAACCTGCTCTGGCATGGGTCTCTCTCTCACTCATCTCTGTGTCTCTGACTCTCTCCACGGGCTGCAACTGCTGGCTGAGGCTTGCTCCAACACGGGTCGCAGTGTTTTCAATAAGTCTCCTCCTGCTCCAGTGTGAGGCCTCTGCACAAGCTGTAGGTGAGGTCTTGGCCTTTTCCATGGTCTGCGGAGGGACACCTGCTCCACCATGGGGTTTCTCCACGGGCTGCAGTGGCATCTTTCTCTTGGGGAGGAAGGGGGGGTGAGCCTCCTCCGCCACCCTTTTCTGGCCTTGGTGCCTGCACAATTTCTTGTATCTTCTCACTCCCTTCTCTGGGGGCAAAAAAGGGGCTCCTTGCATTTTTTTCCTCCTAAATGTGATTCTCAGAGGTGCTGTGACCGTTGCTGATGGGCTCGACCTTGGTCAGCAACATCTCTGGCCTTGAGCCAGCTAGTGTTTGCTCTGTCAGGACTGCAGAGAGCTTCTGGCTGGTTCTTGCAGAAGCCACCCCTGCAGCACCCCTTCTCCACCAGAACCCCTTCCTTCACCAGAATCTTGCCATGTAAAACCACAACACTTAACAAAAAGAAATTTTTTTCCTGGAGAGTAAAATTTAACTGTAATGCTTGAAGAACAGAAGCTTAAAATTTCAAAACTGACAAAGCCTAGCAATTGAACATATTATCAGACTTTAAATACAACCGAAGCTCAGAAAAAAATTTAAAAAATTTATTGCTGAATGCAAATAAAATATTTTAACTTACAGGAAAATAGAGACTCATGCTAAACTTAGGAGACATAAATATACTGACATTTATATACAAATAAGACTTAGAAAACAAAGTAAAAAAATAATAGAGTCTGAGTCTTCCACCACCTACCCTTAGAAAAGAAACCTTGAAAGTAAACAATAAAAAATCATTCAGAAAGCTGGAAAAATTTGCATTTCCCTACATTGGAAATGCAAAGAATGCATATTAATACATGCAGAAATTTACAAATGATACAGTAGGTTTAGGAAAAAAAACCCTACAAAACTAATTATTCATTAAAATTGTAACTGTTGGGGGAAAAAGCTGAGAAATATCAGGTTTTTGGTCACAATTTAAATCAAAGACTACGACCCGATCTGCACAGCATTTGATAAGTGGAAATTCACAGAATCTGTGTTACCTCTTGTTGAAATTAATGGCTTGTCAGCAGATGCAGAATTTTAGATTAGCATTGCAGTGAAGAAGGTGAATATATTGTGAACAAGCTTTTAAGTCAGATGTTTTTCAACTTTGCTGTTTCCCATTTCATAAGAAATTAGTTTAAACTCTGTTATAATTGTGATTTTGACCTCCATGTGGAGAAAAGAACAACATCAAATGGAGTACCGCAGCGATCAGTACTGGGGCTTATTTTTATAATTTAATATTTTCATTTAAGAGCATGCAGGAAGATATGAAGTCAACTTATTTTATGGTTTGTTGATTTTTTTTTTTTCTTAACAGCCAGATTTTGAAAGAAAACAAACAAGAAGACAGCAGACCTAACCTACACATATATCTGGGTATTCTGGAACAGCAGCTTGACTTCAGTGCAATTGCTTTAATATTAAAGAGCAGTTATACATGAAGAGACAGCTAATAAACACAGCCCAGCAATGAAGGAAGAGAAGATGAAGAAACACCTGTGGTGCGTGACTAAATATGAATTTGCTGTATTATCACCTTAATAAACAGTTAAAACTGTAAAGATCACAAACTAAGAAGTAGTACCTTTCAGCATATGCAAAATCAGATATCTCTGCATCTAATACAAATATTAATCTCAGGTAAAAGAACACCAAAAATAGAGAAGATTGATTTCCCTTTATACTAGACTATAGCCAAATGTAAGGGGAGAAGATGATTTTTCAAAAAATACATTCAGCAACGTAGAATTATTTCAAGATAATCATAGAAAACCAAGGCAAGAAATCTCAGTTAATCTCTCTCCTTCATTACCAAAACCTACACCAATTCTGTTCTTTAAGGAATACTTCTATGAGTATTCCAAAGATAGTCTAGGACTTTCAAGGATGGGTCTTAAGTGAAATGACTTTCTAGGCCCTTGTTCACAGATATTCTCTATGAATTTATGCTTTAGATGACCTAGAGATACCTAGACAAAATAGAATTTACAGTGTGTAATTCTGAACAGTATATCCAAAGCTGATAAAACAAAGATCTGTAGTCTTTTTATGGAGAGATTATGTCCTATACTATTTTTGGGACCCTGGGACTAAAGAAGTCAGAAAGGATCCAATGTTGGACCAGCCTAGACAGTGACAAACTGGACACAAAGGCTTTCTCCCTCAGAAGGGCTGTTGAAGATAAAATATTACAGATGTCAGATGTTCAAATCCTTTGACTCGCCTCCTTAAGTTCTGATCTCCTGAAAGGTACAGACAACTCTAATGGTTCTTCCCATGGTCCAGAGGCTATACCTTTATTGGGTATTATTTTCAAACAGCTTTTCTTTAAATGAACTATATCCTGATCCTAAAAATACTGAATGTACTTCACTCACATTAACTACTGCAAACTTTGTGGATTATTGAAGAGTTTTGTTATTGACTTTTTCAAGGCCTACTGCTTTGAGATCTCTAATTATGCAAGCTTTCACATTAATAGAATAAATAGTTTAGGCTAGTATGACCTTTTGAACTTCAGAATCAGTGCTTTCTTGTGGGATTCATTGCTAGGCCAATCTCGATCATCTTTGGTAAAGTCGTGGGAAATAGGAGAGGTGCCTGAGGACTGGAGGAAATCAAATGTCACTCCAGTCTTCAAAAGGGGCAAGGAGGAGGATGCAGGTAACTACAGACCAGTAGGCTTCACCTCCATCCTTGGAAAGATGATGGAATGACTTATCCCCAGTGCAGTCTTTAGGCATCTCAAGGATAAGAGGGTCATTATGAGCGGTCAACATGGTTTTACCAAGGGGAAGTCAAGTTTGACCAATCTGATAGCCATTTATGAGGATATAACTAGGTGGATAGATGATGGTAGGACAATAGTTGTGGTTTACCTTGATTTCAGTAAAGCATTTGGCACTATCTGCCACAGCATCCTCACAGCTAAACTGAAGTGTGATCTGGAGGATCTGGTAGTGAGGTGGACTGTGAACTGGTTGAATGAAAGAAGTCAGAGAGTTGTGGTCAATGGGGCAGAGTCTAGCTGGAGCCCTGAATCTAGTGGAGTCCCTCAGGGATTGGTACTGGGAGCAGTACTATGCAATATATTTATCAGTGATCTGGAGGGGGGGATCAGAGTGTGCAGTCAGCAAACTTGCTGATGACACAAAACTGGGGGAAGTGGCTGATAAACCAGAAGGCAGTGCTGCCGTCCAGTGAGATCTGGACAGGCTGGAGAGTTATCAGGAAGAAACTTAATGAGATTTAACTGGAGCAAGTGTAGGGTCTTGCATATGGGGAAGAACAAACCCAGGTACCAGTATAAGTTGGAGAGGAGCATAGGGAAAAGGGACATGTGGGTCCTGGTGAACATCAGGACAACCATGAGACAGCAATGTGCCCTTGTGACTAAGAAGACCAACGGCATCCTGGGGTGTATTAGAAGAGGTGTGGTTAGTAGGTCAAGAAAGGTCCTTCTCCCCCTCTACTCTTCCCTGGTGAGGCGTCATCTGGAATATCGTGTGCAGTTCTTGGCCCCTCAGTTCAAGAAGGACAGGGAACTCCTTGAGAGAGTCCAGCGCAGGGCCACTAAAATGAGTGGAACGCCTTCCTTATGAGGAAAGGCTGAGGGAGTTGGGCCTCTTTAGCCTGGACAAGTGGAAACTGAGGAGTGACCTTGCTAATGTCTGTAAATATGTAAAGGATGAGCGTCAGAAGGACAGACTCAGGCTCTTCTCAGTGTTGTCTAGCAATTGGACAAGGGGCAACAGGTGCAAGCTGGAGCATAGGAGGTTCCAAGTGAATATAAGGAAAAACTTTTTCACTGTGAGGGTGATGGAGTACTGGAACAGACTGCCCAGAGAGGTTGTGGAGTCTCCTTCTCTGGAGACATTAAAACCCAACCAGACGTGTTCCTGTGTGACCTAACCTAGATGATCCTGCTCTGGCAGGGGGGTTGGACTAGATGATCTTTCTAGGTCCTTACAACCCCTAACATTCTGTGAAAAAAGCATACTCAATGCAGATTCGAATGAATAGGGTATAATTCTAGTTAGATGGAACATAATTTAGCAAATAGTGGTTTATATTTTACATTTGGAATTAAAATTTTCTAATTAGGCAAGTGAAAAACTTGCCTAATTAGAATTTTTTCATTTATTTTTTCTTTTAAATGAAGTTTAGTCATCTAGTTGATCTTGTCCATATTTTTACAGTAATTCTATTTAGTAGTTGATCCACCCTGTTAATTATCACATTTTGATTAAGTGCACACTCTAAACTCTTCCTACACTGATGTCCTAAACTACTGTCTCTTTGTAAACTACAGTAGAAACAGAAAGAACAATGAAACAGAACATTAGAAGTTTCACCCAGTAGTTAAGACTTACATTGCTGAGGGAAGAGTACATGACTTAATATATAATAAAGTCAAATATTTAAAGGAAATAAAAGGAAATTCAAAATATATATCCTGAAACATTCTACAATTCCATAAGTAGAATTCTTTTATGGTTTTGCATATTATAGCTTGATAATCACATTGAAGAGAAGCTTTCAAATTGATATGTAAAATTGACACTTTGAATATTATGTAAGATTCACTTAAAAAAAAAGAAAATGTTTTATAATTAGGATAAATACGTAAGCAAAGTGATCATTGACATTAAGATTTCTCCATAAGTTGTGAGAGTGTTTCCTTTTGCAGGAGCACAACATATTTCTTGATGCCAACTTAATTTAATTGGATGCTCTTTGATACTGCAGAGCAATTGAAGTGTTCTTAAAATGGTAAGCTGTATCATAAAAGTACAACTAATATGTTTGGGGAATTGATTCGAGAAAATAGACTTTTGCGGGAAGGGAAGGGAAGGGAAGGGAAGGGAAGGGAAGGGGAAGAAGTATTTTTCAGTGACACTCTACAAGGTTAACAAAATAGTATAAAGTACAGTTAAGCAGTGGTAATTATATGAGTAAGTAACCCACAGTAAAACAGTAACAGATTTCTAACTTTCATAAAGTATTTATAATGAAAAATAATATAATTCAGAAGAAAAACAAGAAAAAAACAAAATCTCCACAAAATAGAAAAAAACCTTTCTCCTGGATTAATATCTGAAGATAGTCACTCTCCTATGGACTTGCGAATAAAGCTAAAATTCAATTCAGAATGAGATGGAAATGATGGTAACCTTTACTAAAGGCTTCTCTCTTGAAAAAAAACTTCTAGGTGGTGAGAAAATATCTTTGGGGCAAAGCACTGTTGTCCTTCACAATGGAAAATTTTCAGTTATGGCTGTGTCTCATTATCCAGGACAATTTAATTTCTTATAAATAATAGTAAATATTAAATCTGTGCACTCTTATTGGAAGCCATCACCCACAATATCCCATTTTCTAGATATCCCTATTGCATAATACCTATTCTAATATGTACATTTTTCAGCCATTCAAAAATGGGTCCAGGGCATTCTTTCATGCTCTGCTGGTGTTCCTGTTGCAGAAGGAAGTCCAGTGTCATTTAGTCTCTGCACAAACCAAAGTTCTTCACTAGCCAAAATGTAAGTAAGAGTCCAGTTCTTGGTTTGTTGGGTTTTGGGTTTTTTTTTTTTTCCCCAAGGAGATGCAGCTGGAATGGACAGAATAAGGATGAAGTGGAACATTCTCCTTGAAGCCAACAGTCATGTACTCAGTAAGGAGCATGCATCTCCTTGTATTATGCTCTCACTAAAATCAGTAACTGTCATAGACCTCTGCTTGTATTTCTCATCCTTCTTTTGATAAAAAAGCACTAAGTGTACAGCACTAAGCTGGAATGAAGGAAACATGCAGATTTTGGGAGTTTTTGCACTCCTTGTAATTTTTTTCACTGAAATATTATTATCTTATAGAAGGGTTCTGTCCCCTAAAGTGAGCAGGGAATTCAGCTTTACAATATGTTCTCAAAAAGATCAGCCCAGTATCTGAGGGATTCCAACTTCTTCTAAGCTCCAACAAAGTCAGAGCTCATTATAACAAACCTTTTTAAGAAAGCACCCCTATTCTTGAAGACGTAGCCCCTGTCAGAATTGGATAAGCAATCAGATGTCAGAATGAAGGAAAACTTACTTGAAAATAATTTGTATGAAAAAATTTAGAGCTTTAACAGGGAAGAGGTTTGGAGTGACTTCAGGTGGAAAACAGTGCTTATGTAGAAATGAAACTGTGCTATGAATAAAAGCACACAGAAGGCATCTAACATGTAAAATTGAAATATCCTTTACGTACAGGATGCGAGAGTAAGATGCAAGAAAGGATATTGTACAATAGAAATGGACTCTTACATTGAGCCATGGCTAGACCCATGAACAAGCAATCTGTTTATATTTAGAAGACTATGATAAGTAAGGTCCAACATTATAAAACTGGTGCAAGTTGTGGAACCATCACAATGTTCAACTTAACAAACTTCATCAAATTTAAGTCAACAAATCAGCCTCAGTTGGAATCTAAAATGAATTGTATTCATACTTTTAAATTAAAAAAAAATTGGATTTGTATTTTTAAAAGAGAGGGGACTTTCACCTTTATTCTTTAAAACAAAATGGGGAGATCAGTAAACGCAGCAACATCATTCCCAGAATAATTATGGATACTACTTTGCCCTAACATTTTTTGCTGAAATACTTTCAAGAAAGGAACAGGACTACTGGTTGCTGGAATCTGTAAATCTATTCCAGATATGTGGACCCCAAAATTCTCCTGATGAGAGAAATAATACAAGAAATTGCATTTCCCAGCAAAGAAACTGGAATCTGGAAAAAGGAGAGACAAGCTGAGAACTCTGTAACATGGTTGACAGGTTAACATTAATGTGGTCATAAAGCTGAGTTTAGAAACTTCTTTTATTTTACTATAAGCTATAGCACTATATAAATGAAAACTCTCTTAGACCACAGTGCAAGAAAGTGATAAGGAAGCTGGTATTTTTGCATAGTCTAAAAGGGAAAAAACATCTCATTTCTCAGTGCTCCTGAAAGCACAAGACACTGCTGCTCTCCTATGCATACTAAAATTCCAAGAGAACGTGGAAAAGCATTTGGCCTCATGTTTGTAGTTGAATGTACACAGAGATGACTTGGGTTCTTCTCAAAAGCAAAACATTTACAAAGGCTCGTGCTATTCCATGGGGAAAATCTGCATAGACTTGTCACTTTTTTGATGTTAAACAGTTTTGAAAGCTGAACATTTTTGTACCTTTTAAAGCATTCAGTTGTAAACTGCAGTAGATTAATCTAAGGTACTTATGTAATGTGTTAGGAGTTGTGTAAATTTCAGGCTTCAAGAAACTCATACTTTATATTCCTTCAGTAGGCTTTGTCAGATACACTATTGGATTCTTTCTCCTCCTTATATAAGTTTCTCTTGGGCATATAGTATAATGCTGAAGTGCTTCTCTACAGTTATTCTCTGAAGCAAAAAAATATATTTACATTTTCATTCGTGTAAATAATGTTGTGGATTTGTATAAGACAACTCGCTTCTATCTGCTCTTATCTCTAAAATTGCCCACCAGGTATAGTAAAATATAAACTGTTTTGTATTTTCTAAATTTCCTTTCATTTTTTAACACTTTCATTACCTCAGGTACATCAAGAAGCCTCCTTCAACTAACCTAAAATAAGAAATGAGTGGTGAAGAGAATTAATGTCCTTATTTCATGTATTTTAGCAGGTATAATACTTGAGCATGGGTATGTAGTTTATATCTACATATCACATCAGTCTGCATTATATTTGAGTACAGACATACAATTGAAATTAAGAATAACCTGTAGCCAGCAAGTCAAGGGAGGTTATTCTGTCCCTCTATTCCACTCCTGTGAGACCCCACCTGGAGTAGTGTTCAGCTCTGGGGTCCCTAACAGAAAAGGGTCATGGATATGTTGGAGAAAGTCCAGAGGAGGGCCACAAAGATGATCAGAAGGCTGGAGCACCTCTCCTATGAAGACAAGTTGAGAGAGTTGGGTTTGTCAACAGGGACAAGAGAAGGATTTTGGAAGACCTTCTGACAGCCTTGCAGTATCCAAAGGGGGCCTGCAGGAAAGCTTCCCTCCCTGGAAATGTTCAAGGTGAGGTTTGATGGGGTTTTGGGCAACCTGTTCTAGTGGAGGGTGTCCATGCCCATGGCAGGGGAGTTAGAACTAGACGATCCTTCAGGTCCCTTCCAAACCAAACCCTTCTGTTTCTGTGATTCGATGAATAAGTCCCGATACTTTCAATCCTGTATCATGTTATTCACTGTTTTCCAGATTTATTTAAAGTCCTCCAGATTTATTTAAATTCCTCCTTAAAAGAAAAAAACCACAACCCCCCAAAAAAACCCACCAAAACCCCCATCAAAAACCAGAACAAACACAAAAAAAGGAAACAAAAAACACCAAAAACTAAACAAGCCCCCAAAACAATAAAAAAGTATCCATGATTTATGAAAACATGTATTAACACGCAATTTATGTTGATTCTTGGAATTACACAATGTACACTCTTATTCACTGCAGAATGTACACCCTTACTCATTGCAAATGGCAGAACTGAATGCAACAAGCCTCCCCGTACATGTAATAAGTGTTTAGAGTTTATTTTCCCTCAACCCGTATATAAAACAGCTTTCATTCTGGTTTGTGGAAACAGTGTTTCTGAGAAATGAAGTATGGACAGCTTTAGAAATGTAAAGGGGTTCTGATACCAAATTAGAAGTAGAAAATACTTTGTTGCATCACAATCTACAAAAAAAGACTGTGCAAGAATTTCCTCTTTCAATGCAACCACTAGTCATACCCTGTCAAAGGAGGATAGATAGAAAATTATTTCAAAGAGAAGGTGTGAAAGTTTTCTCAAACTTCAAGCACTGTTTTGATTAGCTTTAGTATGCATGGATAAATATTTTTCAAACATAAAATTCAAAGTAGAAATCCCCTGGAACACACCACTCATAAGCACCTCATGATTTAGGATTTTG
This sequence comes from Zapornia atra, assembly GCA_013400835.1. Taxonomy (NCBI): domain Eukaryota; kingdom Metazoa; phylum Chordata; class Aves; order Gruiformes; family Rallidae; genus Zapornia; species Zapornia atra. The sequence continues at coordinate 20,137 of VZTU01003952.1, forward strand.
TGGACAGTGAGGAGTGGTTATTGTTTCTATTTTAACAAGTAGAATATCTGCATGGTAGATGAAACCAAGTGAACAAAATGTGTCACAGTACTACTTCAGTATTCCCTGGTGATCCAGCTATCACAGAAATGGAAAAGCACAAAAGTTAACTTATGAAAAATAAGCAAGCATGCCAAAAATGACCTAATCTTTCCTTTTCTGCTATTGCATGTGTCATCATTCTGTTAACAAATATTCCTGTAATACTGCTATGCAGTTATAACCTATAACAACATAAAAAGTAGCAGCATTAGACTCCGTCAATACCTGAAAAAACCTACAAATTCTCTCTGTCAATGCCTGAAAAAAACTACAACGTACACATGCTAAGAGAATTAACTCTCCACTCTTTCCTGCTGAATTGTTTTGCTCCCAAATGATCTTTCAAATGCCACTCTTTTTCAATGTCAACAGATTATTTGTTTTCAAAAGGAACAAGTATTTAGCCATAAAAGCTATTTTGCCACAATGAAACAAAACCACTTCAATATATTTTGTCTCCTAATTAATATATAAGCCTTCTATACTAACAGTTCAGAACCCTTGAAAAGTACATAATACCCTCTCTTGGTGTACTTAATATGTAAAATTTCCTCATACTTAAAAACCTCCAAGATTATGTACAAATTATGGAAATCTTTGTTAGGAAAACATTCCCAGAACAAGAAGTGGAACGAAAACCAAATTCATTGTCCCACAGAAAACCATTATGTAATAAGATACATCAAAGTTTTTAAAAAAGGAAATGCTAAAAAGTTGTCTGAAAAACTTTTCTGAAGTTTTGCTGAAAAATTTCAAGTAAAATATATATTTTTATAATTGCTGACAGTAATATTTATTTGTTTTCTTCTGATGTCCTCATAATAGACTAAGACGATGGTGGGGCTTTATTTTCTTTTTTTTTTTTTTTTTTAATGAATGGTGTATTCTATGGAATCTCATGTTTCAGAACTACAGGTCTTTTTATTTTAGGCATGATATTTTAACTTAACTAGCTACTTGGATTGCTCCCAATTGGAGGCAGCCTAATTTAGTAATTCAGCTGTAAGAAGAAACTAAGCGGGCTGTGCTTCAAGCTGCTGCTGCCATCTTTGGTATTTCATCGGTTTTCATTGTGTTAAGCACCTTCTACAGAAAAGGCGTCAAGAACATGTCAGAATTTTGAAAAAGTTTCCTCCTCTTGAATAACAAAGGTTGGATTCTTGAAAATCAGCGCTTTTTTAAATAAAAAAGCGTCTTTCTCTCCAACTTCATGTGTCTCTGGGAACTAAACTGAACTCCTTAACCAACCTGGTTAGGACATTTCTCTGAGATTCAGTAGAGAAATTTGCCTAAGAGATTTTCAAACAAACTAGTATATTAGCTACTTTTAATTTACTCTACACAAAATATCTAGTTTCTAAGAGTTTGATCTTTCATTCTAGCCCTATATTTATGTAGGCCGTTTGGAAGATCTTTTGAGATGAGGAATGCAAAATAGATGTTTCTGGATTAAATATATATTGCAACATTTCCCACAATGGGAGCACAGGTTTAGAAAGAACCCTGCACTATTTCAGATCACAGGCTGCTTACAGTTTCATACAAGTGTTATCTAGAAAATTGCCCATGTGTGTCCTCAGGGCTTCTACATTGACTGTTGACAGGAGCCAAACCTTCATTATAAGCAAAGAGAATGCAGCAGCTGAAGAGTTGTTGCTCTGGCAAAGCAGACAATTCCTGAGTCACGGAGGTGAAATCTCATGCCCACCTCCTGTGAGGCCACCTGGCAGTTCTGCCAGAAGGCTGGGTGTCCTTTCACTCTGTAAGTCAACTTTCCCAGTAATGCAGCTGCTCAAATGTAAGGCTGCTACATCAGCTGCAGCGCTGACAGCTGGAAGCACTGGGCCCAGGCAATGCAGGAGGCATCTGGGGTTGCCCCCCCCTTCAAGTCCCCAGCACTCTGGAAAACTGTCCGGGACCTGTAGGACAGAAAAAAAAAAAAAAGTCTTGACTTGGTATTTCAGGATCCAGTACTGATCTCTACATCATAGAGGGACAGTAAACTGTCTTTACCTATGGCTTTTGTACTAAGATGAGAAATCTATTTCACCTTGCATATTCTTCTGAGAGAGATGCTAACAACTGAATTAAAGCCTCCAAATTACAGCAAGCTCTCTTCCTTGAATATCTGCAATAGAATCCTGTCTCCTGACAAATAAAAGTCAAGTTGGCTTTGCAACACACACTTCACTTTTTAACAAAATCATGTGATACCCCTTTCAAATGGGACAATAATTCTGCTTTCCCCCTACTGTTGCTTCAAGTGTTAAGTCAACACAGCGTTCAGAAGAGACATTAGGAAAAAGTTCTTCAACGAAAGGGTTATTGGGCATTGGAACAGGCTGCCCAGGGTTTGTGATGGCTAGATGAGGTGCTCGGGGATATGGTTTAGTACAGTTACAGTCAGACTCGATGATCTCAAAGATCTTTTCCAATCTGGTGATTCTGTGATAGACAACACTAACAGACAGTTGTATTCCCAAATGTTAACCCTAGGCAAATTTCAGTATCATTTTATACCAATAATAAAGCTGATTCTATATTTATACTATACTAATCGCTGCAGATTGTCTGCTTTCATGCTGCCCCACCCTCACTTGAAGATGTGTTGCACCATTTTTATAAATATAAACTTTTAAGGAACAAAGTCACCAATTTGCATTGTATACAAAGTTATTTAATACCATTGGTTGCTTTCTGATACCTACTTCCTGATGAGATCTGAATTTTAGAATGAGAAACATTCTTTTTTCCTAGACCCAGAGAGAAAAATAGGCTATAAATGTGAGTCAGAAAGAGGGTTTTATCAGATTGTTCTATATTCTTTTCTAACCTCTAGCTGAGGAATGACATTGTTAGTTTTGATCTCACAGACAGACTTTCCAAAATTTTTAATAAGAAGAAAGCTGAAAAAAAAAATAGGGAGGAGGCTTCTCAAGAGAACAAGTATCTATCCAATGTGTATGGAAAGATATCTCCCTGAAAAAAGGGTACATATTTTAATAAAATATTTCCAATATTTTTTTTTTGTTAAAATAATGCTTAAAATGACAGAAGAGTTAAGCCACACAACTTTTAAAAATAATAAGTGAAAACTATGTATATAAAAAAAAAGCATTAAAATGTTCATATAGTAAAAATATATGTTTAGTGTTAATATTGATGTAGAACAATATTGCAGTTTGCCTAGATCCATCATGTGGGAATGCAGCTGTGACCACTTCTAAACCATCTAGAACTGAGCATGTAACACAGCTGGTATGAGCATATATGTTACTGATTGCTAATTGCATAGGGCTTTGCCATCATAAAATCCCTCTGAGTCAGTTCCAGTAGATTCAAGAACATCCTGCAAAGACCAAATACCTCTCTTGCTCCAGACATGACAACGAGTGCCTGCCCCAGAGAGCTCACCATCCGAGTAAGTAAAATTGAACACATTCTACATATTGCCTGTGTGCAACACAGGAAGGTAAGGAGATGCACACAAATGCATGTGGTAGGTCAATCAGAGGACCATGGTGAGAATCACAGCACCCCTAACTCTGACTGCAGAGCTCTAACTATCATGCTACACGTGAAAGATACTTCTGAGCTGTGGCAGGTTTTATATCAAGCCCTAAGGATTATAGAATGTGGCTGATAACTGTGATTAGTATTTATTGTTTGCTGTGTACCAACAGCATGCTTGGAGCAAAAACCAAAGTGAAGACAATGCTTGCTGGAGAGAGAGGGGAGGGGAAAAACTAAACGTGACAGATAAAGAAATGAAAACAATTACAGATCTATCATGCTGGCTTAGAATCCATGTGGTTACAAAAATAATAAAGTTAAATAATAAAGTTGCCTGCAGGCAATATAAAAAGGATTTAATTATTTTTGAATTACCCATCTTGGATGAAAAATCATTTCCAGAACCAAGAGAATTTAATATTCTTTTGACCCTGGCATGAACTATATTTTAAAGAACTTTTAGGTAGCACAGCTGTGTATCCCTGCTTTGTTAATAGCATGTATGACATCACATCATCCACAAATTAAATTACATGAAGCACATTTGTAAATAGAATGTGAGGTTGTAGTATATTTAATGGTAAACACAATAAACTATGCTTGTCTATTATTTGTGAGCTGTGGCACACGGTGTTTATGGATTTCACAGAAAAATACTTTGTTTTGGGGTTTCCTTTGTTAGTACTACTGCATTCCCTCTCCTTTAAAAATGGATAATTTTTCACCATATACAACATATAAAAATATAATCAGGAAAAATCAGACCTTTCTCCCCTCGCCCCCTTTTGGCTTTTTTGGCTCTAGATAAACAAGCTGATGCTATTACGCTGAAAGAAAGATATACATGTAGGAAGCCATTGCAAGGCTGGCTAAAAGTTGCATTAATTAATGTAATTTAACCCTATCTAGCAGCAATGTCCTAGGTCTGTTTTTAAAGATAGCCTCTGATTGACCCCTATAAATGGACACTGTCATAAATATACTCACGGCTTTCTGTAAGATCCTGTTAGCAGCTTCCAGAGTCAGGTTGCATTTTTCATTCCTGTAACTACAGCATCATACTTGGAACCCTAATTCCTTTGTCAACAGTAGAATACTTTCCATGTCTACACTTACCTATACACACTCAGGCTCCCATCGTTGCTCCCCTCTGTTTTGATTTCACCCAGAATTATGGATTCATCGATCCAGAACTAAGGAGGGTCACGTTCCAGAAGAGGAGAAATTTCAGGCATGTGCTCATGAACATTTGAAGGAAGTTGTAAGTTTATTTCCTAATGAAGAGGAGGCCAAACTACTTTCTCTAGCAAGTGACTACAGACAGTCTTGAACCGCTAAGAGTGACACAGATCTTCAAAGCTGTTTTGTTTTGTTTTGAAATTTTTAAAAAGGAGATACAACATAAATAACATGGCAATCCACAAAACCAGTCATTTTTTCTGTGATGGTACATGAATATCATGTTAAGAGGTGTATAAAATATTCTGAGTATATGCGGGTATTCTTAGGTCAAATTACCTAAACATCTGTTTTGGTTAACTATTAATAAATTAATAGCTTAATTCATTACTTTAGAAATCAACATTTTAAAATGTGATACAGCACAAAAATACTACCAGAGTGGTTTTCTCTGATAGTTCTGATATTCTAATAATAAAACTTCCCATCTCCAAAAGATGGTTGTCTAATTATTAAGAATTGCGAGACTGCAACAACTAGTTAGGGCCAAGAATACAGTGGCAGTAGCTTTTCATGATGGCTCTTGACCAGAACATGGAAAACACACATAGAAAGCTGAAAGGCTATAGCAAATAATTGTCCAGTTTTTGAAAAAAAGTTGACTTTGAAATAAAAAATCCAACAATAAAATCCTACAACTGTTAGATATTAGAGGCGTAAACTAAGTTCACTTCTCTTATTAAATATGATTAATATGCCTATGTTAAAAGTACCAATTCAAGCTAACTTTATTGCAGGAACACTGAAATAATTTTAAATACCATATAGAGGAAGTTTTTAAGTAACCTCTCTATCCCATTCCATACAATTATGTTACAATACAATAATGCAGTTGCAATTAATTATAGTGTCTAACTTCACACAGGAGGAATTCAAAAATGTTAAAGACACATGTCCTATCTGTCTGCAATAAATACTCTATTGCTAGACAGCTAAATTGCCTGTCAAATATTCTCATGAAGCTTTGATGGGCACTTCTGTTTTACGATAAGTCTTTTTTTTCTTTTTACTTGTAGTAGAAATACCTTGGCAGAACACGAAACTACTTTAATGGTCTCTGTCTTTTGCCTCTGAAAAGAGTACGGCATAAAAATTAAGAGCATATATTTTTGCAAGAGTTCTGGAAAAGTTCTGTTTGCTCCTTCATTTGGAAGAAAGACCTAAACGTATTTATTTGAAGTTGTCTTTAAAATTATGCACAGAAGGGAAACTTAGAAATGTCTAAGAAGAGTTAAGGCTAAAAATTAGCTTTCTGCATGCTTTGACTGAAAAGTTATTGACAAAAAGAAAAACTCTAACTTCTTCATAAGGTCCAAAGCTTTTAAGTCTAGAAATAAAATTTTACACCACTTTTCCCAGTGACCGCCAGTACTGCTCACTAGCGTGACATAGCCTTTTGCCAGTCAAACAGGAAAAAGCAGCATCTTACGACTTTCCCAAGAAGAGAAAAAATTGGGATCTGTGCCTTTAGCCTCTGCTTCCTTCAGTCACATGACAGCTAGAAGTGACATAGGAAAGGGAATCATCAAGGTAAACCAGGAGACTTTCCAAATATCTACGTAGAGAACTTATCTTTGACTACCTGAAATGTTTTAAGACTTGCATTTGAAAGAGCGTTCCCTGTCAGGGGAGATGGGTGAAATTAATGCAAACTGTAAAACATTAAGATATTATTTTTTCTATGTTTTCATTGATTCATGATTAGTTATTGTCCAAAAAAAAAAAAAAATCAATGTAGCTAATGAGGTATTCTTTAATAATGATTATAATTTCCTAAGAAAGAAATGTACTGTTCATATGTAAATGAGGTTTCCGGTTAATGAATAAAGCCAGTCAATCAATCAGATCTGCAGAAGGAAAAAATATGGATAAAATATTTTTTTTATCCTTTGTCCTTTGTTCCTTGACTTAGGAAAAAAAAAGGCTATTAATGTGTTATTGCAAAAAAATTTATATTTTGTAAGCAATTACTAAAAAAAAAAAATAAATTTGTCCAAAGGAACACAAAGGAAAAGTATTTTAAATCCTGCTTGAAATTAATAATCTATAAGATTTTGTGTAGAATGACATACCAACATTGTACCTTAAAATACTAAAGCAGACCAGAATGATCACTGCACTGAAATGTACACTAATGCTTCCTTTATCATACGAATGATAAGTAGATAAGGAAAAGATTGCTGCAAAAATGTGTTAGGAGTAGTCATCTTTTTATTGAACTCATAATTGAGCAATAATAGGACAGTGTTACAATGTAGCCCAGTTTCCAATTCATGTGTGTTTATAATGCCTCTGGCAAAAAGGTTAATAACATTTTCCTAAGGCATGTATGTTTCAAGGAGATATGCAACCATTTCTGTACCAGAAAAAAATTGCTCAGAGCTTTAGCAAGTGAGTATGTTCTTTAGGAAATGCAGTTGCAGCTTTTAATTTTTGTCCCTCTATCTGCACAACAATTTTTTCTTTGTTTTAGGAATTGATCAGAAGTAGGAAAGGAGGCTAGTCATTGCACTCCGTAGAACATAACCCGTCCTCTTCCACAAATCACATTCAACCACGGACCGGCTTTAGATTGTATTAGATTACCCTGTATCAAGAGGATGCCGAGTGTAAAGCTCGTGTTCAACAAAGCACTTAAAATTACCTTAAGAGATGTCAGAGAGCCTTGCAGAACAGGACGGGGGATGCATCGTACTTTGCAAGACCAAATAGTCAGTATAGTTTTCAAATTGGAATGTAGGTTAAATTGAATCTCTTTGTGCCTATATTACTGCAATGATAGGAACTGGGAGAAAACCAAACCAAACCAACCAACCAAACAAACAAGAAAGAAAATATAATCAGAAGAGTTCTGATGCCTTATCTAGCATAACATTTCAGCACATCAAAGGACATCTGACCTTCTTGTTCATGATAAATTCTCAAATGCTGATTCAACTTAAAAAAAACACCTTGTGCCCTCAGAATAAGCATTACACTGTTCATTCAAAAGCTTTTCTGTTAATATTCAGGTTATCATCACTGCATATGACTATTTCATAGATATTAACAAGTGCCACATTTTTTCATATCAGTTGTCATATTCCCACCTGAGATTTGCCTAACAAAAATAGTGATCCTGACACTATGAATTACTACCTGGTGCATAAACACATCTTCGGTTCATGCCGAATAAATCAGGTGCATCTAGGAAACACCGTATTTCTGTGATAAATCATGAGCCTTAGGCATTATGCTTTGCAGCACTTCATGTTTGCAGTTTACACAGAAATCTCATGATTTCCTTGAATACTTCTGAGGAGAATTTTAAAGTGCAATAAGGACAACTTCTGGGGGAAACTATAAATATAGGTAACTGCAGATGCAGTATAATATAGCAACAGTCAACATGGATTCACCAAGGATGAATCATCCCTGATTGTTTTAGATTTGCATGGCAAGGTTTTATCAGTGTGTGCAGGAAAAGGTGGGGGCGGGGGGAGGCCATGCTACAGGGATGGCTTCTGTGAGAAGTTGCTGGAAGCTTCCCCTGGGTCCAACAGAGCCAATACCAGCTGGCTCTAAGATTGTCCCACTGCTGGCCAAGTCCAAGCTGAAATCAACAGTGGTATCGAGCAGAGATTCCCTTGTGGCCTGTTGTGAAGACCATGGTGAGGCAGGCTGCTCCCTTGCAGCCAATAGAGGATGAGAAGGAGCAGAGATTACACCTGTGGCCCATGGAGGAACCCCAAACCAGAGCAGGTGGAACCTCCCAAAGGATGCTATAAGCCTGTGGAAACCCACGCTGGAGCAGGGTCCTGGCAGGACAAGTGGACATGTGGAGTAGGGAGCTGATGCTGGAGCTGGTTTGCTGGCAGGACTTGTGACTCTGCTGGTGCAATCTGTTCCTGAAGGTGTGCACCCCATGGGAGGGACCCATGCAAGAGCAGTTCCTGAAGAACTGCTGCCCATGGGAAGCAGTCATGTTGGAGAAGCTTGTAGAGGACTGTATGCTATAGGAGGGATCCCACGCTGGAGCAGGGAAAGAGTGTGAGGAGTCTCCCTCCTGAGGAGGAAGGAGCAGCAAAGACAACATGTGATGAACTGACCACAACCCCAATTCCCCGTCCCTATGTTGAGTCTGGTTTTGCTATGACAGCAACTGGTGAGCAATCTCTCCCTGTCCTTATCTCGACCCACAATCCTTTCATTGTATTTTCTCTCCACTGTGCAGCTGAGGAGGAAACAGCGGAGCTGCTTTGATGGGTACCTGGCCTCCAGCCAGGGTCAACCCATCACATTAATCTAATGGCCATCTATGATGGGATGCACATTTCTGAAAGCATTTCTTAAACATCTCAGCAAACTCATTACTCTTGCCTAAGTGAAATCAAGGTAAGCATGCACACTTAACATGAGCTCTGCTGTTAGAAATTATTCATTCTATTAGAAATTATTCATGAGAATTATTTCTTGTTTAATATAGTATTGGATACACCCTGTAACCAGAGTTATAACTATTATGTCACTTATTTTGAGAATTGCAATAGCATACTGCTAATTAACAGTACCAGCTACAGTCACACTTTGTTGCAAAGTGTTTCCTGGGAGGGAAGGAAAATGAGACTAACGAAACAACTATTTATGAATTGCAGCACCCAAGTTTTGACTTCTTGTTACTTGTTACTCTTTATTTGTTGAAACAAAATAATTGGGAAAATGGAGTAAATGCAAGAAGTGAAAAGGAGCCACCAACCTTCTTCAGTTGTGATCAGAAATAGATGAAGCCTGATTAGATATGCAAGTTTTAAAACAGACACAAATGACTCCCAATATAATAAATAAATAAATATGTCAGGTGCAGTCTTGCAATTCAGATGTGTTCTTCTCTACTGAATTAGCTCATCTCTCGGAGTCTGTTCAATAGAGCGGTTTGCCTCACACAATCCAGAAAGAGGTTTAGATTTTACTTCTATGCCTATAGGTATCCTCTTTATTAAACCAATCAGTCTCTTGATCACACCATTTGTACCGCAGATTTACCTTTGATTAGAACAGAGCATCCCACAAATTCTAAAATTAAACTAATAATTCTGGCCGTGTTCATCATTATGAGGAAAAATTTCAATCTTCCTTTAGGGAAAAAACAGATTTTGAAATAACATCACATAACTGGACCAATTGTGTTTTGATCAGTTTGGGTCACCTGTCCTGGCTGTGTCCCCTTCCAGCTTCCTGGGTGACCCCCACCTTTTTGTTTGCCATGGCAGCATGAGAAGCTGAAAAGTCGTTGGCTGCTTGGCAATAACTAAAACATCAGTGGTTATCAGCACTTCTCTCATCCTAACTCCCAAACATGGCATTCTATCTGCTGCTAGAAAAGAAATTAGTCTATCCTAGCTGAAACCATGACAGAGGATTTTTAATTTCTCCCATCCCACATGAGCTTAAATGCAAATAAAGCACTGGACAAATGAAAAAACTATTGGCTGGTCTTAGACTCAAGGTGACATTGGTGTGATGCAGTATTTTTCACAGATTGGAGCAGCAAAATGACAAGGGCAACTTCCACAGGATTTGGAGTCAAAACCAAAACACCTTGTACTTAAAAATTACTCCTCAATTTCCATTCAGGCTCTCTTATTGTAACAGATCACACATCACAGCGGGGTTTCAATTTTTTGCAATATATTCATGCCATTCTGATTTCTACAACAGGAGGGTTGGACTTCCAATCCCAATCATTTTGTGATTCTGTGATTCCAGCAGCATTGAAAATTTTAGCTAGAGAAATTATCTTTTAAAATAAAATCTCAAATTCCTATAAGAGTTGTCTAATATTAACAAAATCTATTTTTAAAAGCCTAAACCAGAGATGTACCATATTACTATTTTACATGTTCCAGTTTTCTTGACAAGCATAACTTTTTCTTCTGCATGAGCAGTATGGGAGGGAGATGGCAATAACTGTTGAGCACTGGAAATATTATGTTCCTGTTTACAACAAAATAGTCTTATAAAAGGAAAACTATAAATCTGATATTTCTTCCTTTTGAGTTCGTCTCCTAAGGCTCCTCATTTTTTGTTCCTTTTTTGTTTACCTGAGTCCTCCACCTGGATAATTTAAAGCTGGAAGCATTCCACTTTGGCCTCCCAACACTACCAGGACCAGACTTGAAGCTGTCTGGATCTAAAGCAATGACTCAGACACCATGTTAAATGCTTGTAACCTAACCAAACCAACTATATTTAGAAAGTTATTAGACCGATTCCTCTGCAATATTAACATATGCACACACAAATTATTTTTTATTTAATGGCCAGCAAAATGGGAAGTTTATAAATCAAGTTTATTACACACTTCTGTAGCCTCAAGCAGATGAGCACAAATTAAATTTTACATTAATCTGCTTCAGTAGTTAGCACACAATTAAGATCTTGAAGAATTAGGCTGGTGGTAATAACAATATATGAAAATTTGATCTAAATCTTGGGATTTAACAGCAGTTTGTGAATGAGTTTGTACGCTGCCTAGGTTCACTGGAAACCAACTTGATATAATAAAAATAGACCAGGAGGAGAAATGTGTGACACACTGGATAAGCAAAATATTTTTCCTTTGTTATTTGTTCATGCAGTTTCTCAACTACTACTACTTCAGTTAGAAACTATCTATCTATCTGCTTTGCTTCACAAAACAAGAAAACAAACTGCTGTAGATATGTTAAGAATATCCTAAACACTCTTGTAGACTGTGAACACATCTGGACATAAGGAGACTATATAAGGAAATCTCTGTTATTACAACTGTCATTGTTTTATGATCCAGCATTAAAATATTCAGATTAATGACTGAAGACAGACATACAAAAATGTTTGTCAAAGAAACTGAACATCTTTTTAATTCAGTATGTTTCCTTCTTTTTAAAATTTCCTTTCAACTGAAGGGAATGATTTTGCAGAGTAATTCTAAGAAGTAGATGAATAATTGATAATAAAGGTACAAAAAAGAATGCTCATTTAAAACCATACATTTACCTTGATCTTCAATATACTGCCATTATTCTTTGTTCTTGGGTTGACTCACAAATATAGTATTTAAAAAAAAAGGGCCCCAAATATAACCTTGTTCTGGAATTTTTACTGGAACAACTGCAGCACAATTGTGGGTCTCTGATTGACACATTGATTTATTCCCAGCAAGGGTCCTGTAATTAATGTGACCTTTTGATAAGGTGGGAGATATGGGGTGAGACAAGTGCTCTCATGAGAGCTATTAGCAACTTCTGAGCAATTGCTAACGTTAGAGAGTTATCTTTTTTTAATACAGTTTGGAAGATAATTGACAAACCATGATAATGAGTCTGTATAGGGAAGGAAGGAGAGCATAGAAGAGGTGCAAGAACTGATAATTACTCAAAAAGAGGCGAGATTTCACCACTGCATAAACTGTGGCCTCAGGAATACAATTAGTAATTCCAATAAAATGTAAGAAAGAAATCATAGGTCTGTGTGGGCCAGAAAAGAAAAAAGTAGAAAACTTCATCGATCTTAACTCTGCCTTTACACAGCATAACAGGTGGTTTTATTTCTTCTTGTCAGATGGTATTTGTACCAAGGGAGTTTTCTCATTTCCCTTCCCATCTGGTTCTGCACACATTGATATAACATAATACCAAGATGACAAAGTTGTACTTATGTTACTTGAAGATTAGTTCGATAACAGAGTAACTAACCTGTTATTTCATAATCAAGATCCAGCATACCATTTGTGACCAAAAAAAGGTATTTAAGTTATGATCATTAGTGAAAACCAAGGTAAGACTGAGCTGACCTGAGCATGAAAATCTGTGACTTTTCTTTCAAAAGGATTAGGCAGTAAAAAAAAAACCTGAATAGTCAATGTGTGCACATATACATGTTAAAAAAAAAAAAAAGTTTTGTTTATAGTTATCAAAAATATATAAATCTGGAATGTGAATTATCTCATTATAAATTCAGATAGCAGGTCCTGGAACAGCACAAAATGGTAGAAAAGGCTGTAGGAGCGTAAGAAAAATGCAAACAAATGGAGACAAACATAAGGAGACTGATCCCAGATCTAAATGGAACAGTACGCTATGCCCATAGCTGGGACAAATGTGATAATCTAAAAGGGAAAACAAAACCCCTCCAGCCTCCACTGTGTATGGATTTTTGAGTATTCAGACTGACTGTGCTCTTTTTTTTTCCCCCTCTCTCATTTACAAGTTACAGCCTAGCTCCCAAAGCAAATCACTTGACAAAGCTTGCCTTTTTGGGTTAACACATCGTGGTAAAATTTTGTGGACTGAAGGAACCGCAGAATTTTTCAACATTTCTCCAGCACTAACTTCAACAGCAGTAGTTTGTGGCTAGTTGCAAGTGGCAGTAGATTATTTGCCAGAAACTTACTTAGGCAAAGATTCTCCTGTGCAGTCAGTCTTTCTGGAGTTGCATGCAAAACATGGTCACGGCAGCATGCAGTGATGCAAAGGTAGCAGCAGATCGTATTTGTATCACTAGGCAAAAGAAAGCATGCGGTAATTTCAGTACCAGTGATGAAAGGATGCTGCTGCTGAAAAGTGGAAAGCTTTATGGAATTCTGAATTTTTCAAATAATTAGGAAAAATAATAATCTATGTCTCCTCAGAATCTCTGGAAATACTTCAATTTTGAAATTATTGACAGACTTCACTGTATTTCTGTCATTGTAGCAAACTAAAATTTAAGTAATTCTCATATTTAAAAGCAGTTGTGCAAAACCCACCAGTACTTCTCTATAAGGCATCAGTTTACTCCACAAAATTTTAGCAAGGTGGTTTAGACCTCATGCATTTGTTTGCGCCTATGTATACACACATAAACACATGGCTGAACATTTTTTTGTGTTACCTAAATACATTTTAACAACATGAGTGTTATGAGGGAAATAAAAAGGACAGAGATGACAAATGGGACGAGAGAGACAGTCGTAAGTGTTGTGCAGTTATTGACATATAAAAATTGCATACTGAGCCTTACACATTCTTGTGACAAGACATTTTAATAAACTCTTTGTAGCCGCACCTCATCATCTCTCTTCTCTCACCCAATCTCCTTTTCTTGATGTCTTATTTAGAGAGTGATGCTGCAGCCATCAAAACTAACAGAAACTGGTTGTTACAATTCCAGCCCTCTGGAACTGGTGAGGTATTTAGCAATTGATTATGGAGGAGTCAGCATTGCACCTAGAATACTAAGTTAAAGAAAGGTAATAATGTGCAGTAGCTTCAGGAGAACTGCCAAGAAATCTATCAGGGATGTGATCATCTACCTTTGTGCAAAATCCTAAACAGAACTGAATCTATGTGCCCATGCCAGGCAGATAGTAGAGAGTATAAGAAAATTCTCCAGCCGTCTGAAAGCCAGCAATTAACATCAGTACTTCCAAGATTTTCCACTTTGACCAGAAAATGAACATGGTCATGTACTGCTGCACATCACTGCCCCTTTTAACTCCTAGTCAGCTTTGTGTGCTGGAGTGCTACATCCAACTGCAACAGCAGAGATGGGATCAGTGTGTGCTAAAATGCCAAGTACAGATGCAAATCTGTCACACCAGCAGATACGCCATGCAAGTATGTCCTTTGAAAACTGACATGGTTTTGTTCCAGCTGGCAACTAAGCACCATGCAGCCACCCACTCACTCCCCGTTGGTGACTGGGAGAGAATCAGAAGAGTGAAAGTGAGAAAACTCATGAGTTGAGATAAATACAGTTTAATAGGGAAAGCAAAAGCCACATGCACAATCAAAGCAAAACAAGGAATCCATTCACCACTTCCTATGGGCAGGCAGAAGTTCAGCCATCTCTGGGAAAGCAGGACTCCATCATGTGTAACGGTACATGGGAAGACAAACACTACCACTATGAACAGACTCCCCTTCCTTCTTCCCCATTTTTATATTGCTGAGCATGACATCATATCGTATGGGATATCCTTTTGGCCAGTTTGGGTCAGCTGTCTCAGCTGTGTCCCCTCCCAACTCCTTGTATCCTCTCAGCCTGCTGGCTGGAGGAGTGGTGTGAGAAGCAGAAAAAGCCTTGGCTCTGTGTAAGCCCTGCTCAGCAGTAACAAAAACATCTCTGTATTATCAACACTGTTTTCAGCACAAGTCTAAAATAAAACCTATCTACTGTGAATAAAATTAACTCTATCCCAGCCAAAACTTTTCCTTATTTTTTCTCTGGAATGAGCACAATGCAGGTAACTCTTCCTTCTCCTAAAACATCCTTAAGTTCCCCACTCTTCTATTGAAGAGTGCTAAGAAACAGGGGATGGTGTCTCTGTTCAGCAGGCAGCTGGAGACACAATGGGTGAACAGTTAGCATGAGTGTCAGAAACCCTGATGTATGTGCATCAGCTAAGTCATCACTCATGGATATTGCAAAGGGTCCAAACCACCAAAATATAAATCAGTGCAAAACAGCAATAAACAATCGCTGCTGTATGACCAGTGGCTGCTAAGTCTTGCATGAAAGAGCAAATCACAGAGAAGGTATATTACAATAGAAACTATTTGTAACCAAGTTGCAATTGTTTGTAGTCCCATGTACAAGCTCTGTATTAACAAAGGTGGGTTTCCCCCCCTCTACTTTAGTACATTACATTCCATTGAAGATAAGATTGGGTTTTGTAGGGAATGAAATCTTCATTACTTGTTTTTTATCATTCTGCATTAAACATACACTTATTTATTCTAATTTTATTTATGTTATATAATATTTTATATAAGTACTTGTTTTATATACTTTTATAATTATTTAATATTTATATATTAAACATAATAAGCACAACTACAGGCTTCACAGAGAATGGATTGAGGGCAGCTCTGAGGAAAAAGACTTAGGAGTGCTGGTGAATGAGAAGCGGGGCATGAGCTGGCAATGTGTGCTTGTAGCCCAGAAAGCCAACCATATCCTGAACTGCATCAAAAGAGGCATGACCAGCAGGTTGAGAGAGGTAATTCTGTCCCTCTATTCCACTCTTGTAAGACCCCACTTTACTGGAGTAAAGTGTTCAGCTCTGGGGTCCCCAACATAAGAAGAGCATGGACATACTGCAGCAAGTCCAGAGGAGGGCCACACAGACGATCAGTGGGCTCGAACACCTCTTCTATGAGGGCAGACTAAGAGAGTTGGACTTGTTCCGCTGGGAGAAGCGAAGGGTCCAGAGAGACTTAATTGCAGCCTTCCAGTACCTAAAGGGGTCTACAGGAAATCTGGAGATGGACTGGTTATCAGGCAGTGTAGTGATAGGACAAGGGGTAATGGCTTTAAACTGAAGGATAGTAGGTTTATATTAAATATTAGGAAGAATTTCTTCAGTATGAGGGTAGTGAGACACTGAAACAAGGTGGTCAGAGAAGCTGTGCCTGCCCCCTCCCTGGCAGTGTCCAAGATCAGGTTGGATGAGGCTTTGGGCAACCTGTTCTAGTGGAGGGTATTCCTGCCCATTGCAGGGGGGGTTGGAACTAGGTGATCTCTAAGATCCCTTCTAACCAAAATCATGCTATGATTCTACACGTATGTGTTAAACATACAGATGATAGTGCTGTTCTGTGACCTACAACATGAAATAACCTTGCTCATATGAGATGAGGCTTACACAAGTGTTGTGTCTACAATGGGAAAAAAAAGGAAAAAAAAGAAAAAAAAAGAAAAAAAAGAAAAAAAAAGAAAAAAAGGAGAGCAAAAAAAAGGCAAACATAGTAAAACAAAGTTTTAAGGGAAATAATCTGTGTCACTTGTGCTCATTAGTACTGCTGAGAACTGCCACGCCAGCACAGCCATTTTGCTGTCGGCATTCATATGCTGCTGCATTGTGCCATCCTGATGCTGCAGCCGACTCGGAGCTATCTGGGGATTGTTTGTGCTGTGTTCTGCTGCACTGTGCAGACATACCCTCAGGGTCCAGTGCTGCTTATTCACATTTCCCAGTAAGTGCTAACCCACTAATAACAACTCTTGCTATTGTTAACAGAGCAAGCAGTGCACATTTATTCTGCATATGTTTCCTCACAATTTACCCCATGGCGCTCTTAGTTGTATGAAAATCTACTCAAAACAGTGCAACAGAACATATTGGAAAAGAGGGAAAGCTAAAGGGTAGAAAGATTTTGATTTAACTTTTTTTTTCTCCTCCATAACTCTTTACTTGCAAATCTACATTGCATTATATTTGGGGTTTTCACGAATAAAAATATCCACTGAGTACTGAGCAAAATGGAAAGACATCAAGACAGAGAAAGTTGGAAAACAAAAGAAACCAGCCCTTAACTGATTTCATGATTCTAGAAGCCACAGCAACTATATTGTCATGCTAACATCATTGTCACTGGTAGAAATGAGAAAACCACTCTATTTAAAGATCACCAGACATGTGCTACAGATGTATGAGAGTAAAAGTCCTAAGGGATTAATGATTTTAGTTCCTAATCCGAAAAACAATTAAAAGGTACTTTCTGTTCCAAAGGGATACTCAGCCTTTTCAAAAAAAGGACAAGAGAAAAAAAGTAACTTAAGAATATACAGTATTCAGTCACAAACTTTAAGCATTTAATAGAAAAGACCAAAAACTTCTGTCATGGATGGTGTAATTGAAATGCAAGGAAAGTGGGACATGGGAAGAGCTCTGCTCACCTCCCGCCCCCCCCAAGAGTATCAACATCTCCCTAAAAAGTACACATTTACTCCTAAAAGGCCATGCACAGCAGCAGTTTTTGAATCTAAGATGGAGAGAAAAGCATGCAGAGTGAAGGAGAAATAGAAAAATGCCATTTGATAATTGCTTGTCACTTACAGAATACATTCCAAGACTACGGGAATGAGGAATGCATTAGGTCCCTAGAACTGTATGTGACATCACTGAAAGTTTCTTATGCATGCCTTTTTCTATTCATAATGGGTAACACATCCATTCCTATGCCTGAAATGCTAATAGCGGCCTGTTTTATTTCATTATTCTAAAAAAAGAAAGGGGGGGGAAGGAGGGAGGAAAAAAGGGAGGAAAATTGACTAAAGTCACAGCTTTTAAAAGTTTAAGTAGCTGGAAAAATGGGAAAGGATATGATAGTATGGTAGTGGAGAAACAGAACAAAACAAAACAAATTATAAAATCTAGTTCTACTTATAGTAAAGGGCTACAGTTTTCTTACAAGGATCTGACCATCCTGTCCCAGGTCTGTGAAACACTGTACAGAGCTTCAGAGACTAGAGCATTAGGAAATTTCCTGGGGAGGATTACTACCTCACAGCACATAAAGAGCCCTACAAGAAAAATGCAGGATTTGAAAGGAGAAGATAGAAAAGGGGAAGATACTTGAATCTTTTGCTTTATAGGCAGGGAACATTCAGAGCCTCCTGACATACCTACAGGCATGAACCTTTCACACCAGCATCAAGAGAAAAACCTTAACCCATTACTCATTTGCAGCAAAACCTATACAGGGCTCATTTTGAAATCTTTTCAAAGTACCTCACTCCAAGAGATTTCACATTTCAGACATTAAATCTCTGCCTTCTCTCTCCCCCAACCCATTCCTTCCAGTCACATATCTGAAAAGGCTGTCACCACTTCAGTATAGTGCTCATCCTCCCACCCCTTTCTGCTTGCCCAAATTCTCAAAAACACTCTGTCTCCATTTATTCCAATGAGCTTATAAAAGCTTCACTGAGGAACAAGTGTTATGATGTTATGGTATTTTGAATAGGAAGGAGAAGATGCCTTAGCATCTTTCAAAGAAATGGTGTTGCTCCTCCCAGATCTGATCACCTCATGGATTGTGGCAGATACTGCAAAGTCCAAAGTTAAGGTGTTTAATAACAAAATTTCCTCTGAAACATAGTCAGTCACAGGGAAATTCCACTTTCTGAGAACCTCCTTAAGCACTTTCCTGGCAAGCCTGGAAAGACACAATTACAGCTCTCTTTGCATTCAAGATAACCAGCTTCTCCTGCTACCATTAAGGACTAGGGCTAGAAATGGGCCTGGCTGCTGGCAAATGGAGCATATACAGGCAGGACGGCATTCTACTACATAGTGTCTCCAGCAGTCTCTAGCGGTACTTAGACAAGCATTGGGGAAGTGTGCTGTATTCAGGAGGCAGGCTTAGTAGGTCAAGCTTAATAACGTGGCACATAATTAGGAACAGTTAAGGTTATATTAGAGTATTCCTCTACATAGGGTTCTTATGACCCTCTAATTACATTCTCGCTTGAATGAATTTTAAGAAAAATAATTTCTATATTCTATTGCATTCTGCTATAATACTGTGTTCTGACTCATTAGCAAGTACTGTGCTAGCTCTTGGCGCAGGACCATGCAATCCTTCCAGCTTTTAAAAACAGAGGACTATGAATGAAAGAGAACTTGGCTAAAAAGGATCTAGAGGCAGCATCCGGCTGCAGTCCAAATATTTGGAAAATCTAGGGTTACTGTGATTGTTAAGGAATTAATTTACAATCCAGGACCAGAACGGCAAGCACATAAAGAAGCTTGTTTTACTTGCACACCCCCGTGCTATCAGAGTAGAAACAGTGATGTATATATACAGAGACACCAGACCTAGCTGCTTACTAACCAGCCTATCCAGCCTAGGTGCAACACATAGAATCATAGAATCATAGGGGTTGGAAGGGACCTCAAGAGATCATAAAGTTCAACCCCCTGCCAAAGCAGGTTCCCTAGGACATATCGCACAGGTAAGCCTCCAGACGGGTCTTGAATATCTCCAGAGAAGGAGACTATACAACCCCCCTGGGCAGCCTATTCCAGTGCTCTGTCACACTCACTGTGTAAAAGTTCTTCCTCATGTTGGTGTGGAACTTCCTGTGCTCCAACTTGAGGCCATTGCCTCTTGTCCTATCTCCACAGACCACTGAAAAATGGCACTGTGCTCACATTAATATCACTTTGAATCAGAAATACTAAGTCTATTACACCATGTGGAGATGCTGCCTCTGGTCTCTGCTACCTTGAAGATTTCTACCCACCTTCCACTATACAATATAAATGTTCATCAGTCTGGCTTCTAACTTTGTTATGAACATTTGTGTGCTACCTTGGACAAGTCACTGAAACCCGCAAAAGGATTCAAGACATCGCAGCAGAAGACAGTGCACATCTTCAGCAAACTTTGCCCTGTTCCTACTACTTTCTTGTAACTTTTTCTCTCTGTGCCCCCTGAAACACTGTTCCTCCCTAAAATCTCTTACTCTCTAAGCAGTCCAGGAGAATCCTGCATTGAGGATAACTTCTTAGGCAAGGGAAGAGGATGCATTACTGAACCTGTTGGACACCAATGCAAGTGAGATAACCAGATACTTCAAGATTGGAGACAACCTGGGCTGCAGTGATCATGCACTGGTAGAATTCACAGTCCTGAGGAAAATGGGACAGATGAAGAGTAAATCCAGGACCTTGAATTATAGGAAAGCAAACTTCCAGCTTTTCAATGAGATAATTAAGAAACTTCCCTCAGGGACAAGGGAGAAGAACAGAGCTGAAAGATCTTTAAGGATGCTTTCCATAGGGTACAAGAGCTTTCAACCCCATGTGTAGGAAAGCAAGAGATCACCATGAATAAGTAAAGGCCTGCTAATCAAACTAAAGGGCAAGAAGGAAGTGCATAGACAGTGAAAGCAGAGACAGGTGTCTTGGGAAGAATATAGGGAAGCTGCCCAGTTGAGTAGGGATGGGATCAGGAAAGCTAAGGCACAGCTGGAGCTGAACTTGGCAAGGGATGCCAAAAATAACAAGAAGGGCTTCTACAAGTGTGTCAACCAGAAAAGGAAGGTTAGAGAAAGTGTTATCCCCCTGATGACCAAGACTGGCAAACTGGTAACAATGAACAAGGAAAGGCTGAGGTGCTCAATAATTTTTTTTTGCCTCAGTCTTCACTGCCAACCTCTCTTGCTGCACCTCTCAAGTGGATGGATCACAAGACGTACTCAAAGCAACACCACTCCCACTGTAAGAGAAGATCAGGTTCATGACCCCATGTGGAGTACTGTGTCCAGCTCTGGGGTCCCTAACATAAGGACATGAACATGCTGGAGTGAGACCAGAGGAAGGACACAAAGATGATCAAAGGGTTGGAGTACCCCTCCTATGAAAACAGGCTGAGGGAGTTGGGCTTGTTTAGCCTGAAGAATAGAAGGCTTCAGGGAGACCATATTGTGACCCCTCCATACTTACAATAGACTTATGAGAAAGATGGGGACAGTCTTTTTAGTAGGGCCTGTTCTGATAGGACAAGGCAATGCTTTTAAACTAAGAGGGTAGATTCAGAATGGATATAAGGAAGAATTTTTTTTTTAAGATGAGGGTAGTGAAACACAGAAACAGGTTGTCCAGAGAAGTGGTAGATGACCTATCCTGGGAAATATTCAAAGTCAAGTTGGACAGGGCTCTAAGTAACCTAATGTAGTTGAAGATGTCCTCATTACAAGGGAAGGTTGAACTAGATGGCCTTTAAAGATCCCTTCCAACCCAAACTGGTTTATGATTCTAAGCAAGTTGTAGGATTAGAGTTCATCACTGTGACCCTCCCTGCCTCTTACCATCACCCCTCAAGCTGAAACCTAGTCCTTGCCCAGAGACTCTTGGCTGTTCCCAAGTGACTGATCAGGGTTTCCCTCCCACCAGGGTTTCACCTGTCCCAGACACTCCTTTTTTAAAGGAAAAGCAGTTCTCTAACTTACAACAGAGACACAGGTACCAGCAATCACCCCACAATATATGGAATATTGCAGATATTATTCATATCAGAAATTAATCCTCTTCAAGGTCTCAAAGGAATATTGCCCAAGAAGCTTTAGTGACAGATTATCAAAAGCAAGAAGTAATAAGTGTCAAATAGAAAGATGGGGAGAAGGAGTAATCTAACACCCCATCCTATCCCCAGAGGTGGATGATGACTGTAAAAGTACAGGACAGCTGAATAACAGCATTGTACTAGAAAAAATGCTGGTCCCTCTGAGAACTAAGTGCTTAGATATTGCCTCATAGCAATGATCTCCATTTCTAATCAGCCAATGATTTCAACCTTCATTATCCATCCATTACATTTTTTAAGATGTGGTTGTCTACCTCTACCTGTGCTCTCACCTTCAAAAGACCTTTTCATAAAGCCACTTCTCAGCTCTCCTTCAGATTTCACCATGAAAGCTTTTCCTGATATAAAGCTTACAAAAATTCAGCAATGGCTAAACAGGTGGTAGCTGTGGCTCCGGGTGATCATATGGACAGACACTCACTTTCTATCTCCTTGTTTGTCCGTGTCTGACTTTCAAAGGCTACAGATTCTCTTGGCAAGGATGATCTCTTAGACAGTTTGCACACTGTTTAGCACAGCAGGGTTGTAATCTCCAGGCTAGAAAAGCTAAGCAACATTGCAATGCAAACAAATAATAACAACTATCACCAAGCACTGGTATGTCAAGCCTCTTTGGACTCAGTTACACCTACTTAGGCTGCAGAAGGTGAATGAAGTCAGCTGGATGTCAGCCATCACACATTATCATCCCACCCTCCATAAATACTGCTAGAGGTAATCACTAAACCTTTGTATAAATGCATAACCATTTGTTTCTCTTTTCTTTGAAATAAATGATCTTGATACTTTTTTTTTGTTTTTAAAATATTACTGGTCCTAAACTGCTTTGTAGCTGTAAGAGAAAGGAACATTTCTCCTCCCCTCCCAGACATCTGACTGTGCTCTTCTCCAATCAAATATTCAAAAAACACATCTCACACGATTCATCTTGTGATGGGTTGTGATGGGAAATGACTTTCTGGTAAGATTTACCTTACTCAAAGGACTAAGCTGTTAGCTGGAAATATCAATTTGCTACCTGATAACTTTTATAACCCTTGCAACAGACTTTCCTTTGGTACTGTTTGAAGTGCTTATTGCCAGCTGAGAAACTGGATCCTATTGTTTTATTTTTCTTCAACAGTGCCAATAGCTGGATAGAATGATGTCGGGGGTTAGAATGAAACAGTCTCAGTATTAAGCCCTGCTACTCTAAGTGGGGGTTTCTTGGTCTAACTTAAATGGAAAAGTGAAATTGGCTGTTACCCTTTTAAACTCTGTATTGAATTTGAGGACACAGCAATCCCAAGCAATAAAGATTATCATAAGGAAAGCAAATGAAAACAATATCACATCATTAGATCTTTAGGTATTAAGTTAGAGGAATTAGTCTTCAACTCATAGTAACTATTATATCACCACACAGCTCTGCTACAATGGTTTAATTAAGCCAAATACCCAATAGATTTGAAGTCTTAATAAAGATGAAAAAGATCAAAGACACAAAGTTTGAAAACTGAGAAAAGAATAAAAGACAGGTGGACAGTTGTTCAAGTCTAAAAAAGGGTGCAGGAGAAGTGACCAATTTTCCGCATCAGTAACCTATGAATCATGGAAGCTAGTGTAGATGTGTTTGAAGAGATGAACCCAATTAACGACTTCACCTTGCTTCCAGATTCCTCAAGAAGGGTTTCACCACACTTTCTATCACAGGAAGAATTATTTTTTTAATTAAAAGAAACCCCCGGTAACAGCAATAGAAGTGAAAAAATGAAATTGCGACTTTTGTTTTAGTTATTTCCTTGCTCTTTGTGGTGCATTGTATTGTCAATGTTTTTCAGTTTTGCAAGCACCACAACTCTTCCACTGGCTTTGCTGGGAAGACATTAAAACAATCTTCAAAAATAAACATTTCATCCCAAACTATCCAGGGCAAAAGATAACTTGAGATTTCTTTGAGTAAAAGAGTAAGAAAGCAGGCAACCGTGGAAGCGACATCAGTTGGAACTGGGAAGCTTGCTCTAAGTACCCTGATCAAAAGAGATGCAGCAGCTACAGGGCACAGGCTATTATCTTTTACAGTCTGTTTTGTTTGTTTGTTCTTTTAATAGCAAGTGGATAAAAATCCCACTCACAAGCTCCCATATGCTCAGCCAGAGCAGAGAAATATGCTGCACATAGATCTGTTTCTGAAAATGAGGCTTTTATTCTCTATCAATTTTTTACACCTTACCCAACTGCTATGAGCCCTTGCTGATACCTCAGACACAGTCATACAGAGCTGTATCTATGAGCATAGAGAGTAATATTCATGAGTATATAAATGCCAAAAGCTCTAAACGTGACCTGAAATTAATTCTCAGGCAACACATGAAGAGAATTCTCTCCATTTGGTCAAGTTTCCTTTTATTACTACCATCAGGAATTTACAGCTTATACTTGTACAGTCTGCAGAAAACTGACTGTCCTAAATTCTGAAAAATTCTTCTCAAAAAGTCAAAGTGCTATTCTAACACTTAATTTCATGTAAAATGATCTATTTCAATGTGCTAAAAATGTTAATGTGTTACAAACATACCCATTCAACATCCTACCTATCTTAAATAGATACAAATTCGTTATATACGCACGTAGTGCAATGTAATTGTCACACACTACTGAACTACATATTCAGATCAGACTCTTCATAGTTACCATTTAGTAAGACAGTACTTAATACTAGTTGAATAATTGTGCCTCCCCAAACTCACAAAAAGTTTATGAGGATACAGTAAAATTTCCTCTTGCTTTTATTTTCATTAAATTTAAGCTAAAAAAGAATACTTTTCATTTCTTCTCCAGGACACTTAAATAACAGGGTAAGTGGCTGGGCGAAATTCATTGTTTAACTACTAAGAGAAGTCAGTACCGTGTGTAGACTACAGTTCTGCATGCTGATGAATACTTCATCAAAAGAATTATTACTTAGCAAGATGGTGAAGGCAATATATCAATTATCAAAAATATCTGTATTCTAATCTGGTACTTTGCATTATTTAACATTTTCTGACACAAAATATATCTGAACTCCCTTTTTTATTCTGGGGCCATTAATCCCCTGATGTGGAACACAAATGCCAATGACATAGCAAAACACTGCTGAGATTAAGATTTAAATTAAAATCAATGTTTCAGTTGGCTGAAAATCTTACCGCTCTAACTTGCTGAACAACAGAACTCAAAATATAGTCCACAATTCCATTTCAAGCACAAAATTGTATTCTTTCTCATTTTTTGTGGTTGTTTTTGTTGTTGTTTTTTTTTTCTCAGTTGTTTCAGAGGAAGGTCTGATGAGTTGAAAAAGAAAGATAAAGGAAAAAGAAAGTGCATGAAAATTGGTTTCAGTTTTACTGAAATAGATTAAAACATCTCTAGGTCAAGCATTAGCACTACCTGACAAACTACTTTTGTTGTAACTAACTTTGCATGCATAATTAATTATTCAGGCCTCTTTTTTTTTTTCCTCTATTTTTGAATCTTATTTGGATGCTAAATGCAAGAATTTATTCATGTAACCTGGTTAACATCTGGGGAATTACTACGAAGCTGCAATTACATTAACAGTAAAAATCTTATAAATGTCCATGACTGTCATTTACTCTAATTTTGACATGTCTGATATGACACTTTCTTCCCTGGAAAGTGGAAATATAAACCTTTTTCAGCCTGTAAGAGCTCTGTGCTCTATGGTTGAAAATAATGAGCTGCATATGACCCATCTCAAAACTCTACAGAAGCTTCCCTGTAACATCCTTGAATGTAGATGACCTCTTGGGTTTGTACATTAGAGTTCTCTTTGAGTTCACTTTTTAAAATTGTGCATAGGTTCTCTATACCTATGTATGAGAATTCCTCCTCTATCCTGTCCCCTTGAATTAAAAAAAAAAAGATATTCTCATTAGACATCTGCAGATGAAGCCTTTGAGGCACCACCAACTGAGGCAGTTGGAGCTAACATCTAGTGGCATGAAGTGGACTGTGCACTTATATAGAAATACCCACTACTGTCAAATAGGATGAGTTAGTGCAAGTGACACTAGTTTCAATGTTGCTAAAATTCCCTCTCCCGATTTCCTCTTTATCACATGGTGTCCAAGGCAAAACAGCAATGAGAAATATCCTTCAGGAATGCATGCTGCAATCTGGAAAAAAAAAAAAAAAAAAGGTAAAAAGGTTCTTTGGAGGCTAGACCAACACTAAATAGCTTTCCGTGGAACTGTATCATAAAACTGTACCACCTTACCTCTGAAAGTAGCCTGTGGGATAAGGGAAGGGATTAATTAAAAAGCCAGTTTAGTATACATGTGAATTAGGGAAATTCTACCAGATGGCAGAAAACTTGGATGTTTTGGCACCAGTTTAAACTTTCAGACATGAAAATCTGATGCTGAAATTCTGCCTTTTTTTTTTTTTTTATTTCTAGGTCTGCATGAGGTATTACTTTTTGGCTATGTAAAATCTATAATCTAGACATGCACACAAAATAGGGGCTTCAAACCCCCAAATACTGCCAAAGTCCAATGCTGAACACTGCCTACATGCCTCGTCTGCTGCACTCCCTCCTTTGTGTGTGACTGAGACCAATGCTGAACACTGCCTACATGCCTCGTCTGCTGCACTCCCTCCTTTGTGTGTGACTGAGACCCATGAAAGCTGCCATGAGACGCAATGTTGTGTATTTCCCAGGCAAAAAGACAAAATTGCAGGATCAGTTTGAAAGCAGTGCACCACGAAAGGCATCTCATAGGTGTACTTCTGAAAACTGTTGCTCTGGAATGTCCTATAAATGCAGGCACCAGCTATTTTGCACCCAAGTAGAGTTTGAGTGGACCTTAAATTTTGCATAAAACATCAATGAAAAAACGGCTTGCTTATTGCTTTTCGAGCAGTTTCTGTTTAATCAGGATAATGTCACTGTTTTAGGCACAATTTAGATGTACAGACTTCTGACCGTACCACTTTGCAAGTAAAGTCATGTGGATTCAGGAGAAGGAACTCCTGCAGAAACACAGTTCCGCAAGAATCACCCAACTTCCCTCCATGCTTTAAGTTTTGTCCCCTTCCCTATGACATGAAACCTTATTGCAAATAATTCCATATGCTTTGAATAATGCAAAGACTGTTATCCTTCCCAAGCATATGGAAGTATGTATGAAAAGGTTAGCAAAAATATATTATGTTCTTAAGCACCTTTGAGGGAACACGTTTTTTTTCTGTAAATTCCACACAGAAAGTACATGTAATATAGCATTCTAACCCAACAAAAACACAAGCGACACCCACCCTCCCACCCCTCTGACGTTCTGATGCATCTTTCTATGAATGACTGGAATCCTTTTGTACAAGTTGAAGGGTTTTTTGTACACTGAAGTAGCATAATTTTTAATGAAGGCAAATGGTGCATCAATGAAATATTAATAGCTAGATGTGAAAGATAGGCTTATAAATAAATATAAATATTTATGCACTTACAGCTAACTAGAAAGAAAGTTGCCAAAGAAATTACTAGGGAAATATAATTCTGTGTTTTGTAATGTTTAACATAATAGGAAAGGAACAAGAAAATCAGTACTTCCAGAAACCATATTGTTAAAATTATCACTTCAATAGATTTTTTGTCCTGGTTTCTGGCTAGGATAGACTCCATTTTCTCAGGAAGCTGCAAAGGGACGCAGACAGGATAAGTGACCCAAACTAGCCAAAGGGGTATTCAACACCGTAGGATGTCACGTTCAACTTATAAAGGGGGTTAGCCAGGGAGGAGTGGTGGCTCTGGGATGAGCCGAGTGTACAGTCATTAGGTGAAAAATTGCATAGTGTATCATGTGCTCTGTACATTCTGTTATAGGCACCATTGTTATTTTCCTCTCCTTTTGCTGTCTATGTAAACTGTCTTTATCCCAACTGAGCTTTACCTTTTCCTACTGGTTCTCCTTCCAGTCCTACCTGGGATGCTTAGCTGCCACGTGGGGCTAAACCACAATAATTTTAAACTGTTATCTTTATTACGTTTGCTGCACTGGAGTAAAAAAGAGCTTGGTTGCTACAGTGAGCCAGTAGCTTTTTATTTTAACATTTAGTTGCATGGAAAATTTACGCCATCTGAAAATAACTTGCTTATTTTATTACCATTAGACTACATGTGAGAGGATGAAATTTCTTACATAATTTTGTTACACATCTTAATGCCAGTATTGTGGACGAATTTATTGAATTAAGCAACTCAGCTTCCCTGGGATGTGCTTTCTCATGTAGTCAACTTTCAATAAACATTTTTATTAAAGATATTTATTTTTAATATAGTTATTTATTGAATCTTCATTAAACATGGTATTATCATTAAAGTATTAATTATTATATTTTAATTTTTTAATAGATTTATCTCTTAAAATTTCAAATTGCAAAGCAGTTCAATAAAGACAGATTTCTCTCTATGTCAGTCTTGGAAAAAATGCTTTTTTAAAATGGAAGATTTCCAGATAACAGAGATACTGAAAATAACTCAAATATGTGATGATTTAGAGTATTGTTTTAATGCTTGTCAATAACAACTTGAAATGAAATAAAATGAAGATAAATTAATAAGATTAATTTCAAGGTTTATTTTCATTAGAATACACACTACTGTTCATGGAAAACAATATTAGCAATATTAGAAAGGAAAATCTCTTATCTTCCAGTTAGGAATCATGTGATTTCCCTCTTTCCAGCCCTCTTCTATAAGAGGTAAACCCCGTTATGTAGTTTCATCTATAGTTAGCTACTCCCGTTAGTAGTGGTAAATGCTGTCTTCAAATTTGTAAAATCGGGTGCTATTTCAGCTATTTTCTACATAGCATTTGAAGTGTTAGTTTTATTTCTAACATTGCTTTCTGTCCCCCTTCTAACACATGAATATTTTGGTCTCTGTAAGCTCATTTGCTTTAAAAAAACCCACAACCAAAAAAAGAAGACAAAAAAGACAGGACAGACATATTAAGTTTAGCATGTTCTGAAGCTTGAAAAATACAGATGCAGAATACTGAATCTGTTGCTGTCACTTTCACACACATGCAAAGAAAGGTAATAACTAATACTGGAGTATTCAAAATACATCCATGGTAAATCAAGGTGCCACACTTGGGATGCTTTTTCCTGTCACTGGAAATGGCACTACGCAGTTCAGCTGAAACTTGCCTGGTCTGCTAGGACCCTGAGGTGAATTTTCTCTTCAGCACGCTCTTTACTGGGGCTGAGCCCCCACCTTTTAAGACATGCTGTCTAAAAATTAATTATGCCTTTTCTCTGCTCCTTACTACACCTGCATGCATCACCCAAATATGGCACACTAAAAGAAAGGCACAATTTCTTCTAATTATGCTTTTGGGCAACTTACATGTCTTGCCTTACAGACTGGTTTGCGATAACTCATCAGCTTTGCTGCAGAGTACTTGCACAATTTCTTTAACAACTAAGCTCTGTCCAGGGCTGGAAATGCACCACTCTTCACATTCCTAATCATTGAATTACCTTTTGTGGATAAGTTTTATGTTGTAAATTCCAGAAGGAAGTTCTCTGCTGTCTGAAAAACACATAAGCACACCGGAAGGGTTCCCCCAAAAATGAAGTACAGGTTCTAGTATGTGAGGTTAATGAATATTTTCTTCTTGTCTTCTGATAATAGTTCTTAACCTTGATATTTTAATAAGATATGTTTGAGGTGGATGTGGTTTTGTTTGATATTTTTGGTAAATGTACATGCTTAGCTGTGTAGTTATTTCTTCCTGCAATACATAAATATTATATTTAGGTGAATAATACAGTTGGCATTAAAATGTAATTTTTAAATAAGGAAAGGAATTAATTTTCATACAAACAACCTCAAATTAGTTTTGCGGTAAAAATCTAATAGACTGGTAACAATAATTAAAAAAAAAAAAGGCTTATGATATTAAACTGTACACTTTTTGAAGAACTACAAAAATAGTCAGCTCCAGATGAAGTAATTTATATGCCTGAGATATTTATATTTCCAGAGCCTTTACGTTAGATTTGAGTTTGGAGGGTTTTGTTGGGATTGTTTTGTGTTGTTTGGTTCTTTTGTTGGTTTTTTTGTAATTTTTTTGGAGGGGGGCGGGGGGGGCAGTGGGTATTCTGCTTCCTGCTTCCTCAATTGCAACTTCTAATTCCCCTAAGGTGAACAGTGAAAAATGAGTAATTTAAGCATGTAAATACATCTTAAGACAGATACTATACAAAATTTGCATAATTTGAAACAACACACACAATGAGATTATACAGTACATTTATTTTAGATTTCCTCTGAGTTACAATCATATTCATTATATTTTTCAAGTTTTCCTTTCAGTTATTTTTTTCTTTCAGTTTATTATCACAATAAAATGTTCCTTAAATAAGTACATTCACTGAATGAAAGGGAAATGTAAAAAACCTACGGGCACAATTCTCTTTTTAATAAATATGACTTCATTGCTAATGCATTGCAGAACATTGTTGCAGCCGGGAGTAATGCAGTTTTGATTAATTATGTCCCAGATAAGAATTTAAGTTAGCCAATTCCAGTCTAACCTTTGGAGGCAAACCGGCATTTTCAATAACAGTTGCCACCCTGGAGAAGTACAGAGAGCGTTTCTCTCACTCGTTCCCTCTCTCCCTCCAATTCGAATCCATCTGTTGCTTGTAGAGTGCTGAACTGTTGCGCTGTAGAGACCTCAGTGAACCTCGGTCTAACAAGTGCTATCTGTAAGGTTGGCACACACTTTTATTAGTTGAGCTCTTTCACATTCCCAACAGCCTTCCCAGTCCCAGGTGTAACAACACTCGGAATGCTGAATCCCTGTTAATTCCCTGGCTGAAAAAGTGAGGCAACTGCCAGATGATGAGGTATCTACTAGAACCCTTATGGATTTAATCAATTAAACACAATACCATGAGATTCTTACTACGGTTTGTGAGAAGGGAATTATATTTGGGATAGGCAACAAAGTGCCTTGGGTTTAAAAACCTTCACTTGTTTGATACATGGTAGAAGATTAACATCTTTACTGCAGTGCAACTGTTTTATACTCTTAAGTAAATGGACTGCGGAAAAAGCAAGACCTGCTCTTTGACTATCTGCAGATTGAGTGACCCTGTGTCTGTTCAGATATTGGGAAAACTTTGATAAATTCTTGTTCATATTTTACAAGATGAAATGAAAATGTAAGCTGGCATTGCAACCAGACACTCTAATTTGAAAGAAATAAAGAGATTTAATAGTTCACTCCATTGATTTAATTTTGCAAAGAACCCCAAAAGGAAAAGTGCCTTTTTAAATCTTTTGGTGTGGTGCAAATTCCAGAGAGCAAAAGAAATGTGGATGTTTCATAGTTTAATAGTGAATGGCCTCTATTACATCTAAGATCAGGAAATGTACATCAACCTTGGTTGAAGTACAGGTGGAACAACACAGAAAATTTGAGCCATACCAAACTTAAGGTCCATCAGTGCTCAGAATTAATTGGGGTGTGCAAACATAAATATCGCTGTTAAGAAGATGAACTTTATCTTTTTGTTAGATGAGAAATGAGATCCACAGTGTTTAAGTAATTCAACATTCACAATGTCTCTAGCACCTTAGGACAAGCCTTTGTAAACGTATTTTTTCCTCCTTAAGGAACCAAGTCATTCACGCCTAATGAATATGTGAGAGAATTCTCTGTAGACAGCCATTACAGAATTAACATTTTTAGGTGGTGAGTACAACCGCATTGCCTAATAAAATTTTAGCCATAGGATCCCAGCTGCTTTCACCACTGCTGTTCTTCCATCTCCTACTAAACAGAAAAGAAAACCCTGCAGTTCTCTCTTTCCACTATGTCTGAATGCTTTTACACACAGCTCATGTTCTCCTGTTCAGAAAGAGATTCAAGTCTCCTATGTTGGCTACACTGTCCTATCTTTTTCTGGCAGACATAGAATCTTAGAATCACAGAATGCTTTGGGTTGGAAGGGACCTCAAAGATCATCTAGTTCCAATCCCCATGCCATGGGCAGGGACACCTCCCACTACACCAGGTTGCCCAAAGCCCCATCCAACCTGGCCTTGAACACTGCCAGGGAGAGGGTAACCACAGCTTCTCTGGACAACCTGTGTCAGCACCTCATCATTGCCACAGTACAATAATACCTAATCTAAATCTCTTTTAGCTTAAACCCATTACCCCTTGTCCAGTCACTCCAGCCCCTTGTAAACAGTCCCTTTCCATCTTTCCTGTAGGGCCCCTTCAGGTATTGGAAGGCTGCAGTAAGGATCCATGCACAATCTGCAAAGTCTCCTGGCCTGAAAGCTGCATTAGTAAATGAAAAAAATGAAATATAGAAGTGAAGAGTAGGTTGACTGTGGCTGAGAATAGACAGGTACATATATCTTTTCCTGGCAACAGAGGAATATGGAGAATACCTCCCCCAACATCCAGAAAATATGCTTATCTGTTGCATAACACTCTGTTGGGAGGCTTAGGCTGTTCCAACACATCTGCACCTAAATCCCCCCAAAAGGGAGATGGGGGTGGGTTTTTTTAACTTCTTATCAAGGAAGAAGCCAAAGAAGTGTGAATTTGCCTCAGTTTTCATGTGGAATAAGAATGACAAAATACACCTTTATATTGCAGCTATTATGAATGGGAGATCCATTAATGGATTTTTGCTATTATATTCTAATCATAAGCAAATAATTATGCTGTAGTGTCTCAAGATGTTTACCAGCTGTTTCTCATCTCTATACTGATACTGTGAGTTAGTCCTCCCACTCTCCAGGAGGAAAGCTATTCTTCCAACAGCAACAACACTGATGTCCTGGATAAAACATTGTATGTAACTTGTATTGTTTTCTCAGGTAAATGTACAGGCTGGAAAATCTGTGACCTGACTCATCAAGAGGAACTCTTCTTGTCATGCAAGTTATCAATTCGGCATGCTACATATGCAGTATGACAAAGACTATTATACAGTTCCTTTTCCTCTGTGTTGAGCTATTACTTGCTTTGACTTTTTAGCTGATTTGCTTCAAACCCACTCATTAAATGGCATCAGGTTTACAGATAAAAGGAGGGGCAGAACTGAAAGAAAAACAGACACCAAATCACTCCACCTACCCTTGCCTTTAGAGTTGTATTGGGTTGTCGGTGCATCCGCAACATTACTGCATCACTGGGGTTCAAGTGCTCAAGGGTTAAAGGGCAGGGTGTGTGAACAGAAAATACAAATCTTTGAAATAACTTTAGAGAAATTATTAAGAAACCTCATCAGCATTCAGACATAGACCTGATATGTTTAACCATTTTCCAAATTAATTTGTCTGTAATTTTGGCTACATCATTTAGTCAGATATCTTCTCATAAACCTCTACTAAGTCTCTGACAAGGGATAAGAAGGGTTTTTTTTCCAATAGCTGAGATGTTTTTACAGTAAAGTAACAGTTAGAGAGTTTCTTCACTTTAGGAGTTATGGGGGAAGTGAAAGAAAGATAAATAATAAAATTACAGATAAGGGGGACAGAGGTGAGTTTTACAGAAAAAAGAGAACACAAATGTTTTGATGGACAAAACAACCATCTTCTAGAACAGTATGGAGACTAATCTAGCAATAAAAGTTACAGAAGTAAGTAGACTGTTTACTTTTTCTGTTAGGAAAAATTGAACTAGAAAATACGCGATAAACATGAGGGGAAAAAAAAAAGAATAAACCATCAAGTATTGATGAATGATTAAGTTTTAGCTCTTTTTTTTTTTTTTTTAAATTTAATTAATTCTTATATCCTTATAAAGTGTGTTGCTCTTTTACTCCAGAACTGAACTACAGTCATTAATTCAGAGTCGCAATAAAGGCTGTTTTGGAAGTCTTTTCTTTAGCTGCAAAATGTGTTGGACATCTTAAGATGAAGAACTGCACAGATCTTTGGATCCCCTAGATTTTCCGCTTAGATTTTGATATTGAATACAACCTTGTTACATGCTCTTAATATAGGTTTACATCATCAAGCTGCAGCTCAGGCCCCTAACCTGTCTGAACATCAATGAGGAAAAACAGAAAAGAAGTATATTACCATTCCATTTTTTTTAGTACATTATGCACTGTATTATATTGCTATATTCTAATTTTATTTTTTGTTTTGAATACAGCAAACCTACCTTTTTTTAAACTCAAGGGAAATTTCCCATCTAGCTTTTTTCTTCCTTTTTTTGGCAAAAGTTGTCTGAGATTTCTAGACTTATTTTTTTCCAGTCAGTTTTAAATTACCAGTACCTTGAGTACTTAGATCAGTAGGTGATTACAAGAAGATAAGGAAGACAGCACTGCAGGTGATTTCCTGGATCATTACTTCCACAGTTCCGTTATTATTGGCAGAGCTGCTCAACAAATAAAACTGATTATCACACATATATTACACATAGTTATGAGTGCTCAACCATTAAACTTCCAAAAGAAAGGAAAAAAAAATCTTAAAGTAGACTTGCAAATATGAAGGCTAATATTTTCAAATTAATTCTGCCCGCTGAAGTCCCCAGGAATTTTTCACTTACTGCAGAGGGATCCTGATTGTGCACTACATCTCACGATGGCAAAATTCACTCACTACATATAGAAAAATGGTGAAATTTTGCTTATGCTTTTCATTAAAGTTCCCACACACCTTTGTAATTTCTGAGGAAAGTAATAGAGTGCAAACATGAATATATGTTTTGAGCCTAGAAGAATTAGGCATTGAGTTCATATTAACATGTCCATTGCTGAGCTCCTTATTTTAAGCTACCAAATTAAACCTTTTCTTTAGAATTAATCTTTTATTGGATCACAGAAAGTGCAAGAACACCAGTTACAGTGGGAATTCTGATATTTGGATCAATGGCAGCTCTAGTCAAGTTGCCTTTTGTGAAACAGTTAGCATGAGAGCTATCTGCAGAAAATAAGTTTACATTCCCTTTGTGACTTCTCTGTCCTACCTATGAATTTCAAAGGAAAGTTTATCTTTTTAATTTTATTCTCAGAAATAGGTCACAGTGACTTCTAGAAGGCTTAGCATTAAGAAATCACTTTTCCTTTAGGAGATACAAATCTTAATGAAGAGAGCCAAAAATGTCTTACTCTTTAGAATAGGTTTATTACTGATTTATCAGTTCATTATCCTCCTAATTTCCCCATTTATAAATCTGGAAAATCTGATTAACTCTTGGACTATCCTCATGTCACTGTCTACGCAATATTACATTAAATCCTCTGATGACTTACTAAGATCATTTCCCTGACTTTTCTGAACTCTAAAGATATTTTACATGCCCTGAGAGGAGAAAGAAAAAGACAATAGTATACACTGAAGGCAAAAGAACTCTCAAACAATTTGACACCACTGAGCAAACAATTCTAAAATCTTTAGAAATTCACTTTAAATAACACCAAAAATAATGTGTTCCCAAAGATGTTCATACACCTGGGCCTAAATCTCCCCACTATGTTGATATTGATGGCTATTTAAATCTATGTGTTACCAGAAGCTATAAAATGCTATATTTTCTTCTAATTTCATTCTGCTATGTATTCTACTATATTTCTTCTATTTCTTTCTACTATCTCTCTTTCAAGACCAGAAGGGAGGAGTAAAAGAGATAAATTTGCTTCAAAGCCAATGATACTGCCCCTTCCTCCCCCTTCCACCTAAAAAAGCTATTTGTTAAAACAGAGCCCCTTCTAAGAGAAGAAAAAAAGGGGTGAAATGCCTTGGTGATCCAATACAAATACATATTTAGAATTGGTTTTGAGAATTCTTTGCCATAAATAAGAACAAACATTAGCAGCGTACTTTTCACACTTCAGAATTTCATCAAGTTTTTCAGTGCAGTAACTTAAGCTGCTACAGTAAGCCTAAAGAGCATAAGAAATTAGAGTCTTCACAATTTATTTAGTTTCACTTCAGGGATGGTAAAGTGCTTTGCCAGCTTTTCCATTTTCGCCAGTCTGAATAATTAATTGTTTTAAATGCCATTTACATTTTCTGATGAAAAGCAATACTTAAAATTTCATAAATAATAAGCATGCATAATTCGTGTTTCAATTACTGAATGTATAATCTCTCTGAATGCTATTCAATGCATTGCTAATGTATTTTTGGCCAATAATTTCTAAATAGATGGCTTTCTAATTTACACTTTTTATCCCTTGGAAGTATATATCTCAAGCTTTTCTTCATCATGTACGTGCAAATAAAAACAAACTCTTCAATGTATTGATGAAATATATTTCAGGATTTAGGACTAAGCTACATTTTAAAAAATGCAATTATAGTCATGCTTTCCCCTTCATCATTCTCGAGCAATTGTTAAATTAAAAAATAAATTACACTGAACCCACCAACAAGAATGGAAATTAATAATTAAAGTTAAAATTTTTTTCAATATATTATATACATCATATTGTCAGTTCCCCATGCTCTCTAGCCAAAGATGACATGTTCCATCTTTAGCCTGTGGCTCAAGACCACTTAAAGAATTAGAATCTTGAAATCACAAAATAGTTTACATTGGAAAAGATCCTTAATAACACCTAGTACGAATGTAAACCTAACACTGCTATGCCCATCACTAAACCATATACCTAAGCACCACATCTGTGTGTCCTTTAAATGCCTCCAAGGATAGTGACTCAACCACTTCCCTGGGCAGCCTCTTCCAGTGCTACAACCTCCTTTCAGGTAGCTGTAGAGACCGATAAGGTCTCCCCTCAGCCTCCTTTCCTCCAGGCTAAAGAACCCCAGTTTCTTTTTGAGCCTCTCCTCACAAGACATGCTCTAGACCTTTAACCAGCTTTCCTGCTCTTCTTTAGATGTGTTGCAGCACTGCAATGTCTTTCTTGTAGTGAGGGGCTCAAAACTAAACATGGTACTCAAGGTGTGGCCTTGCTAGTACAGGGGAACAATCGCTTCTGTAGTCCCGCTGGCCACACCATTTCTGACACAAGCCAGGATGCTGTTGGCTTTCTTGGCTGCACCTGGGCACACTTCTGGCTCATAATCAGTCACCTGTTGGCCAACAGTCCCAGGTCCATTTCTGCTGGGCAGCTGTCCAACTAGTCTTTCCCAAGCCTGTAGCATTGCATGGTGGGGTCACTAGAAGTAAAACCAGAAAAAACTTTTGCAAAGATTGTATAAAACAGCAATGTCCCTACTGACATAGAAAGGTTGATAATCAGGGTTTTTTTGCCAAATTACATAAATTGGGAGTTAAGAAGGGTTACACATGAAGCTATGTACAATGTTACTGATAAAAATAATAATTGCTTTAATAATCTCTTGTTAACTCCTTCCCACACCAGAAAGTTCTGCCCGTTTTTACATCTTTTCACATACTTTTAGAAAGTAACTTTTTGGAGGTGGGGAGGGCTCTAAAGGACACCTAATCAAGGGATCTCTAAGTCCATTACATCTATTTATAAATATATTAGGGATGATTCAGTAAATTTGGAGGAGGAGTAATTAAGGTTACTTAGTTATCTTGCACTTTTACTAAGAGTCACAATAATGGCAGACATTACAGCTACTTGACCTTGCTTAGGGACTCCATCAGTTAGAAATATTGTAAGATCACATAGGGTCTCTATTAGTAAAGTGTCTGGTAGGAACAATCCAAGAACACTCTCCGTCTTCTGCCATTATAACAAAGGTTGGTAGAACTTAGCCCCTTTTCTTCTTTTTTTTTTTTTTCAGTATTAAATGCTCATACTGGTATTAGTGAGGAAATGTGTTTATTAGAAATCAGTCAGGAGTCTCCAGAGGTCAGGTAGATGAATTTTTATAGTGAAAGTACCGTCCAATAATTTTAACTGAAAGCCTTTGGCAACTACGCTTAATTGCTCTGGTCTGTTTGAATCTTCAGTGAACAGTGCTTCCAAGTAATTGTCTCCATTTAAAATAAATGTAATTGCTAACAAAGCCATATGCAACCTGCACAGTGAATGGTTCAGTGATTAGTGACTAGAATTTCACTTAGGCAACAATTCATAGTGGAAGCTCAAGCTATCAAAATTATTCTGATTATACTGCTCACTACAAGGATAAGGCAGAGGCTGAGGGAATGAATTTTACTTCTGTGAGATAGAGAGTAAAAGCAGTTATTTTTATTGATGTAAGTTGTCATATCAGAAATCAAAAATCATATAAAGTTTTATTTGTGAGATGAAATACCAAATTGCTCTTATCATATTCCCTAAAGAAATACTTCTTTTTTTTTTTTACAAGGTTACTGAAAATTTAAGAAATTACAAGGTGGAGTTTCATAGTCTTGGCTACTCTATGTTCAGATCACTCTTTTGATTTCTATGTATGCTATATAGAGTCTATGAATAATTTATTCTAAGTTAGACTTATGAAAGGCTTTTGTATCATTAACAACTCTCATTCTGTATGATGTTTAGATTATGTAATGTTGTTAGCCAGAACCTAGATACACCTTCTAATAATTCTACTTCCAGTGGAAACAGTGGCAGTTGTGCACTGTTGAGGATTTAAACGTTTTGTATTTACACAGAACTGAAAATTGTATATTATCTATATATTAGTTATCTATTAACTAAAGGTAGTACGTAAAAGCAGCTTAATTCCCACAAAATAGAACCAACTATTAAAAAGAAGCCCCCAAACCAAAACATATGATCTTTGGTTTATATATTAATATGTTAATCAAAACACACCCTATGACTTCCTAACTCAGAGGACCAGCATCATATATCTGTAAATCCCCTTATTTTTGCAGTTAATTAAAAAAAAATATTTGAACATTTCTATCTCATTAACATATTGTAGATACCAACAGCATAGCTTTCACTCATATGAGATCACAGAATCACAGAATGTTTTGGGCTGGAAGGGCCTTCAAAGATCATTTAGTTTCAACCCCCCTGCAGGGACACAGGGATCAGTACCAATAACAGTGAGAAGCCATGTTGAGAACTTGTTAAATAATAGATTTGATAATCTGACCCATCAAAGTGGAAAATATTAACTTCAAGAAGAACAATAACAAAGAAAATAATAACAAAACATATACTTTGATAACTCATTTTATCAAGTTTCAGTGTTAAAGGAATCTGTTGTCCATAACTGTAATATAAATCATCCATATGAAGAGTTAAATTGATATTTCTAAACTAATGACATACAGAAGGCTATCTAGTCAAGCTTTTCACCCACATGCATTATCTCATTACCTTGTGAGCATTCGATAACACAATTGAACATAAATTCATACAACTATATAAATGTGACAGATGGGAAAAAGGAAAGAATATGAGTTTCATTTCACTTGCCTATGACCAAATATCTATTTTGACATTTACTTTCATAGATGCCTGAAGCAAATGATGGTTATAGAAAGCAAACAATTACATATACACACTTAGTATGGAACCTTCTTAGACTTTTGTCTGTATCTCAAGTGGAGACACAAACACGCTGCCAGACATCTGATAGCACTCCCACTAAGGTTTATGCAACTTTTTAGGGACCCAGAATCACCTGAGTCCCTAAATAGGAACTGCATTATTTTACAGAAGATGCCTAATAACAAACAGCTTACAACAAACATGCACTTGCCAAGCAATGAAAAACAGTGCTTGAACTAGTGCTGACCTGAATTAAACACTCATCCTTTAAAGCACAGTGGTGCTTGGATGCGGAGTACATTCTGTCTGTGTTAGCATACATGTATATTTAATGAGAAGACTGTGACTGGTCCAAAGAGCCTTCTCTAAAACACACAAAGCGTTAGAAATTGTACAACTCAGTGCGTACCTTCCTCACCCTAACTGTCGTGGTTTTAACTGTAATTAGTGTGATTAGTAGAGTTATGGCGCTAAGTTCACATGATCTTTTCCAGCTCCTGAACAGGTTTGAGCAAGAGGATCCCTGCCTGAACTCAGCTGCTGTGCCGAGCTGCATGAAAAACAGCTCAAAGCAGCTGTTTAAAACCAAGCAGGAGTCACAGTTTGTTGGTAATGTGCACAGAAGTACTCTGACCACCTGTTGCCTTGTTGGGAAAGATGTTAAGAATGCTGGAAAGGACTTACTCTCTTTTAAGGCTTTTGCATATTGTTGCTGTTTGTAGCTATGACTATAGTTTGGCTTCAATACATTCTATTTCAATGTAAAGTTACAGCATCAGTTAAGCACTGCTCCCTATTTGGGAGCACTTCAATCCTGATAAAGACAGACTGAATGCTTGATAGGAACATAAATGGATAGGGTAATTGGGCACAAGAAGAAAACCAGAGATCAACAAATCATATTTACATAGCTGTCAAATCGCACAGCTTCTACCAAACAGTTGAGTGCATACTTCTCTAAGTAGAACACTGTCTTAGTATCTTTCATATAGATGCTTGCACCTGCGCAAATGTTTAAAAATACCAGGTACCCTGCACAAGTGGGGGGCGTGAACAAGCTAAGGTCCAAGCCAGTAAGTGATACATTTATATGCACAGTAGTCTCAGTGAATCAAAATACAGTTCACTGGCTCTATAATTACAAATTATTGCCTAGTAGTAAAGCTAAAAGTCATAAAGTCACTATTCCACGGTACATAACTGAGCACAGTGGACATTTTTCATTGTCACAGAGTTTTGTATTTATAGTTATTCAAATATATATTTGTTAGCTTTAAGTATCTTAACTCTCACAAGAATTGGGCTGTATTCCTTACAAAAATAAACTGAAAAAGCTCCACCTTTACATCCAGTTGCAGTTTTCCAGCTGCAAGTGCAATTCAGCAGATCAGTTCAACCAACAGTTATAATCCTATTTAAACAAATGGGATACAGCCAGCTCCAGCCGGCTGCATGGCCCCAGCACGGCAGAGCCCAGCTGAGCCCCTCAGCCCCGGGCAGGTGCCTTGGGGAAAGCCTGGGTAAGAAAGGGCAAGGGTGATGTACCCATGAAGTCCAGAGTATAGTGACAAGCTGACTGCTATCTCAGCACTAAGGGGAACAGAGGACAGCCATTGTTTTTTGGGTTTTTTTTTTAGACAGCTATCAAAAGTTCTGTGTGGATTAACTGGAGGTGTGAATGCCTTCCTGCAGAAGGCTGAATACTGCTTCAGCTCAACATAAAGTACAACCAGACAATCAGCAAAAGAACTTTGAATAAAGTGGCTTGATCTAGGTTCAACCCATGTATTTCCTCCTGGCATGTGGGAACACCCAGCATCATGATGGTGAGCGTATCATAGAGACTGGTAATGGGAAAAACATTGGTATTGTGTTTGAACTGTGTATTGCAATTGCTATAGTTCGCTAAGTGTAACTTACACATGTAGTGCATTTTCAATATATTTTTCTCACCCTGCTAAATTCAGAGATCTTGTATAACAACAAATGTCTCAAAATAAGTATACTTGATACTAAATATTATACCCCTCACAAATGGAATATTTAAAAGTACCTCATCAGAGTATTTGACTCTCAATCCTACTCTATTTTAATTGGTAATAAATGAAATTAATTTTCCCTGCTTCGAGTGTGTTTTGCCCATGGCACTAATTGCTAAGGGACCTCCCTCAACCTATGAGGTTTTCTATTTTATTTCCTTCCCCTGTCCTGTTGAGGAGTGAGAGAATACTAGAGTGGGCATCTGGCTGGTTAGCCAACAGGTGGTCCACTGCAGGGACCTCCCTTGAAAAAGACAAGTGGCCCCACAAACTAAACAATTTAGTCTTTGTTATTTCAATTTAAGAATGACACAATTTTCTAGTAACAAAGAGAACAATTTGACTTGCAGAATAATTGTGAGATGAGAGTATATAATAGTCAGAAAGCAGATGCAGTGTGGTATTCTTCTCAGCTCTTGGTGGAAGACTTCTTAAGTGGCCTTGCGGTTGCTGTGTTTGACTATTTTGTACTTAAGTCATGCAAAGGCAAATTTAAATGTGACCGTAAGAAGACTCTGTACCAACTCAGGAAATGAGAAGAGTTAGAAGTTAAATATCACTGCATTTCTTCCTTGCTCAGGATTTAGAAATATTGTATCTGACTATTCTAGGTGGGATTATAAATCATGCTGTAGAGATTAACTAACCCTCACCAATCACTCACTACTTTAAAGCATTTGTCTTCCCATGGATAAGATTGCATAAGTAACAAGACTTACTGGGATATACATATATTAAAAAGAAAAATGCATTAATGCATAGGCTAAGGTGAATGTTCATTCTTACGCATAATGACATTAATGCTGCAAAATCCGTATCGGACTAGCTTACATCTAAAATTCTATTACTACATTATTGATTAATCGCTTGAACTTTAAATTTAGTTGAGAATGATCTGAATGATTCAAGTACTTGATCAATTTATTCTAGAATACCTTGCCTGTCAAAATGAAGTGATTGGAAGGTGTTCTTTACTAGAGGAGTTAAAATTCTGTTTTGCTCAGTTGCCCTTGAAAGTATATCTTAATTGCATGTTAGAAAAATAACATATATCAGAAGTAACAATGAGTAACATTCCAGGTATTCTATATATCTTTCAAAAATATACTTTCCTGTAGCAAAAAAATGGTAAAACTATTGGTTTTATTTTACTATTGCAACACACATTTATGAAATCCTGAATTTTCTCAGGTGCTACTAGATCACAACAGAATCTATTTAAAACTCAGTAATTATAGAGGAACATGTACCCACCAAATCATGAACTAACATGGTGTTCTACCCACTATTTTTTCTAACCTATCTGCCATAAATCTCAGTCAAAGAAAGAATTTCTCTTTAGTCTCATATCTTACCTGGCAGCTCCTCTATCTAGTAAAGTAATAGCTAAACCAAATTCTTTATATGCTGCTGACTAGACTGATGTGGCAGGAAGAATTTTCATATGTCATAACGGAGGATTTTAGTCACAGCCCAAGGTAATCTTTTTATTTTTATAATGATTTTAGTGCAGGATCCAGTTGTTATTTTACTCTTGTTGTTGTCTTTGGAAAGAACAGAATAAAGTTCTTTAGGCTTAATAAAATTTGCCTAAATAACATGTCTATATATAACGCAACACATGATATAAACATTTATCAAATCTTGGAGGAAAAGAAAATATTTCTTTAGACCTGAAACTTCTGTATTCAATTAGGAAAGTAATATTATATTTATTAATTTCATTCAGGTCCAAATTTGGCCTGACATGAATCTTCATAAAGAAAAACGTTTTTACGGAAACTTCACTGACTAAGGGGGAAAAAACCCGACCACTACATCATTCAGAGATGAAACTCAGAAACGTACAGATCCCATTTAAAAATACTGTGTCACCACATCAAGTATAGAAGAAATGCAATATGATTTAGAGTACATTATTGAGGAATTTGTTTATAAAGAGAAAAACAAAGTAACAAACAAGCTACTTATGTCTGACATAACATCAACCTCTTCCTCTTAGGCAAAGAGAAAAGTATGAGCTGAGAGATCTAACACATTACTTGGAAATCATCAAGCTGTGCTAACTTGGTATTCTGTCTCGGTGGGTGTAACTTTCTTAGTTTTCAC
Organism: Zapornia atra; assembly: GCA_013400835.1. Lineage (NCBI taxonomy): Eukaryota > Metazoa > Chordata > Aves > Gruiformes > Rallidae > Zapornia > Zapornia atra. The sequence goes on from VZTU01003952.1 coordinate 63,422, forward strand.
CTGACTCGAGTAAACTGCATAAATTTTTACTTGTGAAAATAATTCATTAAGTTCATTTTTCATGTGGGCATCACTCTTACCTCTTCATATAGTAGAAAAGACAATGAGCTACAACTCCTACATTTATACAAAGATAAGTCTGTAATGTGCCAGTGTGAGTACGTGTGTGAAAGTGCTCGTTTCTTCAAAGATACTGGATGTATAAACTAAGCAGCTAGTAACTTTTACATTAAATATTTTATTTAATTTTTGATGCTGATCATATTCAGAGGAATTTCCAATGAAAGCTGAGCAAATTTCCCACTATCTCAGCATCTCAGAATGGAAAACCAGAAAGCACTATAGTTGTCTTGTTAAAATCTTTTGTTTCAGATAAAATGATGTCTTGTTTTGGCTTAATTTTTTTTAATTACATTTACATAACTGATAACCAAAATCAAACTATTTAGCCTTTCACAAAATGTTGAGATAAAGCTTTTTTGTTTGTTGCCAATATGTATGCAGCATTTATGTTGTGGTTGACTAAGTTATTTGGCTGAAAAATACTGCTTCAAATTTATTTTGAATGGACAAGTCTCTATACACTCACAAAGCCTTTTCTCCTGCACTGTGATACCCCTGCTGATAATATACTTGCCTAAAGGAATCACACCTTGTAACCTTCAAGAGAGGGAGAGAGAATTCATTAGTTTGCCTTCTAGCAGTGACTTTTGTATCTACTTCTCTAAAGGACCATACCCCATGTATTCTTCCCCTAATGCAACACAACCAGTACTATTCAAACATATGGTTGTCTTTAATCTTCAACAACTGTGTTTTTTCAACAGATCTACTCAATTACATGGCCAGAATTTAATTATCTTTGGGGTGAAACACACAGAGTGAGGGTGGGATTTTTTAAATTTATAACAGAATGTGATGAAAACATGTCCAGACATTACTTTGATTGTATCAGATACATGCTCATTATTCTCCTTGCAATTCATATTTTATTCTCCTTTCAGTTACACTTCTGAATATTAAGAGTAATGGCGGGGGGGCTTGGGGAGGGGTGGAGAAGGGGGAAAGAAGCAAAAGAACAGTGAAATCACTGTGCTGAAAACAAGAAAGGGACAAGAAGTGTTTCCAATGTAAGCATTTGGGAGCTGAGCAATTTGGGACTATCAATCATCCTCACAGGTGAGACTGCTGAGGTGATTTCATAATTATACCCCAGGCTCTCATGGACATGCAGCCATAGCAAACAATGAGCCTGTAGCCAAAAAAACAAAGCCATTACACTTAATCTACTCATAACGACTAATCAAATTGAAGAAAGCTGGATTTCACAAGGATTTTGGAACTATCTACAGCATCACAGCAAGATGAGAGTCAATATATCACCAAGAGATAGAACTAAGAAAGCAGCTGCAGTGGTAAGCAGCAGAACACGGTTTGATGTTTTGTTCCCAATTAGGTCTCCAGTACCTCCCAAACGTGCAGAGAGTAAAACCTCAAAATTTCTCTCACTTCCTACATTATTTTTTTTTTCTTAGCAGAAATCAGTTTATGCTCAACAAAAAATACCATTTAATGTTAAAGCCAGGAAATGTGAAAGAGGAACAGAACTAACAGAGTAACTGAAAATAAACATAAATGTGATTCACTGCTGTTTTAACAAGATAACTCATGTTAAAAAAAATAAAAATTGCAACATAGAAATTAAATAAAACATATTTTCTCACACAAAAGAAGAGTACAAATATCTTACACAACTTTTTTGAGGCACAAAGAACATTGCAAGCAATGGTCTAACTTACCTGCTTATTATTCTTAGCTATCTAACAGAATAAATCTAGTACTAATAATACTGATTTCGGGTATCAAATGTGAAGTCTTTGTATATGTACCACATTTTCTACCTAACTAGTTTAGCCCCAAGGTCTTTACAAAAGAAGATGTCTTATATTGCATAATCTTCTCATGTATATGAAAAAAAAAAAAAACCAAACCCACAGCTAGACTAACTGATATAAAATTTATTCTAGATCTTTCTTCTTTCTGGAACCTTCATAAACTCAAAATAAATTAATGTCGTATTTGTCATGAGTCACAAATATATATCACATAACAAAGTATTCTGTCATTAAGTCAGAGGATAATCCCCCATTACATTTTAACATACATCTTGATGGCATTTTTTGCTGAAGAAATGCTGTTGCCATCAGCTTCCATAATTTCCTGTGTTCCTTCTTTTCATTATTACCATATTGGACTGCAAGTTCTTTGTATTTAATGGCTTCAAATAAAACTCCTGCACTTCAAGAGAATTTAAAATATTCCATATTAAGTAGGAGATGCTTCAATATCCTGTTTTCTGTTTCTAAATTGTACAATAACAAAAATTACAGAATCTGTTCTCCTTTTTGGCTGTGTCTCAGGAAGAAATTTGCGATGATCATAGGATCACAGAATGCTTTGGGTTGGAAGTGACCTCAAAGATAATCCAGTCCTAACCCCCCCTGCCATGGGCAGGAACACCCTTGACTAGACCAGGTTGAGACACTTGTGAGATATTTCTTGTGGTAAGCAGTTTCTCTAGTAGGCATCAATTGGTGATCTTTACAGTCAGGAATGTTAGCAACTTCCTCCCCAGATTTATTATCTGTTGAAAAACCTCAAATATAATGATTAAGCAATATGTTTGTATCCTACAGTCAAATAGAATTCAGGCCTGAATTTCCATAACTGATCCTGGAACTGGTGAGTTTTAATTTAATTAGCTGATTTGGACAAAATTATGACATTTTTAAACTCTTGGCAATACAGCATTTGGTGCTGGGAGTCAGAATCTGTAAACCATCTCAGTGTATTTTTTGTTGTCTGTCAAGCCACAATCAGTTTATAATGTATGTTTAGAAATATGTATTTATCCAATTATGCTTTTGTCTATGCATATTATTTCTCTATAAAAGAATGTATTAAGATGGAGAGGGGAG
>VZTU01003954.1:9955-66641 GCA_013400835.1 Zapornia atra
TAGCAGGAAAATACAAACTACTGAAAAGTCCTTGACTGCTTGGCAATAACTAAAAATATGAGGCTGTTACCAGCACTGCTCTCATCCTAACGCCCAAGCACAGCATTCCACCAGCTGTTAGAAAGAAAATTAACTCTATCCTAGCTGAAACCATGACAACAGTGCAAAGATGAAACTGATTTTTGGGGAAATTAGTTCAAATTATATCTACACATTTGAGATCTCTAAAGTTGAGGGTAACAAATATGCAAGCTAAGATCCAAATTCTCAATACAAGACACACAGAGAGATGACTATATTCATAAACTTAGAGTCTTATTTGACAGAAAGTAAATTCAGGAATATGGATGGATATACAGTCATATATATTTTTTATAGGGTTCCTTGAAAATACTTGCTGGTAAAATGGGTCTTCAATGAAGAATAAAACCGCAAATCTTTTATTAGTACTTTGAAATTTGTACTTTGAAGGTGCCTACAGGAAACATGGAGGAGTACTATTTATCAGGGAGTGTATTGACAGTATAAGGGGTAATGGCTGTGTACTAGAAGAGGGTAGATTTAAATTAGATAAAAGGGAAAAAAAAGTCTTTACTGTGACGGTGGTGAGTCAGTGGTACAGGTTTCCCAGTGAAGTTGCAGGTGTTCGAGGTCGAGTTAGATGGAGCTTTGGGCAATCAGATCTAGAGGAGGATGTTCTTTTCCATGGCAGGGGGTTGGAACTAGATGATCTTTGAGATCCCTTCCGACCCAAGCCATTCTATGATTATATGATAGGGTATCAATCTCTCCAGTACCTGACATCCTGCTTACACTGAGATGCAGTCATTATGACGAATACACTAATCAAAAATACTTTAAGAATATATAGAACAGAGAAATCGGAAGTACTTTGAGACACTGCTATCTTGAGATACTTAAAAGGAAAATAAAATTAGAAAGCAGAGATTTTGCTGGACTACATTCAAGAAAAACATAATAATTTTTCATATTTGTTTTCCTAATTTACAACTTTTTATTCTTGTTATGTTTCTGAATGTCGTTCTCAGCAAAATTAATGTAATTTTATTTTGAAGTAACATACAATCCTGTTTAATGACTGGAATAAATTTTGTCATTTCTTGAGAAACAAGAAACCCAGAAACTTAGAAGATTCCCTGTTGTTCTTTAAGATTACTTTTGTAGAATTTGTTTTTGATTTTTGCATCCTTTTTTGTTCGCTTTCCTTATCATTTGGAGCTAGAAGCAGGGTTGTTTAATTGTTTTTTAATAGGTTTGCTTGTTGCTTTTTTTCATTAATGAAGTAAATAGAAAAACAGTGCTTACTATGAAACACAGCATGATTGGCAGTAAATCACAAAACACAGTATCTCATCTTCAGGATACGTAATCCCTTTGAAGTGATAGTCCGAGCCAGCACTTGGGAGTACCAAATATGCACTACCATCATACTTAAAATAATTGAAATAATAGTAATATCATTTACAATGAAAACATTGTTTCACTCTGTTGTAATTCTAGGTATTTATAGTCAATGTTCTATTGATAGTGCTCACATCCAGTTTGTATTCACATTTTTAAGCTGCTTAGAAGTTTTCTACTAAATATGCTACAATGCTTTACTTAGTCCCTTGTTCAAATCAAAATGTACAGATATATAAAAATTACACTTTTCACCTGCTGACATATGTCCAACATTGTACTGGAATCTAATGCCTATTCTAAACATTCTGTCAAGACAGTAGAATAGAGACATGAAAAAAAGATATTAACATTATCACATGAAATATGATGTAAATTATGAAGTGTAAGTAAAGGCATCTTGAGATCTTTATTTTGGGAGAGTCCGATCAGAAGAAACAACTAGAATATAATATGAAACCTTCGTAGGTAAACTTGAACCCAAGTGATCCCAAGAAGGAACAAAATTATGAGAAGTCTTCCTTTCCGTTCAAATAAACCTCAGTGAAATTGACATTTATATCCCCTAAATATAATATAATATAAATTCCTTGGCTAAAATGAAAAGAAAAAGATTTTTTAGGGGTCAACTCTTCCCTTATCTGACATGTTTTAGGTGTCAGTAGGAGATGAAGCTATGCATAAATTTAATCTTACAGACAAGACCTCACTGTGATTAGCAGTCCACAGGCAGAAAGTGCGGAAGCTCACTCTAATCTCTTATGGTCAAATAGTTTGTGCTACTTCCATGACCTTTTGCAGTCTTGCAGGTTAATAATCTTGATTACTTATACTCTACCAATTCAAAAAGGTCTGCACTGTCTATTTCCATTACAGGAAAAAATCATAAGCATGCATATTACTCTAGAGGATTCATGTAAATGTCTGAAGTGGCTATACCCTTGCTTAAACAAACAAAAAAAGCCCTAAAACATAAATATTTCTTTTTAAAAATAGCTATTTAAATAAAAAAGAACATATATGGGAAAAATATAGTCAGCTATTGGCACATTCTGAATTTTCTTTCTCATATCAACTAAAATATACTTCAAAAGTATTAATAAGGGATCATGTTAATTATTTTTTCCAGGTAGTTGTCAACAGTTACAGATACTTTCTTTTATGGAAAATTGGGTTCATCTTCATGTTGAAGGGAAACTGCTCATGGTAGTATGAGTAAGCATGAAGATGAAATTATCTTTTACCCTTCTTTGTTTATTATAGTTCTTAAAATAGAGAATACTTTTGTATTTTTTAAAATTAATTTAATCCCATGGGTGCTTAAATTTATATAAAAAAAAAACTGGGGAAAAAGGGAAAACCAAGTCTCTAGTTTTCACATAATTGAACAGCAAAATAAACTTAAAATAATGATTTAAGACCTATATATTTTCATTAGAGAAATCAATGTGTAACCATTTTATCACTGATACCAGTATCTCACATGGGGGTCAATCTAGCCAGAAGAAATCCTTCATTTCTGAATTACAGTATTTTGTAAATGCCTCTGATCTGGAAAAAAACCAACCCATTCAGCACAAATCTTAGACTCCTGTGGAATTTCACTCCCTAAAGCAGATAAATAAAATTTTAATGTATTTCACCATCAATATAATTGCAATGTAGAAACCGTCTAGAATAGGAGTTTTGGGAAAGTTTTTTCTACTCAGTTCTTTCTGACTGAAACTCCCAAGATCCTGCTAGCTGTTCAGTTCCCAATCTCTTAGAAGGTCCCCTGTGAAACATGCTCTCCCTTCTAGCTCAATGTCAGATTTTCCACAAGTCTGCTGCCCTTTTCATATATGACAGAAGGAAAAGTCAAAAACTTCAAAGATGGCAGAAGCAGCAGGTAGCTAGAGACTAAAAAAAAAAAAACCAAAAAACGAAACACTCACATGAAAAAGCATTGCAATGTCCATAATAATTCTCTGACACCAAATTCTTGTCTGCATCTGAAAAATGGCTCCATGTTTGTTGCACATAAACTGATGTGTCTTATGGGAACTATGCAGTGATCATTGTTTTATCATCTCAGATAAAGTAAAGAAGGATTTCTCACCTTGTAAATCATGGGTTCAAGAAAGCTTGCTCTCTTCCATGATTCATCTAAAATTCAATCATGGGACATATGACAGAAACAGATACGTATTGATCAGTTGTTCTTTAGAGAATACTGCTACTGTTGTAAATAACATGGATGTTAAAACATTTTTTATGTTACAAAAGGCAATTTTCAAAATATTTTAAGTGGATGTTATGAGGAAACTTTTTTTTAATACTTCAAGGCAATAAGCCTACCCCCCCCCCTTCTGTTAGAAAGGCTAGTATGAATTTTTAGACCATCTAAATCTGACTAAATCTGAGCATATTTCTTGCAGTCTATATAATTCCTATAAAATAGATTTTACAATTTGAAAACACAATTTAAATAAAAACGGGAAAATTCTACTGACTTCACATTAACTTTTGCTCACAAAGGTATATAATATCGTAGCATCATAGAATCATAGAATGGTGTGCGCTGAAAGGGACCTCAAAGATCGTCCAGTTCCAGTTCCCCTGCAAATGGACAGAGACACCCTCCATTAGACCTAGTTGCCCAAAGTCCCATCCAACCTGGCCTTCACCACTTCCAGGGAGGGGGCAGCCACAGCTGCTCTGGGCAGCCTGTACCAGTGCCTCACCACTAACACAGTAAAAAATTTCCTCCTAATAACTAATCTAAAGCTACCGGATTTTAGTTTAGAGCCATTACCCCTGATATTATCACTACACTTCCTCATAAACAGTCCCCCTCCATGTTTCCTGTAGGCCTTTACTGGAAGGCTTCTAGAAGGTCTCCCCAGAGCCTTGTCTTCTCCAGGCTGAACAAGCCCAGCTCTCTGTCATCACAGGAAAGGTGCTCCAGCCTTCTGATCATTTTATGGCCCTTCTCTGGACTTGTTTCAACAGATCCATGTCCTTCTTGTACAGATGAAGTCAGCACTGGATGCAGTAGTCCAGGTGGCCTGTAAAGTTTCTCACAGGCCTGTGACTTAGTGAATAAATTGAACAAAGAGATACAAAGTCCAGATAGTGGCTTTTGACTTGGGGTATCTCTCACAGATTAGTACTGAAATCAGTAAGGTCTAATGTCTAATGTTTATAAACCTGGAAAACAGGTTGGAGTGTACTCTCAGCAATATTGTTTAGGACACCAGATTGGCGTAGTGGTCCATACAAGGAGGAGAGGGTTGCCATCACAAGGACCTTAACAGACCTGAGGAATGAGCCAGAGGGAACTTCAAGAAGTTTACCAAGGGAAAATGTAAAGTCCCACATTTGGGGAGAAATGTTGCCATGCACTTGTTGAGGTATAAACTGTTGAGAAGCGGCTTTTCAGAAAATACCCTATTGGTCTTAGTGAACAAGGCAAAAACCAAACAATATTGATGTCTTCAAGTACATTATCAGAGGGTAAAGGGAATATAAGCCACACTTTTTGGAGGTACACAGCCTCATAAGTTGAAGCATCTATTAGATATTAGGATTTAATATATTTATTTGCTTTTATTTTTGTGTAAGAGTGGTCAAATATAAGAAAGGTACACCAAGAAGTTGTGGACCATTGGCCTGGTTTCAGCTGAGATAGAATTAATTTTCTTTCTTGTAGCTCACATAGTGCTGTTTTTATTATTTATTATGATAACAATATTGATAACACACTGATGTCTTTAGTTGTTACTAGGTAGTTGTAGTGCCTACACTAAGCCAAGGACTTTCCAGCCTCTCACAGCCTGCCAGGTGCACAAAAACCTGAGAGAACACAGCTAGGACAGCTGACCCAGAATGGCCAAATGGGTATTCCATACCATATAACTACACGCTTCGTATATAACTGTCAGAATCTAGCCAGGAAGCACAATTACTGTTTAGAAACAAACTGAGAATTCTCAGGTTTGTTTTTTTACTGCACATTGTGTGTAATGCCATTTGTGTATTGCTTTTCGTTATTGGTATTGTCATTGTTACTGTTACTATTGTTATTAATGTTAGTCTTATTGTTATTAATGTTAGTATTGTTAGTATTCTCTTCCTTTGTTACCCTATTAAAATTTCTTTATCCCAACCTGCCAGATTTTTTTCAATTCTCCTCCCCATCTCCCTTAACCCACAAAGGGTTAAGATAACAGCAGATCTATCCAGAACACTGTAAAACAAATTTGTAAAACTCTATTTTTTCACAGAGCTGTTCTCAGAATCATGGAAGTAACATCTTACTTGCTATATGTACTAGTTATCAGTGTTTATGTATGGCTGGTCTTTTCTGGGCACTGGATTAAGGTCATTGCTCTTTGGTTTGTGATATGATAAAATCATTGAAAGTTTTTCGCAGCTATAAGAATGCTGATACCTTTTGTCTTTCTTTTATTTTCAATCAAAATATCTTTTAAGTGACCCTTTTTCTTCTTTTAGGGTAATAAGGAAATTACAGTCAATTTCTTTTTAAAATGTCATCCTGAATTGTGGCAACTGATACCCTCCTACCAGTCAGTTTTTACAAGATAGGCCGTGTTCATTAATGAATATCTGGAGATCCAGCCTCTGACCTGTAGTTTCCTTTCTTTTAAGTCACTGTCAGTTGTCTTTTGTGCAGTGGCACATGTGAAAATTACTATGTTTCAAATACAAGCAGTATATAGTCATGCACCCAAATACCTGACATGCTTTTTATAATTGCTTACTTTTCAAAACAGTTTTAACGCCAGTGTATCATATATATACAACAATAAGCAATATAGAAATGATACAGTGATAAAATAACTTTTAAAAGTAGTCTGTCTTTGCTTTTAGGCAGTCTTGCATTTTGATAAATTCAGTAAGTACCAGAATTGCCTTATATATTATTTGTTCAGATATGGTTATAGTTATATACTCTGATTAGAGTTGCATGTATGCATGGTCCACTCGTATCATTGGGATTCACTGTCATGAAAGGTCAAACAGGTGTGGCAAACTGATAAATATAGATGTATCTGATGGTGCTCATTGAAATTCTGACTGGATGATATTGTATTGTAAGGTATATATATGTAGTAGGGATGTCTAGTGCTACATAATGTAACTTACAAAAAGGTATTTGTGAAAGTCAATTAATTTCCCTTATAACCATTATTTATTTGACAAGAGAATGATGTTTTCCCCCCAATATATTTGGAAAGTGACAATCTTAAGAAGCACTGTAAAAATGTGAGAAAATTGAAAAAAACTGGAGTACCGAATATTTACTAGGTCACAGGTCACATGTGAGGGGAAGAAGGTATTTGTTTTCCTTGGTAAATTTAATAAAGCTTCGATATCCATCAAACGATACAAATGATGGAACTAGCCAAACCTAAGATAATTAACATCAGAAAAATCAAGGGCAATGTCAGGATGTTGAACAACTCACAAAATAAGGAGTGTCTCAGTTCCAAACAGATTCTGTAGAATGTTTGCAGTGAAAGACTTTCTAAGATTGAGATATAGCAGTTCCAAAGACAGAGAATATATTACCTTTTCTTGTAAAAGGTTTTTTTTTAAAAAAAAAAAAGTTTTAGAAAGCTTAAATATTTCTTATAAATTTATTTAAAGGTGATAAAGTCTCAATTGTGAATATATACATATATGGGATTTTAGTAAAAATATAGATCACAGAAAGTTTAATCTGCAATGGTGTCGTGGTTTTGCGAGGTTGGGTGCTGGAAAAGAACAGGGGTGCACAAAATGGCTGCTGTGAGGAGCTGCAGGAATTCTCTGGAGCTCCAAAATGTAAACAATCCAAGGCCAGAATCATTGTTGACCGGGGCCAGGCCAGTAAGAGATAGTCACAGCGCCTCTGAGAATCACATATAGGAGAAAACAACCCGGAAGCAGCTGCATTTTGCCACCGGAGAAGGGAGTGAGAAGATGTAACGAGCTGTGCACACCAAGGCCGGGGAGGGGGAGTAGGCACCCCAGGTGCCGGAGAGAAAGATGCCCCTGCAGCCTGTGGAGAAACCCCATTGTAAAGGCCGAGACCCCACCTGCAGCCCGTGGAGGGGCTCCACGCTGGATGGAGCAGGTGGAGACATAGAGAAGACGCTGTGACCCTTACGCTGAAGCAAGCCCCTGCCAGCACTTGGAACCTACAGAGATGAGCGAGAGAGAGAGAGAGAGAATTGCACTGGTACAGGTTTGCTGGGGGAGGCTGGTGTGCCCCGTGTGAGGACTTGGACTGAGAGACATTGTGATTTATTGCTGCCCGCCACAGCAGGGATCCAGGCGGAGCAGCTGATGAGACACACGGAGAAAGTTCCTGGAGGACTTTCTCTAGTGCTGGGACCTCTCATGGCGCAGCAGGGGGAGGGTGTGTGGAATGGATTTTCCCCCTCCCGGGCCGAGAAGGAAACCAACTTGCAAGGAACTGACCGAAGCCCCCGTCTCCCAGTCCCTGCCCCCCTGTGCTGTGATCGGGGGGAGGAAGGGAGTGAAATCATGACTAGATTGAAGTCTGCTAAGGAGGGAGCGGGGTGGGGAGGTAGAGGTGTTTTAAGATCTGGGAAAGGAAAACAGCTCATGAAGTAACCGAGAACCCCATTATTATTTCCTAGTCCCTGCCCCCCCCTGTACTGCGAGCAGGGGGGGAAGAAGGGAGTAAAATCATGGCTAAAGGGAATTCTGCTTAGAATGGAGGGGTGGGGGGAAGGTGCTACTGAGAACCCCATCGTTCCCCAGTCCCTGCCCCCCCTGTACTGCGAGCGGAGGGGAAGAAGGGAGCAAAATTCTGATTAAAGTCTGCTAAGAAGGGAGTGGTGGGGGGAACGTGTTTTTTAAGATCTGGTTGCATTTGTTTTAAGATTTGATTGCACTCCTGACTCCGGTTCTTCACTGTTCTTTCTAGTGTAGTGTAATAAATTAGAATAGTTCTTTCCTGCACTGTGTTGAGTCTGTTTTGCCCATATCGTCGCTGATAAAATGATCTCTCCTTGTCCTTATCTTGACTCCTAAGTCTCTTAATATATCTTTTCTCCCCTGTCCACCTGGAAAGGGGAGTAAAAGACTGGTTTTGGTGGGCATCTGGCCTCCAGCCAGGGCTAAACCACCACAAATGGTTAGTTTAATCCTATTTTTGCAAATCAAATACTGTAATGTTTGTTGTTTCCTACATATTTAACATAATTTTTTTTTCCTTTTAAATGATTTTGCAAGTATAAGTTAAATTTTATCTGTGCTTTAAAAGTACTCAATTTTTGAACTGCATAGGTAATTTTGCTGTTAGAGGAGAAAATGCCAACAGCATTTTAAAATTTTTGAAAAGCAATAGACATGTAGCCAGTACAACATTCATGATGCCAGGCTGGTTTGAGATTAAATTAAGGAAGAATGGAAAGGAAAATGACAACTTCAAATGAAGAGGGTATTAGAAAATGAAGCTCAGGTTCAAGAAACAAATGTTTTATCACATTCCATCGAAATCATTAGCTCAAACTAGACTACAGAAATAAAAAATAAATTTAAAAAAAAAAAGTGGACCATGCAACAGGAGATACCTGACATGTGAAGAACGGTCAAAAGCAAACCAAAAAGAAGATGCAGGCAAGTCAGGAAGTGTAAAAGACATGCAAGAGAGAAAATTCACAAGAATAATAAATAGACCTGTGGTGGCACTTGAGGACTGTGAGACTTCAACTGACTGCAAGAGGATTGCTGATGTTATTAATAAAAAAGCATCAAGAAGACAATTTAAATTGTCAAAATGTCTAAAAAAAAAAGTCAAGATTGTAACATAACTTATGTTTTGTGTTTATTATCTTTAAAACCAGATCTTTTTGATGAAGGAAAACAAACAAACAAACACCAAAAACCCAAGAAAACCCCCTCAAAATAATTATTACTAAAAGAACCCTGTGTCTTTATGGAAGACAAAATTTATAAGCAGCAGAACTTATGTTTTAGTTGTGGACTTGCATCAAAATTAACTGTCCAAGGAAAACCAAAGAGACCAAGGACTGAAATATGTTACCCACTGCTGTGCATTAATAAATCTTGGGGTAATATGAAGCATAGCTGTGGTAAAATGAAATTAATCGGCCACAAAGATAATAGAGGTTTGAAAAGGAAAAAGAAACACAAACCAAAACAAAACACAAAACAAAAAAAACCCCACCACCAAAGAGATGCCACAGATCAAGTATCATTTAAAGATCTTAAAAAGATAGGAACAGTATTGCCAGATACAGTAATAAGAGGGGAGAAAATCAGACATGAGCTAAGAAAGTTACCACCAAAATAAATTGATGTCATAGGTACCATTGTTAAAGACACCTGCAGCCATGTGATGGCAATAGTAAAAATTCATGACTCATCTTCCCTCACCCTTCTGTCACAAAGTCAACTATTCTTCTTTCTAACCATTCATCTGCAACTTCAGTGTTACAGTCTCCACTTCTTCTGTCCTTAAAAATTAGAATTCAGTCAGTCTGCCTTATTACCAGATCTATCCCCTTCACGCAAAGTCAGATCACTCATCAGAGACCCAATTCTTTTGGAACATCTGATCCAAGTCAACACACTATTTTACATCTGACCTGAAACCCAAAAGAGAAGAGGCTTTAATTCCAAGGCTGTCTTGTAAGTTCTCAGAAATTTAGTTATTAGTGATTCTGCTTCCTAGCCAGGCAGGTCCTGCATATCCTCACCTTTTCTCTTGCTGTTCATTCAGATGCTACAGTGATTTTCCCTTGGTAACAGACCCTTGAAGCCCAAAATGAGACACCCCAGTTTGAATTCTTGTGTGTGACAAGAAATAAGAATCTTGGAATAGCACCTGAAAGGGGTGCTGACACCTAGCAAATAGAAAATTACTATGAAAAAGATTTGACTGAAATATCTTTTTTTCCCGTGAATGAGAAACTGAAAAAAAAACGTGTTTACACATAGGATCTGCAGTCAGAAACAACATTCTGGCAGCCAAAGCTTCTAACCTATATTTCACAAGGGCAAATAAGAGGTGTTTTAATTTCACAGTAATTATGGCAATAAAAGCAGAGTTTCTGGGAAACCGAAAGTAACGGGGGGAATGTATCCTTTCTTTGGCTCCCCTCTCACAGCCAATAAAAACTTCCTGCGTGCAAAAGGGGGAAAGGGGAAAGCAATTTAGAATAAATGTATGTTTCTTGTGCCCTATCTTGTGCTTTTGGTAAAGTTAATTCCATGGTGGCCTAATTAGAATTGCTGTGATTTTCAGTCATCTGCTTATGAATTTTAAATATGTCAACTTTATAGAAGTTTCTATCTCTATACAGTTAGGCTGACTTTCTACACTTTGCATCCAATACAAATAAAACATGAAGGGGTTGTAATTGCACATAGTATTTAGGTCGTAGGTGGAAAACAATTTGCAAAAGACAAATATTCCATAGTTAAGCATATGATTTAATATGATTTATAGAAATAAAATTATAACTCAGCATTTAAAATGTCAGTATCATTTTTCACACTATGATAATATTTCCTGCAGCTGTTAATGCAGTCCAGTGGATCAATAGAAGATGCTAATCCAAGATTTGCTCTAAGGTGCAAGTTCCATTCTTACATTATATATTAACCTTATTAAAAAGAAAAGCCGTTTGAGAAGATGTGTTAGGTTGTTCAGTTGCATGTTATATAGGTGGGCAGAAATTCACTAATATTTTTACAAAGCCTAGGTATGCCAGCAAATTGTGGGTGTGTTTTTTTCCCTACATATGTGTCATAGACCTCCTTAAATATATATGCAGTCTCTCACTGCAACTTTCACATGTCTTATGAGTAAGATTGCCTCACAGTCTGCCCTAAATAATCCAAATATATTTAACACATATTTACATATTCAACCTTCCACATGGACTTCTATGGGATTTAACCATTGCAGTACTTTATTAAACTGTGATTATTATTTTTTTTTCCTTTCTTTTGAAAATACCTATAAGACAACAAGCTTTGGACCTCTTTGGACCACTTGAATTATGAATTAGTGAATTACTGCTTTCTTCCATACTATTTTCTCTGGTTAATGCAAAGTCCAAATTAAATGTAGAAGGCCTCCTCTGGTAAAATTGTACTCATTATGACGTAGTAATCAATAGCACAATTAAAACTGTCAGTGTGGATCTCTATGCAATTTTCCTTCATTAAAAATGTAAATTGGAGGGTGGGGGTTCTTCATGTTACATTTGAGACTTCTTGTATGAAAACTGTGAGTCCATATAGAATCTGAAGATATATGAGGATCCACAGCTCTTAAGCATTAAACAACTTAAAGAATCACAGAATCACAAAATGGTTGAGACTGGAAGGTATCTTTCATAGGTCATCTGGTCCAACCCCCTCAAGCTCAAGTGGGGCTATATAAAACAAGTTCCTAGAACCATATCCCTTGTATATTTCCAAGGGAAAGACTCCACAGTCTCCTTTGGCAACCTGTTCCCGTGCTTCGTCACCCTCACGGTAAAAAAAGTTTCCTGATGTTCAGACAGAACCTTCTGTGTTTCAGTTTTTGTGCTTAATGGCTCTGTCTGTGGTCTTATCACTGAACACCACTGAAGAGATTCTCACTCTGCTTCCCTTCAGGTATTTACACACAGCAATAAGATCACCCCGAGCTTTCTCTTTTGAAGGCTGAACTGTCCCATCTCTTTCAACCTTACACTATATGAGAGTTGTTCCAATCCATTAATATTTTTTCATGTCCCTTTAGTTGGACTTGTTCCAGTATGTTCATATTTTTTGGTATGGAGGAGCTCAGACCTAGACACATTACTTCAGTTGTGGCCTACGTGCTGAATAGAGGGGAAGCACTGACCTGCTAGCAATACTCTTAATGCAGTCCAGGATAACATTAGCCTTCTTGGCATCAAGGGCACACTGCTGGCTCGTGTTCAATCTATTGTCTACTAGGATCCCAAGGTCCTTTTCTGCCAAGCTGTTTTACAGATGGGTGACTCCCAGAATAAATTCATGTGTGGGGTTGTTACTCCCCAGATGCAGTACTTTGCAACTCCACTTGTTGAACTTCACAAGGTTCCTGCCAAACCATTTCTCCAGTCAAGTCCTTCTAGATGGCAGCAGACACCTTTGGTATATGAGCCGCTCCTAAAAGTTTAGTTGTCTGCAAACTGAGAGTACACTCTCCCCATCATCCAGATCATGGATTTAGTTTCGCACCAATACGAGGAAGAACATTTTCATGGTAATGGTGACAGAGCACGGGAATAGGCTGCCCAGGGGGGTTGTGGAGTCTCCATCTCTGGAGATACTTAAGACCTGACTGGACGCCTACCTGTGTGATCTGTCCTAGGGAACCTAGGGATCTGGACCCTTCCAACCCCTAAAATTCGGTGAATCTGTGAATCATCAACAGAGATGGCAAACAGAACTGGATCCAGTATTGATCCTTGGGATACATCACTATCCGATTAGACTTTGCACTTCTGTTCACCACACTCTGGACTCAGACATTCTGACAGTTTTCAGTCTATCTGCCCATCCAGCCAATACATCAACAGCTTCTCTGTAAGGATATTATGGGAGACAGTGCAAAGAGCTTACTGAAGTCAAAGTATACAACATTTATTACTCTCTCCTCAACTACCATACCAGTCACTTCATCATAGAAGTTTATGAAGTTGTTTAAGCAGATTTCTTGTTAAAGCCATGTCAATTACTCCTGATTATTTTCTCATTTTTAATGGTCCTAGAAATGCTTTCCAGGATTTTCTACTCCATCACCTTTTCAAGGACTGAGGTGAAACTGACTGGCCTGAAGATCCCTGAGTCCTCCTCACTCTTCCTGAAGATAGGAGTAACATTTTCTTTCCTCTAGTTTTGTAGAACTTTTCCCTGTCACCATGAATGATCAAAGAATGCTGAGAGTGGCCCATGTTTTATGTGTATCCAGTTTGCTTAAATATACCCTGTCCTGATGCTCTTTCTCCAAGGTATATCTTCTTGACTCCGGCATTCCCTCCTGGGATTTCCTGAAGGCTGGTCTTACTAGTAAACACTGAGGCAAAGAAGGCATGCAGTACCTCATCTTTTTCCAGGTCCACTGTCTTAACTGTGCAATGAGCTCACATTTTCCTTAGTCTTCCTTTTGCCATCCATGCAATTAAAGAAGCCCTTCTTGTTTTCTTTGACAATCCTGGCCAAATTCAGTTCCTTTTGGGCTTAACTTTAGTAACTTAATCCCTGGATGATCAGACAATTCATCTGTGTTCCTCCCAGGTTACCACTCCCTGCTTGCTTCCTATCCTTGTATGCTTGTTTTTCCCATTTCAGTTGTGTAAGGAGCTCTTTCTTTATCTTCACAGACATCCTGGAGTTTTTGCTTCACTTGGTATTTCTTAGACATATTTATTAGAACTGTTAATGAACCATCACTTGCTATAAGCATCTGTGCTGAAAGTGCTTTTCATATAATCATGGAATGGTTTGGGTTGGGAGGGTCCTCAAAGTTCATCTAGTTCTAAACTGCCATGGGCAGTGACACCCTCCACTACCCAGGTTGCCTAAAGCCCCATCCATCCTGGACTTGAACACTACTGGAGAAGGGGCATCCACAGCTTCGCTGGGCAGCCTGTGCCAGTGCCTCATCAGCCTATTAGTAGAGAATGTCTTTCTAATATGAAATCTAAATCATCCTTCCTTTATTTTAAACCCATTTCCCCTGTCCTATCAGTACACTTCCTGATAAACAGTCCCCTTCCCCATCTTTCCTGTAGATCCCTTTTAGGTACTGGAATACTGCAATAAGGTCTCCCCAGAGCCTTCTCTTCTCCAGGCTGAACAAACCAAACTCTCTCAGCCTGGCTTCATAGGAGAGGGGCTCCAGCACTCTATTCATCTTTGTGGCCCTCTTATTGACTCACTCCAACAGGTACATGCTTTTTTTTACTGGATACCCCAGAGCTGGATACTGTACTTTAGGTGGAGTGACTCTTACAAGAGCAGAATAGAGGAATAGACACAACTCCCTTGACCTGCTGGTCACGCAGTTTTTGATGCAGCCCAGAATATGGGTGGCTTTCCAGGCTCGAAGTGCACATTGCTGGATCGTGTTAACCTTTTCATTAACCAACACCCTCAAGTCCTTCTGAGGGCTGCTCTCAATCCATTCTTTGCTCAGCCTGTAGTTGTGCTTGGGATAATGCCAACCCATGTACAGGATCTCACACTTGACCTTGTTGAACTTCATGTGGTTCGCATGGGCCCATCTCCCCAGCCTGTTAAAGTCCCTCTGGATGGTATTCCTTCCCTTCAGCATCTCAACTTTATTCAGGTATTTGGTTTTGTTGTTCTGGGTTTTTTTTTTTGTTGGCTTGTGTATTTATTTTAGACTTTATTCCTTCTGGACAGCACTTTGTTCATTTGGAACACTTAGAGTTTGATGGGGGTTTTTTTGTTCTTATTTGTGAGTTCTGTTTTTTTGGGGTTTTTTTAAATAAGTTTTTTTATGTCATTGCTAGAAAACCTCTCTCAGCAGTTGAGTCATACTTCCTTCAGGTAGTTAAGATAAGTATCTTCACAGAACTAGAACCATGACAATCTCATATTGGTAGGTTCTTTATGTCAAGAAACTATGGGGAAACCTATCAGTATTTTAAAAACACTCACTGAATGACATAATACATTTGTATGTGTTTCATCTGTTTTATTATTGGGTATTATGAAATAAAATGCATTTTCTGTTAGGCATACAATGTCTCAGAGTCCTGCTTAAGCTAGTCTATTGTGCTGTGCACTGTCACAGGGATGAAAATCAGCAGTGAGCCTGCAGGTGCTTTTAAATGTGCTTGCTTAGCACGAAAGACCTGATATAAAATGCAGTAGTTACAGTCCTGCTTGTGTATGTTTTTCTTTTGGAAAAGATAGACTGTATCCAATTATAACCTTGCTATGATGTTCATCTTCAGACAAGGCATGAAAATTTGTAACCACAGCTGCATCAGTGACAGAGTGAGTAGTTTAACCTTTGTACACAAATGATATCTTACACACGCATCTCAGAGGAACCTGCTGGTAACAGATATCTTAATCATCTGTTGTGATGTATAAAGAGCAGCCATACTGTAGACGTGATGTGGAAGAGATTCCAACAGCAGCATCTTTAGAGAAAAAAAATGCCAGGACTTTTCATTACCATCTTTTTAAGGCATAGAGGTACTACGAGGCTTGGAAGGAACAGCATCCCTTTTCTTGCCTCATGTACTAATAAGGCCTGTGAAAAAAAGCTCTTACCATTCAGCAGACATTTCCCCCCTTTTTTCTTTCTCATATCCACATTTTGGTTACATCTCCTACACAGAAATGCTGAACTATTAAATGTTTCTTTTTATTTTTTAAGAGATTTTTCTACTTGCTGTTGGAATGCTGCATATAATTTGCTTGGAATTCTTTGACAGGGAAAACTAACAATTGGAATCAGATTTTCAAATGAGTAGACAAAAGAAAATATGTATTTTAGTTTGAACTTTATATGCATAACACTTGTTTTGATCAGAATGTAAAGCTGAAGTGTTTATGACCATTTTCCCTTTTAAAATGTGTGTGATAAAGTCACATTAGCTATGAGAAATTACATAAAATTAGGGTTTTTCCTGAATAGGTTTTTTTTTTGTCTGGGATGAGTCCGAAAGTCAACATGGGCAGTAAAGGATGACATCACCTAGACTAATACGTATATCTTGACTGGTAAGACGCTCTCCTGCAAGGTGGAGGAGATTTATTACAGTCTCCTCAGATGGCAGAAAATTTTATGCAAAATAAAGTCCTTCACAACTAGGTTAATATATTAAAGATAAATCCCTTTTTTTCTCTTTATTTTTAGAAATAGTAATTTCACAGCTCCTGTTTTGCAGGTAGGGACAGTTCCTAAATATTGTTTTAGGAGCATCCTAAGCATAACAATGTGATAGGATGCCTGTGGCTATTTTCCAACACAGGGAAAGCATTCTGGGAGAGGGAGCTGGAGCTGTCTGTGTAGCCAGCTGCATATGTTGGTTTATGTTTCCCTTCTAGCCTTGTCAGTAATGGGCTGGTGGCTAATACAGAGCCAGTGGCCTGTGAACCTTTTCTGAGACATGCGTTTCTTTTAACAGTTCAAAGCACCTAATAGAATGGATGCCTTTGATCAGGGGGCACTGGCAGCATGTGTTGCCTTGGGGCATCGTGTGAGGGCACATTGGCGTATTTGAAGGTGCAAGTCCTTATCAGATAGTAATAAAAAGCTATGCCAGGTGGAAGAATTCATGCATAACACATTCATACTGTGTGTTTGAGACCGACTGTAGAGCAGCTATTCTGTCAAATCTGACATGATTTTGTTTTGCAAGGAAATATCTGGCTCACTCCAGAGGGGATCCAAGGGGAAATGAGCATATATGTGAAGGGAGGATTAAGGGATAAGAGCCCTAGAGAGAAACAGGAGCTTGGCAAGCAGACAGTGCAAAAACACAGCCCATTTCTATGCCATTAAGTGAAACATACTAGCTCTACATACTATTACTCCTTATTACCAACTTTCCTGAGAACAAATGCCTTGCTTATGTAGCTTACTGTAAAATGGATTCCTCCATCAAAAGTTTTGACTCTTTGATTGCACTATAACAGTACTGTGTTTTTCAAAACTTAAAATAGTAGTTCACAGGAAATAATATACTGAAATGAAAAACAAACAACTAGATTTGAAACTTGAATTTTGCCATTGTACAAAAGTAAAGTGGAGTAAGTAATTTTTGACAGCAAAAAGAAAAAAAAAGATTTATTTTATATTTGATATGAAGGTTATGTAGGTGTTTATACCAAATTAACCTCTTGCTTTAATAGGCTTTATTCCTCACAATTATTATAAAAAAAAAACAAACCCAAACAAAAACCCAAACAAAAACCCACCAGGTAAAACCCAACATAACTCCTTGAATTTAACAACATACAATGGTTAAATCCCAATGAATTCAGTGTGTAAAGTTGAATGCATAAAGTGATGATGAGAAAAGCTTATTTCATAGAAATAATAATTAAAAAAAAGAATCCCAAGAAAAACAATTTTGATACCATTTCCACAAAGAAGTGCCTCCTCAAATCCTACAACATTCTGAGTGGTGAATGAGAAAGAAGTTCAATAGTTGGCTCATTATATAACTATGAGGATGAAGTATACATCAAAGAAGGATCTCGTATAGCTATATTTTAATTGAATTTTTTTCTCTCTATAGGCAAGAAATTATGGTTCATCTTTGACTGTGGTCATTGTGCATCTTAAGCAAGTTAAAGAGTACTTTTTGTCTTTTGTAACAAACTTATTAATCACATACCCTGTCATATATAAACAGATGTACCAAAAGAATCAATTTTGTATAAAAAGAGAGAAAGATTAAGGCTAGAAAATGATTACACAGTTCATGGTAATATCAAACAATGTCTGTCTGAGACAAAGGGTGTCAACTATTTGAATTTTTCATTGGCTGAAGTTGCTCAACTCAGTTACTATGTGATAATATAAGCTAAATTTTCATATAAGTAGGGAGTGACCATGTTATAGTCCAAAGACAAATGTTTAACTTCAATCTTTTCTCCAGTGTAATTACAAGTAAAATTTTGCAGCTTTGTTTCACAGCAGCAAATTACTTTTTCCAGCTTCTAGTAGGCAAGTATAGATAAAGAATAAAATCCCAGTTCCCTTCTTGCTACTGATCACTTTATTTGGTGTGAAGGTCCCATAGAACTTGCATAGGATATGTAGGATTTAAAAAAAAAAACCAAAAAACAAAACCAATTAACTATTCTCCTTGTTATTTGGACAATTACTTATACTGGGATATAAAATTTAACTAATCATAATTCAGAAACTGACCACACAAGGAAACAGGAAGCCAGGACAACAAAACTTTGAAATTTCAGAGACTATTGTAGATCATTTGCAAGTTGGCTTAACTTGGCTTAAGTTTGAATGAAGTTTGTAGATCTGTCTTTCCTTAGCAGATATAATGGCAAATTGGGTTTTTATAATTTCATATTTTTAAAAATTTTATTGCTTAAATGAAACTCTTTAGCATTTTTTTTTAAAAAAGTATAACCTAAATCTTTGAGTTGTGAAGACACTGTATTTTAAAATAAAAATTTATAAGTCATTTTATGTATTTTTTATATTAAATACGTTACTGAACTGACACTCGTTCACACTTTTATTAGTTATTAAATCTAAAGAACATTCCATCATAATTGGCATAATTCAAACAGCAAGTCTTTCACTGATATCAGATGAATTCATTAGTGAAAGATATGAAAAACTTTCATTGTCTTTTGCAATAAATTTGGAGGCAATTTTATTATTTCTGGAAAAAAGTTGTGGGTGGTTTTTTTTTTAAAATCTCAGTAAAAAGCTTTTATATTTGTTATAATTATTTCAGCAGCCTTCTATTCAGCACATAATTTGAACAAACTTTCTGCTCCAAGAGAGAATTTCATTCTCATTAATCACAGTTAATTTTTGCTTAATTTCTGCTTGCAGAAAACTCTTCATTTTTGTGTACATTCTCTTATTACATTATTATTGCTGAGAATTACATAGTAAAAGAATATGGAACAAACCAAACTAGTTTTTTCTTCAAATTCTAGTTATAAATTAGGTACATTCCCAGCTCTATCCATCATTGTAATGCATTTTGTCATACTATGATTAAGTGAATTTACATTGCTGTGAAAATGGCTTGGGTTATGAAGATTCCATCTGATCCTTTCAAACTCATTTTCAATTTCTGAGTTCTACTAGCCTTTCTTTTCTGAATACTTTATTATGACTTCTTTTTTTACAAATTGCTCTTGAACCATCTTTCCACTTTTTTTCCAATTTGGCATTTATTATTGTTAGATCCAGTCAAATAGTAATATACCTGATGAATCTCAAAAGTAAGAAATACTCTTTATATAAGGTTATCTTGAATTACTTTTAAAATTCTGTGATTGGAGAATGAATGTGAATATCCGTATGCAGGAGGACCAGAATAAATTATAGTAGTCTATAAAAATGGCATATATTGATGCCAAATAGACTAACAGGTCAACAAAATTACAACATGACTATGCGCGGCTTCTTAGGACACACAGGCTGGGAAACAAAGGACAGAAGCTGAAGAGGCAGGATGGAAAGACTGTAAAGTACTGAAAATTACAAAAAGATACATCCAAACCCAGCGTATGATCATGAATTTTTGAAGAACTAAGGAGATCTGATGAGAACATGATTGATGCCATCACCTGTCCTTCATTTCATTGCAAGGATGCAAGGTGCAGACCACCTTAGTACACATGTCACAGTGCCTGAAGGCCAGAGACATCACTTAGCTATATGTACATTGGAGTCTGAACACTAAACAAACTATTCAGGCATATGTTTCTGGGTGCTTATGAGAGTGTGATCAAGTTAAATAACTTTAAATAAATTCAATAATCACAGAATCACAGGTTAGAAGGGTTCCTGTCTAATCCTGCTGCTAAAGCCGAATCACCTAGAGCAAGTTCCACAAGATCATGAACAGGCAGGTTTTCAATATCTCCAGAGAAGGAGACTCCACAATCTCTTTGGGGAGCTTGTTCCAGTTCTTCCTGTGTTTCAGTCTGTGCCCATTGCCCCTTGTCCTGTCACTGAGTACCACTGAAAAGAGCCTAGCCCTATCATCTTGACACCCACCCTTCAGATATTTATAAATATAGATGACATCTCAGTTTTCTCTTCTCCAGACTGACCAGACCCAGCTCTCTCAGCCTTTCCTCATACAAGAAATGCTCCAGACCACCAATCATCCTTGAAGTCCCCCACTGGAGGCTGAAGTCTCTCTGGTGAACTGGAGAGACTGAACACAGGACGCCAGATGTGGCAGCACTGGGACAGAGTACAGGGAGAAGATAACCCCTTCAGTGTTATTTTCTAAAACTTAAATGGTCTTCTCCACTATTGAAGTCATAGGTTTATATGATGATTCAGGTTGGAATAGACCTCAAGCTCCTTGCTCAAGGCAGGATCAGGCATGAGGTCAGACCAGGTTCTAAGTTTGGTCATTTGACTCTTAATTACCTCCAATGTTGGAGATTGGTCCAATGCTTGACTTCCCTCATGGTGAAAAACTTTCTTCTTATATTGTCTTTTGTTTCAACTTATGCTCATTTGCTTAAGCCATTCAAGTGGATGACAGGGGCTAAAACAAATACTCTTAGTATCTTGGAGGTTGAATGCAGAGAACTTTAGATTAGGACAATAATTGGCTTTTTGGCTTTGTATAGTTGTGGGGGTTTTTTTAATAGTTTTATTGCTCAGTAAAAGACTTTATCACGTTTCATAGCTTTATCAATTCATTATTTACTGAACAACAATATGGGCTTGATTTTTTAGAGTTCATGTTCAGTCATTATTGCATAAACTCGCTGTTAAAAAAATTCTTTTACTTTCCCTTAATATATTGCTTAACAGAAAGTCTGCTCTTTAAAGTACCTGTTTTCAAAAGCTAAAGGTGCATAGTGTAAGTATAATCTACATATTCCAATTTAATTATGACTCTTAAATATAAATTCTCTAAGGAATTCAGTTGGCTATGTTATTAAAATGGTCCATGGCAGAAGTTTTGACCAGGCCAACAGGGAATAAAAGATTTCCAGTAGGCAGTTTTAGTGTGGCCAATGTGTTGGAGAGTAAAAGACAAAGTATGAATATGGGCAATTTTGTGCAATCCACTTCAATGCTAGAGGATGGTCCAGGAACATTTAATTTACCAGAATATATGAAGATTGAGGGTCCAGTAATTTGATATCTGCTTTTGCTAAAAAATAATATTCCAGAGAACATACTGAAGTGAAAGGCAGACATCATAGGAGAAAGTTTGTGTTCATAATCACAGAACATTTTACTTTGATGTACAAGAGATAAGCATTTTGGCTTGCTCTGTGTACAAGGACCAAGAGTGTGATTGTCCACTCAAAGACCTTCCTATATTGACTTGATTGGTGTAGGTTATATTTCCTGCTGATTTGGCAATAGGACTTCATTAGACATATCTCTATCAGAAGAGTTCTTTAGCTTTTGTTTCTTATTTTTCAGCTCACCTCTTCCATAAAATGGAGAGAACAAATGTTCATAAAAATATCAGGATTGAGATACTTGCTTGGTTGTAGAAAAATAATGCATTTATCACCATGCTGTTTTTTTCTCAGTAGTGGACTTGTAAGATATTGCTCTGAATTTTATTAATATGATGCACTGTTGCTGTCCTGGTTTCAGGTGAGATAGAGTTAATTTTCTTTCTAGCAGCCGTATAGTGCTCTGTTTTGAATTTAGTATGAGAATAATGTTGATAATGCACTGATGTCTTTAGTTGTTGCTGGGTAGCTGGAGTGCCCACACTAAGTCAAGGAATTTTTACCTTCTCATGCCCTGCCAGGTGCACACATCTGATCCAGACTGGCCAAAGGGATATTCCCTATCTATATATACCTGGGGAACCTAGCTGCATGGTAAGATTGCTGCTTGGAAATAAACTGAGCATCTGAGGTTTTCTTTCCTTCTGCATGTGGTGGTGAGGAATTGCATTTGTTCATAATTTGGTGGTTATTATTATTGTTATTGTTATTATTAATAATAATGGTGGTGGTGATGGAGATTGTTGTAATTATTATTATTGCTATTCTCTCTTTTTGTTATTCCATTAAACTGCTTTTATGTCAACCCACAAGCTGTCGGTTTGGGTTTTTTTTCCATTCTCCTTCCCATCCCTTTCCAGGGGTGAAGGGTGAGCAAGCAATTGTGTGGTGCTCAGTTACTGGCTGGGGTTAAATCAAAACAGTTGCGTATTAGTTTATCTATTACCTTTGAATGTATTTTCTCTCCTAAATAAACTTGGAAGTTTTGGAAGCTGAAATAAATTCTGATTTATTACAGACTTTCAAAGAAAATTTGAACACAGGAAATGAAAGGAGAGAGAAAAAAAGAGAGGAAAACTGAATAGATATTTGCCAACATGTTCTACTTTCATTACATGCAGCTTTCTGTCAGAACTACATTTTTTTCTCTACCTCTTTTGTTGTTCCACTCCTTGAGTCTCCAGCAGCTCATACTGAGTACGGTGGTAATTAGCCTGAAGGACCTAAGTATATACAATCCTTAGTTCTCAGAAAGCTTATGGTGTTTTTGTTACACTATGTCTTATATGCATGGCATTACTTTGGAACTGGGTAGCAGATACCGAAAAAAACAGGTAAAGATTTTTTTATGCCATTTTAAATAAGATCTTGTGTGATATAAATTCAGGCGAATTTAGCCAAGCATGAATTGAAGGAATTTGCATAACATTCCTCAGCATGTTTTTTAAAGTTCTTTGGTAGCTTGGAGTAAAAAGTGGACTTGTACTTTGATTGTTTTTAGAAAAGTGATATGCGTATTGCTACAAGGAATGAGTAACGAAGTTTGTGACTTACTGTTCTCTCACTTTAGTTTGTGTCAGAGCTACTTTCCTTCTATGGCTGGATGCTTAGCAAAGAAGTGTGGGGCTTGAGCAGTTTCCTGGGCTTTTCTCAAGTGTGGCAACGTTTGATTAGTCTGACCAGCCAACCGTCAAGGAGAGCAAAGTTCAATTAGTCTCCATTTTCTCTAAGCCCTTTTTCAATGAGATGTCCGCACCTGAGTTGCCTGTTAACACACACTGCACTACAAGCTGCTGTAACTGCACACTGAATGTATTGGCAGTTTGCAGCTGTCAGTCTCAAGACCCGTAAAACAAAACGTCAGGTACATTTTACAAAACAACTAAAAACCAAGTTATTGAATATGAATGTAAATATTTTTCAGCTGCATTACCTTATTCTTCTGTTCAGATGTTCTATCTTTTTAGCTGCTAGAAAAAGATTGACATTGAAAGAGTGGTAACTCCAGGTTTGCATGGGAGATTCTGCTCTGCCTCCAAGAGGCATTAAGGCTTAATTTGAATTGAGAATCTCTGTGAAGAAGCAGCTTTGTTACTTCAGTGGTATTGTGCTGCTTATTCTTTTGATGCTTGTTTTCCTCATATTGAGATCGGTATGTAGTTATGTGCTTTCGTTTTTTCATTATTGTTAAAAATAATTAAAAATATGTAAAATATATCAAAGGGAAACCCTATCTATTAGTTGCCATTATGAGAAAACTGCATTAAAATACATTGACTGAAGTTATCTCCATCTTCTATCAGTTTTTCCTCCTTACATAAGTGCAGACATCTTTGGCCTTTGTATTTTTGATCTAAGAAGTATTTGTATATTTCTATTAAAATAACCTCTGATTTTCAGAAGATTTTGTACAGAAATTGAAGAGAACGATTTTATTGGTCTTTTCTATTGCTTATTATTCGCTGAGCTTATTATTCTTCTATTTGTAACTTTTCAGTCTTCCACAGTAGGATCCACCCACATTAGTAGTTTGGAAAAAAGGCTTCACAGAAGATGTTGAAATAACAACAGCAGTAACTAACATAATTGTTCTCATATATTTTTATACTCAATAGCAATTAATCTCTCACAATCCTTCTAGTCAGAAAATACATTTGTAGACAAGAAATCCTAACAGAAAATACAAACTAAATACAGAAGACATATTTCACCCTACTTCCATCCTGCAGAACAATAAAACATTAACTCTTT
The DNA here is from genome assembly GCA_013400835.1 of Zapornia atra. Taxonomy (NCBI): domain Eukaryota; kingdom Metazoa; phylum Chordata; class Aves; order Gruiformes; family Rallidae; genus Zapornia; species Zapornia atra. The sequence continues at coordinate 34,115 of VZTU01003954.1, forward strand.
CAAATTTTGGAGTGTCTAGAATAAAATATGACCATGTAAGTGTGATTCATCAATACAGGACAATCTCAGAATTGAACTGTCACTAATCTAGCGTGGGAGAATCCTATGTATTTGTGCTTATTCCTCAGTAAGAAATCTTATCTTTATCATTAATATTTATTATTTAAGGTTAAATTAACTTTATAGAACTTCTCTATTTTGTCAAAATGCCATTTTAACAGTTGAGTGAGAGTATCAATGCTTCAAGTCTTTGTAGCTATATAGATTTTTTTTAAAAAACCCAAACGCCAAAAAAGGCAACAGCTTTAATTTGTGCCCAAATAATTTATATCATCATCTTAATCATTCTCCAGTGTGCACTGTTGGGTTTTTTTAATATTCTGACAGAATGTGCAAAAATTACAGTACCAAAAATATGCTTGAAAAGTATTTTTGCATTAGTAATGAAAACCAAGTCCTAATATTCTCCTTATTTGTAATTGTTTCAAAATTAGCAAATTAAGTCACATGACCGCCTATGTTAAGTGGTAGAAGTTCTCTGGTAGGTGTATAGTTAGTAGAAAGCTTTTTTTGTTCTTGCTTCTCCAGTGATGATGGTTATATGCAAGAAACATTGAACAGATCTTAAACAGGAGAAAACTCTGACTAGATGTGCCACTCAAGCACTGATATTATATAAAGGTATATGAATATACAAGTATGCAGACTAATGAATATATCTTTTTTTCTTCTTTTTTTTTTCCCAAATACAATAAAAATACAATGTCTTTCCTAACATTGCAAGAAATTATTGAGCTTTAAAAGGGAAAAAAATGCCATGTCAGGATTAACGAAGACTTCTAAACTAAATTCAGATAGAAAAAAAAATAAGATTTTGTTTTCTGTTTATTCAAAAAGGTATCACACTCTGGTTTTGTGCTTTGGTAAGATAGCAAAACCAAAACAGATTCAACAGCTATAGGCAAACAGATGTGTACATTTAAAATATTCATGCTAAGTCTGAAGAAACACAACCCTGAAAAAGCAATCTTGGCGAATATTTACCTCTTAGATCAATTAATCTTAATTTTCATCTCAGCATATGTTAAACAGAATTTATTCTCTAATGAAAATTATCAGAATGACCACTGATGAAATAAAATAAACCAGAAAATATGTTTTAAAAAAAAAATGCAGAGCTTTCTCTTTTCTAAAATGTAATACAATGAATAATAAAAAGAATTTATAGTGCAATCATTCTTCTTAAACAACTATGGCAAAGGAATACCTTGCTAAACTGAAGAGAAATGCAGCAATCCCATTGCTTACCAAGAACAATTTTACACATAGATAATAACGCAGGATTATATTTAAAGAAATCATTAGGGAAACTTCATTGGGACTTCTGAAGTGATGGTAAAGCCTGGTCTGCTTGCTGTGGCCTCATAATGTGACCTTAATGCAACCTCATTTAAACACCAACCCTGCAATTAAAGCAGCTGGGAGAGCTTTATTTCCAGTCAGGATTCCTCTCAGTTGCATGGAACTGCACATGTGTTTCTATGCAGATTAGATGGCAGGATCAAAGCTAAGGTATATCCCAGAAGATATGTAAAAGTTGCAAAGGACCTCCTCTTGACCTACTTACAGCTATAGACATATACCTTGACAGATCTCTGTTATTAAAATGGTGCTGCTGAGTCTCATAAATCTCTGACTCCATCATTAAAGGGAAAAAAAAAAAAAAGTCTAAATGACAGACAAAAAAATTTCCAGCATTAAATGTTATGTTCTGAAATGTTTGTCAAATTGAAGCCTTTTTGTGTGTGGCTGTTCTCAATCTGTCACACGTTACTGACGTAAGAAAAGTAAAATCTAATTAATTTTAATTTTCTATTTTTCTTTATTTTCCAAGATCTCTGTTAACTACTGATATTTTTGTTTCCCTAAATAAAAACATACACATATATGTATATTTTAATTAGGGATTTTAGATTTCTAAGATTTGTATTTCAGAGAACAGCATGTTCTGGCTGTGTGCCACTAGTGTAGAAATTCTTGTTGTGGAAAGCCAAAGTGATTTTTTTTTTTTTTTAATATCTATGTGCTCTAGGGAAGAGTAAGATACTGAAATGATGAATGCAGCACATGACCCTGATGGAACAGAAAACTGAGCTTTCCTTTTTCAGACAAAGATATTGCAGATTGCAATTTGTTTGGAAACTGTTTTCTCACAGGACCTTCATAAGACACATAAAGATCACTACTGGATATTCCTTTATCTGGACATCAAAAGAACAGTGAGTTAACAGTTCAATGTAAAAATATACTTGATATAGTATTGATCAGTTTTAAAAGAATTAGGTAAAGTCCCATCTTAAAAATGCTCAGTTGCTTAGAAACAGGTTAATTAATATTAGTAATTATAAAAGACTTACAGAACAGTCAGTCTCAGAACTGATACTCATAAAGAAAGGCAGTCTTGCCATATGTGGTAGTGATTTTCAAACATAATTTACATAATGCAGAGATTTTTTGTTTATTCTTGCATTCCTTCATTAATATACATTTATTATTATTTTTATAACATCCTTTTTCTTACATTCCAAAAAATTTCAAAAACGCCAACTACTTTTTATATGATAACCTAATATTTTAAATCCCATTTCCCATTTCAATATACTTAAATTCCACCAAACACTTATATTAAATACTAATAGATGACCTGAATGCCCTCCCTACTTTTGTTTTTGGTTATTTTTACACGGTGTAGATTTCTTAACATCTATAGAAAATTATACATTAGCAAAAAACATGAGCTGCAGTAAAACAAGTAGCATCAGAGAAAGGCTGAATAGACTAAAATTCAGCTCTGGAGTACAGACAATAGCCATTTATAATGATAACAGGGTTGTCATAACCTTTTGTTTCTACTTAATTGCTCTCCACAATAGAGGGTGATGCCTGAATCTTGCATCTCTCAAAGTGTGAAGGGCCAGAAGATTCACACTAAATGCAAAATACTGTTAAGCAAGGAATATTAATAAACATTTATTGGATCTAAATTTTAAAAATATGCCAATATTTAGTTCCTTCCTCCTTGTGCTTATTTTTTTTTTCCTTTAAGAGTGTATCAGAACGCAGGATGATTCAACTTTGTGAATTTCCATCAGTCTCTGGTCCTTCTTTCATATTCCTTTCTTCTTTGCTTACCTTCTTAGACAATAGAACAGTTTGTATTGGAAGGGACCTTTAAAGATCATCTAGTCAAACTCTCCTGCATTGAACAGGGACACCATCAACTAGATCATGTTGCTAACTCTTACGCTCCTTTGAACCAGGACCTGTGTTGTCTGAAGGCAGAATTCAGAATATATGAGGTTATTCATAGTATGAAGTCTTACATATAAAGATATATCCACTTCTAAAAGTGTGCAGCACCTGAAAAAAAGTTGCAAAATAGAAGTGGGTTGGTTTATTTTCATACTGCCTATATATATTTTAATGTTTTGTCTTCTGTGCTTTGATAGTTCTGTTTATGTCACTCTTCATGTTTTGTGTCAAAGAATTAACTTGGTCCTCGGAACTGTCTCTGGAGTCTGCAGAAACTCTTCAGAAAGGGCAGCTTAGAGCACATGCTGGTAGTTTCATATAGCCTCAGTTAGTTGTCATAACTAGAAGACCGTTTTAGCATCAATATAAATGCTTGTGTTCATACTTTTCTGAATTTTCATTATGGACAATTGATTTTCATTGTCTTTCTGTCTTTCTTTCCAAAGACTATGAATTTCATCTAGTTCTTCTTTGAGGATTGCTTTCTGGCACGTTCCTGTTGCTTGGGACACTATCCCACAGGTCCATTACTGTAATGGCTATGTTTTGGTGGAATAGCATGAAAGATAATTTTTACCTTTCTAAATTATAACTGTCATCCTGGAGAACTTGCATCCTACCTTTAAAGAGCATGAATATAAATTCCAATAAAAATGTTTCTGCTTTTCTGCCATTCTACATCCACCTTATCAGTTCAGTCTGAGAATTACTATTTCTAATAGGAATAATGGAAAATCACCATTTTCATTGTAATTTGCATTCATAATATAAGGAACAGCTGTAACACTGTTTTTAACATCATCCACTTTCTGTCAGATGAAGTGGGACAAAAGGAAAAGCTAATTAAAATAATTAGAAAAGTTCAAGTATGAGATTTGTATTAAATATCACAGAAAATCCCAGTCTGCAGTAGGATGTTGATATGTTAATTAACTTGTACTTTCACTAAAATAAAATGTTAAATAAGATCTCCACAGACTTTATAAGCAGAACAGCTTGAATAATGCTTAACCTTAATCTAAGAAATCTTTTAATGGAATAATTTGTTGGGCTTTTTTACAATCATTTTTACAGTATTATATTCTTATCTTCTAAAAAGGTAAGTAACTTCATTATTAATAGAAATATTGAATTATAAATATTCCATCTTTGTTGAATGGTTTCAGTTGTGAAGGACTACAGAGATCATGCCTCCCATGGGCACGGACACAGTCCACTAGACCAGGTTGCCCAAAGTCCCATCCAACCTGGCCTTGAACATTGCCAGGGAAGAGCACGCACAGCTTCCTAATATCTGACATAAATCTACCCTCTGTCAGTTTATAGTCATTACCCCTTTTTCCATCACTACATGCCCTTGAAAACAGTTCCACTACACCTTTCTTGAAGTCCCCCTTTAGGTACTGGAAGGCTGCAATAGGGTGTCACCTGGGCCTTCTCTTTTCCAGGCTGAATAAGCTCAATTTGGCGAGGGCAGCAAGGAGGGTGCACAGCAAGTTTGCTACCCTGGATTTCAGGAGAGTGGACTTTGGTCTGTTTAGGCAACTGCTGGGTAGAGGACAATGGGACAAAGCCTTAGAAGGAAGAGGGGTCCAAGAAAGCTGGCTAGTATTCAAGGGTCACATCCTCCGAGCCCAGGAGCGATGCATCCCAAATAAGAGGAAATTAGTCAAAAACACCAAGAGGCCTGATTGGATGAATAAGGAGCTCCTGGACAAACTCAAACAAAAAAAGAAAAGCCTAGCAAAGGTGGAAGGAAGGACAGCTATCCATGGAAAAAATATAGGGAAACTGTCTGAGCATCCAGGCATCAGGTTAGAAAAGCTACAGCCCTGTTAGAAATAAATCTGGCCAGGGCTGCAAAAGGAAACAAGAAAAATTTTACAGGTATACCAATAAGAAAAGGATGATGAGGGAAAATATGGTCCTCTCTGAACAGGTGACCTAATTACCCAGGATATAGAGAAGGCTGAAGTACTTAATGACTTTTTTGCCTCAATCTTCACCAGCAAGAGCTCTAGCCACACCATCCAAGTCACGGAGGGTGAAGGCAAGGACTGGGAGATGAGGAACTGCCCACTGTAGGAGCAGATCAGGTTCAAGAACACCTAAGGAACCTAAGTTGCACAACTCTATGGGACCTGATGAGATGCATCTGTGTGTCCTGAAGGAACTCACAGATGAAGTGGCCCAACCAGTCTCCCTCATATTTGAGAGGTCCTGGCAGTCTGGTGAAGTCCCCACTGCCTTGAAAAACATAAATATAACCCTCATTTTTAAAAGGTGGAAGAAGGAAGACACATGGAACTGCAGGCCAGTCAATCTCACCTCTGTGCCTGATAAGATCATGGAGCAGATCCTCCTGGAAACTATGCTCAGGCAGGCACATGGAGAATAAGGAGATGATTGGTGACAGTCAGCGCGGCTTCCCTAAAGGGCAAACTGTGGACACCCTCACTAGACCAGGTTGCCCAAAGCCCCATCTAACCGGTCCATAAATGCCTCCAGGGATGGGGCTTCCACAACCTCTCTGGGCAACCAGTCTCAGTGCCTCACCACCCTCACAGTAAAGAATTTCTTCCTAATGTCACATCTATTTTTTCCCTCTTTCAGCTTAAAACCATTTCCCCTTGTCTGATCACTACACTCCCTGGTGAACAGTTCCTCTCCCACTTTCCTGTATGACACCTTTAAGTATTGGTACATCACAATTAGGTCATCCCAGAGCCTTCTCTTCTCCAGACTGAACAAGCCCAGCTCTTGCAGCCTGTCTTCATAAGAGAGGTGATTCAGCCCCTTGATCATCTTTGTGGCCCTCCTCTGGACTTGCTCTATGTCTTTCCTGTACTTGGGACCCCAGAGCTGAATACAGTACTCAAGGTGGGGTCTCAGGAGAGCAGAATAGAGGGACAGAATCATTTCCCTTGACCTGCTGGACATGCTGTTCTTAATGAAGCCCAGGACATGGTTGGCCTTCTGAGCTGCTATCGCACACTGACAGCTAAGGTGGAGCTTGTCATTGATCAGCACCCTCTTGGTCCTTCTCCCCAGGGCAGCTTTCCCTCATTTCTCCACCCAGCCTGTATTTGCACTTGGGATCGAAGGGATTTACCCTGTGACTATACTATTTTGTTTTCAGAAACCACATAATCTATGAGTGAATATCTCCTCTGTGCATGTTAAAGTTGGTAGGCTGTGAAAAGTGAAACCAAACCAAACCAAAAAGATTGCAACAGCTTTGACGAAGCTCGTATTTTGTATGTATAGATAATCCAGTGAGAAGTGTAATAACAGAACACCTGGCTCTGATATTGATGAAGGAAAGAACCAGCAACTCTTCATTCCAGGAATAAATATATTTTGAAATATATCAGTATTACAGCATTTCAATAATATCACAATTATTTTGTCTAAAGGAAGGCTAAATCTAATTGATCAAGCATTTGTTTTTACCATGGCTATCAGCATATCTGTGGTGATAGACTTTCAACTTTTCAAACTTAATCAATTCATTCAACCTGATAAAGTCTAAAGAATTTTTTCTGAAGGGGGAAAAAACTTCTGCAATGTGCATAACTTGTAATATTCCAAGTTTTGAATCAGTTTCAATATATTTTCAGTTGCAATGACTCTTACAAAGTCATTAGTCATAATAATTTTTTAGTGAATGACAAGGACACATTTTTGGGGATTCATGTGAAGCTTATCTATATGTCATCCCTTAAATTAAATACTAAGAAAAAACCAAAATTGGAAAGAGTTACAGGTAACTCCATAAAAAAAATAGAAGTGAAAAATAGAAAAGGTTTCCTAATTCATATTTCTTTGACAAATTCCACAGAGACTACTTGATTATCACAGTTCCTATACTGTAGTTGACTAAATAAAGACTTTATATATTGGTAAGACTGTCTACAGACAATTCCCATTTAGAGAGGAATAAAAATATAACACTGTGTAATTTTTTATTGCATAAATTATACATAGCCCATCATCCTATTTCCAGCTATGACCATATAATGCCAATCACCAGGGATAGTGCCCAGAGAGGTGGTGGAATCATCATCCCTGGAGCTGTTAAAAAAAACAGGTAGATGTGGCACTTCAGGAGATGGTTTAGACATTACAGCGATATAGGGGTGACGGTTGGACTTGATCTTGAAACTCCTTTCCAACCACAATGATCCGATAGAATCATAAAATGGTTTGGATTGGATGGGACTTTAAAGATCATGTAGTTCAATCCCCTCACCAGGGGTAGGGATACATTCCACTAGACCAGGTTGCCCAAAGCCCCATCCAGTCTGTCCTTTTATTCCATGTGCATATATGTCTGTGTGTGTGTGTAATCTGTGGTGACAGCAACTCAAGCAAGTGAGTGTATGATCACTAGCAATGATCAAGCTGGACCAGCTGGTGAGCAAGTGTTGCAGTTCTGCATAGCTGGGTACTGGCAGAGAACAGGGGGCTTCAGCTGCTGTGGGAAGCAGCAAGCAGCTTTCTGCAGATCCCAGAAAATAAACATCGGTCAGAGTTGCTGATGACCTGTGAATCACATTTAGGAGAAAAAAAACCCACAAGCAGCTTCATTTTGCCACCAGAGAAGGAAGTGTGAAGATGTAACGAGCTGTGTAGACACCAAGGCTGGTGAAGGGAGGGGGAGGAGGCGTCCCAGGTGCCAGAGAGAAAGATGCCCCTGCAGCCCACGGAGAAACTCATGGTGGAGCGGGTGTCCCCCTGCAGCCCATGGAAAAGGCTGAGACCCCACCTGTAGACCGTGGAGAGGCTCCACACTGGAGCAGGTGAAGACGTGCAGGAGTTGCTGTGACCCATGTTGGAGCAAGCCTCTGCCAGCACTTCCAGCCCGTGGAGAGAGACAGAGACACAGAGATGAGCAAGGGAGAGATTCATGCCTGAGCAGGTTTGCTGTGGGGAGGCTTGTAACCCCGTGGAGGACTGGGACTGAGAGACTGAGAGACATAGTAATTTATGACTGCCTGCCATAGCAGTGACCCCCGCGCAGGGCAGCTGGTGAAGAACTGAAGCCCTGTAGGAAAGGACTCACGTTGGAGAAGTTTGTGAAGGACTGTCTCCCGTGGGTGGGACCCCATGGTGCAGCAGGGGAAGGGTGTGTGGAATGAATGCCCCCCCACCCCCAGATAAGAAGGAAACCAACTTGCAAGTAACTGACCAAAGCCCCCATTTTCCCAGTCCCTGCCCCCCCCATGCCATAATGAGGGGGAAGAAGGGAGCAAAGTCATGACTATAGAGAAGTCTGCTAAGAAGGCAGGGTTGGGGGGAAAGTGCTACTAAGAACGCCATTTCCCCAGTCCCTGTCCCACCCTGTGCCAAAATGGGGGGGAAGAAAGGAGCGAAATCATGATTAAAGTCTGTTATGAAGGGAGGGTTGGGGGTATGGTGCTTTAAGATCTGGTTGCGCTTCTCATTATCCAACTCTGGTTTCACTGTGCATACTGTAGTGTAATAAATTAGATGGTTTGCTTTCCTTCACTCTCTGTTGAGTCTATTTTGCCCATGTCATTGATTCCAGGATGATCTCTCCCTGTCCTTATCTTGACTCCTAAACCTCTCAATGTATATTTTCTCCCCTGTTGAACTTAAAAGGGGAATGATAGACTGACTTTGGTGGGCGTCTGGCCGGCAGCCAGGCCTAAACCACCGCAGCAAGTGAAGTGGCCTGGGAGCCAGGAGTATATGTGGGTCTATAAGGCATAACCCCCAGGTGTGGGAGCAACTGCGTGACTCTAAGGGTGAGAGCACAAGGGGATAAGTTATGGGACCAAGGGTGTCCTAGCCAGGTCTGTGTGTGCACACAGCTGAGTGAGATGGTCTGTTCCAGCAACTAGAGATGGGTTGTAGCCTTGGAGGAATATATGTGAAAGTGATATATATTTTATATCTAATATTAAATATTTAAAACATAACAATGTTATTATTAAATATTTAATTTAAATTATTATTTTGTGTTTATTAATGTAATTGTTTCCTTAGATTTATTTAATAAAAGTACTGCAGGAATGCATATTTAATTTCAGTTGATTGACCAATTCTTTCAATCTCTTGAAAACAAATTGGTGTAATAGAACTTCAAACTGAAGGAAATACATGGCATGCATTTGTAAAAAAAAAACTGATGTGAAGTGAAGGATACATCAAAAAATAGCAGCAACACCAGGGTGATTTGTGAAATCAGTGGTGTGTCCAAAGATAATTGTACATAGACTTGTGCATTGATCTATGAACTCATTAAAATTGACTCAATTCCCACCCTGCTGTAGCAGTTATCACCTTAGTTAAACTACCATAAGATGCCACTAATTCCTCTGAGGGACTGAGAAGTCCCAGCAGATAGCACACTTCCCCTATAAATTGGACACCTGGATGCAAGCCTCATTTCATATCTCCTGGGAGATCTTTAAATATCAGGCCATATCAGGGACTGGACTGGAAACAGTGAAGGAGGAAACAAGAAACTCTCAACCCCTCATGTTTAAACTATGGCACTGTTTAGAAAGTAATAGTTATTAATGGATTCAGTAAGTGAAATAATGTTTTTAATGACTCTTAGTAAAGGAATTGTTTGGGAAGGTGAATGACTTGACCCTGACTTCAGAGCAATTTCTAAGTTTTATCCATTTACTGTTATAGATAAAGGGCAAAAGTACCTGCTACCACAATGACCATGAATTTAAAATGAAGGTGGTAAGATTCCCTGTGTGAAGATCTGGTCCTGTCTATATGTGGTAGGCAATTTAGTGAAAGATCATTGAATTGGTGTCCCAAGTGATGCTGTAACAAGCTTCTGGACCCTAATGGATTTAGACAGAAGTCAGCTACCAAGTTTCTTAGACTGGGGAAATAGACAACATAGAGATATAACTGTTGAGGATTTCTAAGTTTTTAGGCTTTAGAATATTAGGACTAGGTGACAGCAGTCTTGGTAGTGATAGCAAGAATACTTTTGATGTACGAACACAGCTTTGGAAACCATGGTCCTTCAATGTAGATAGAGTAAGTGGGATGTAATAAACAGTAACAACAATGACCAAATACAAAAATGTGTATTTTTCCCCATAAAAACACTGAGGATGGAATGAAATAGAATAAGAATCACAGAATCACAGAGTCACAAGGTTGGAAAAGACCTTTAAGATCATCAAGTCAAGATCATCAGACACAGATACAGACTGGGAGAAGAGCTTCTTGAGAGTAGCCCTGCTGAGAAGGACTTGGGGATTGTGGTGGATGAGAGACTTAACATGAGCAAGCAGTGTGCTCTTGCAGCTCGCAAGGCCAATAGTATCCTGGGCTCCATTAGAAGAGGGGTGGCCAGCAGGGACAGGGAGGTGATTGTCCCTCTGTACTCTGCCCTCGTGAGGCCCCATCTGGAGTACTGTGTCCAGATCTGGGGCCCCAAATACAAGAAAGATGTGGAACTGTTGGAGAGGAGGGTTCAGAGGAGGGCCACAAGGATGATTAGAGGGCTGGAGCACCTGCCCTACAAAGAGAGGCTGAGGGAGCTGGGCTTGTTCAGCCTGGAGAAGGCTGCGGGGGGACCTCATTGCAGCCTTCCAGTACCTGAAGGGAACTTATAAGCAGGAGGGGATTCAACNTGAGGTTGGTGGCCCTGCCTGTGGCAGGGGGGTTGGAGCTCTATGGTCCTTGGGGTCCCTTCCAACCCATGCCATTCTATGATTCAATGAAGTCCAACTGTTCCCATCATATGCGAAACCATATCCCTAAATTCTTGATCTACCCTTTTTTTAAACACATCCAGGGACGGTGACTCAACCACCTCCCTGGGCAGCCTGTTCCAGGCCCTAACAATTCTTTCAGTGAAATTATTTTTTCTAACATCTAATCTGAACCTACCCTGGCACAGCTTTGTGTCATTTCCCCATGTCCTATCTCCCGTCACCTCTGAAGAGAGCATCACCCACCTCTCTACAACCTCCTTTCAGGTTGTTGTAGGAGGTGATACGGTCTTTCCTCAGCCTCCTCTTCTTCAGTCTGAACAATCCCAGCTCCCTGAGCTGTTCCTCATATGATTTGCCCTCCAGCCCCTTCACCAGCCTGGTTGCCCTTCTCTGGACTTGGCTTGAGGACCTCGATGTCCTTCTTATGGTGTGGAGGCCAGAACTGGACACAGTACTCGAGATGCGGCCTCACCAATGCTGAGTACGAAATCTGCAGGTTTTGAACAAAATCTGCTACAAAGAAACAATGACAATTGAAAAAAACCTGCAAACTTTTTTTTTTTTTAATGTAAAAATTTAAATCATTACAGTTAATCTCATAAAGTATGCTAATCTGTACAGATCTGAAGAAGATGCAGCTGTGATGGAGGGAGCCACATAACCCCATTGTTGTTGTGGTAAACCCATCCCTGGAAATTACAAGTCAAAATTGAGACCAGGAACTAAGTGAACAATATAAGTGTAAGAGCATTTGTAAACAGGAAACTGTCAAATCTGGGGGAATTGTAGTCTGCAGGGAAATTGGGATGGGAAGTCTAGAGATCTGAGTGCAATTATGATTTTATTTCAGGGTAGGACAAATTTATATCATATTCTTCTTTCTCTAAATGTATCAATTTGCAACTATGGAACACAGGTACTACAAACGAAGATCCAAGAATAAAAATCAATTTAAATTTAAAATGTCATTAAAATTGCATTATATACTTATAGTTATGGTTCAGATGTTCTGGGAGTGGAGGACAAGAGGAAGATGTAATTATTTAACAATATGTTTTGTTTCAGAGCATATGAGGGTATATGTTTCTTTTAACCTGTAAGTTGCTTTCTGTAACTATTTTTTTCCATCCCCTCCTTATCTTTCTTCCACTGAGCTGGAGAAGAGCTCAGTGGAGAAGGACCTGGGGGTCCTGGTAGATGACAGGTTGGCCATGAGCCAGCAGTGTGCCATGGTGGCTAAGAGAGCCAATGGGATCCTGGGGTGCATCTGGAGGAGTGTAGCCAGCAGGTCAAAGGAGGTGATCCTCCCCCTCTACTCTGCCCTGGTCAGGCCCCACCTGGACTATTGTGTCCAGTTCTGGGCTCCTTGGTTTAAAAAGGACAGGGACCTTCTGGAGAGAGTCCAAAGAAGGGCTACGAAGATGATTAGGGGCCTGGAGCATCTCCCTTATGAGGATAGGCTGAGTAAGTTGGGACTCTTCAGCCTTGAGAAGAGAAGACTAAGGGGGGACCTAATTAATATCTATAATTATCTTAAGCAGGGGATGCAGGGGGAATCAGCCAGCCCCTTTTCAGTGGTCTGTGGGGATAGGACAAGGGGCAACGGCTGCAAGTTGGAGCATAGGAAGTTCCGCACCAACATGTGGAAGAACTTTTTCACAGTGAGGGTGACAGAGCACTGGAATAGGCTGCCCAGGGAGGTGGTGGAGTCTCCTTCTCTGGAGATATTCAAGACCCGTCTGGACGCCTATCTGAGTGATAAGTCCTAGGGAGCCTGCTTTGGCAGGGGGGTTGGACCCGATGATCTCTTGAGGTCCCTTCCAACCCCTACGATTCTATGATTCTATTTCAATTTTTTTAACTGTGCAAATCATCTCCAACAAGATTTGAAGAAAAATAACATGACAATTGTACACATTCAAAACATCAACTCCATCTTGATGGTAGAAACTTCTACCCCCTTTTGTTAAGGATCCTTCACTGCTTTCTGAATATTAATTTAAAATCTCGCTAGGTAAATACTTTCACGTGAGTGCTGCATATAGCAACTGGACATCAATTTCAAAGTGATTACAATTAGCAATTATTTTACATTTTTAATCTTAGTAAAGAGAGACATGCTGTGGTATAATAAAAGATACAGACTCTATGGTTTCAACAAAGATATTAATGTGTCTTAAGGGGAAATATTAACTACCTGAAATTACTCCATATTAGAGGGCTTTGGTGCTGCAATAACATGATTATACAATTAATCACTTCCGCATAAGTTTTGGAAATAACTAAAAGAAAACTAATCTACTGGCATGGAGTTCATATGTAAGCTAGTATAAAATATGGCCCATAGGCATTGAATTTGCTTTCTTCTTGCAGTTTTTATTTTCATTTTTAGGGAAGCTGTGTGAAAGAATATATGATATATCAAGATGGTAAATTATTTTGTAACTATGAGGTCTGGTATGCCCATAACCTTGATATCTAAGCATATATAAAATTAAGACAACATTTCCCACCACCTTTTATAGCTTATTTCATAAATGTATCCCTAGGTAAACGAAGTAGCATGTCACTTCTCAAACTTACCTCAGTTAAGTAGAGGCCATGGGTCAATGGTTTGGTTGTGTAGAATGTGTCCCAGAGAAATCATGTTTTGAAAACAGACAACATTTGAGGCTGTGCGTTGACACTGAATGGGGAAGCATCCAAATAAATTGCAAAGTAAGATTATAAATGCTTCAAAGAACTGAAACTGAGAGAAGGAACTGCCAATTAGAACTTATGTTGGAAAAGCTTATACAGACTAAAATCTTGTACAGTCAAGCTTTTCTTTACTAGAACTACCTTCTCAGTCAAAGATTGCTTGGTTTTTCTGTTATGTCTCTGTTAAAAAAATGCTAGATGATGCAGGGCCTGATACTTGACTTTCCTCCAAACTCACTATGGAGAACACTGGAAAAAATTCAACCAGTACTTGCATTTATTCTGATTATCTGAGTACATGTGCAGATATGTCTTCAGAGAAAGTGTTTCTCATTATTTCTATATATATTACATATACAACAGTTCCATGTCTGCAAGTAACCCAGACCAAGACAATGGAATAGAGAACTCTTGGGAGAAGTGTGAGCTGGTTACACCAGCTCTAGTTTCAGTTGCTCCATGTAATAACGGTCAAATAATATGGGCTGTTAGAGCATGCAAGTTTGCCTACATTTTATAAGTAGTAATTGAGTTGAGTTACTGAACAGAGTTAAACTACACACTGTAAACCGACCAGAAATGGTTACTTTCCAGGGAATGGTGATTCGGTTTGTTTTTAGTGTCTGCTGTGCATGACCATTGAAACATTTCAGAATATATATTCCATAAACTGATCAAGCCAGGCCACCAAACTGAAAACAATTTTTAAATGTCTGACTTCAGCTCCTTTATACCTGCATGTTGTCAGTATCATGGTCGTTTTCAGTAACAAATACATCTTTTCATTTCTGATGATAAACTGGTCTTCCTAACAGGGTGTTCTTTACATGTAACAGGAATCATAATAATAAAACAGTCAATCCTTTCTGAACGAAGCTCAGTGACAGATGAAGTTGGCAACCCTCAGTGCTTAAATGAGTGTTTCACCAGTATTCTAAATGGAAGCAGATGGCAACTTCCCAGAGACTGTGCACATTCCCCGGGGGAGAAGAGAAATGTTACAACACTCCACCATTGCACTGGAGCAGATAATTAGGCAATTAGATCTATTAAAAGCTGACAAAGGGAAGAGTATAGATGAACCTTCTCCTTTAGGCTTCAATATGGCAGTACTTGTAATAGCCCATAGGGAAAGTCACCATGATTTATGAATTTTAAGAGTGATTTATTGTCATGTATCAGCATATGCACTTCTAGCAGATACTAGGCATATTTTGCATACATCTATGTTTATACATGTATGCTATATATATGTGTGTGATTAGAAGCATTCTCTTCAGATAATAGGGATTTTGTCGAAAGTCCAAGGAAAAAGTAATTTCTGCTCTAATTTCTCTCAGTGGACTTAAGTGCCCACAAATCTATTTCAGGATACTAAAATGTAAGGAATAGGAAGTATTCTCTCCCTCATGGAGGCTACTTATCTTCCCAATGCATATGGAAGAGACAAATGTTCCCAACAGTATGAGAAGAGAGAGAGCTTCTCCACTTAAAGCATATATTTGTTAGGAAATTAACCGATCTTCAGTTTGGACTCTGTGTGTCTTTCAGCATGAGTCAGGCAACCTCCGCTATACAACTTGTCCCACAGGATGAAAGATTGTTGTGAAGTCTAACACTATAAATGCTGTAATTTAATTGTATTAATTAGATATGCTCATTTTTGGTACACAGATGTCAATCTTAGATTTTACAATTTTTTCTTTTATGTTTCTTGTGGTAGAAGGAAAATGGCGTATCACAGAATCGTATCACAGAATCGTAGGGGTTGGAAGGGACATTGAGAGATCATCGGGTCCAACCCCCCTGTCAAAGCAAGCTCCCTATCTCATATTACACAGATAGGCGTCCAGATGGGTCTTGAATATCTCCAGAGAAGGAGACTCCACCACCTCCCTGGGCAGCCTATTCCAGTGCTCTGTCACCCTCACTGTGAAAAAGTTCTTCCACATGTTGGTGCGGAACTTCCTGTGATCCAATTTGCATCCATTGCCTCTAGTCCTGTCCCCACAGACCACTGAAAAGGGGCTGGCCAAATCCCCCAGCATCCCCTGCCTAAGCTATTTATAAACTTAATTAGGTCCCCCCTTAGTCTTCTTTTCTCTAGACTGAACAGCCCCAGCTCTCTCAGCCTGTCCTCATATGGGAGATCCTCCAGGCCCTTAATCATCTTTGTAGCCCTTCTCTGGACTCTCTCCAGGAGGTCCCTGTCTTTTTTATACCAGGGAGCCCAGAACTGGACACAATAGTCCAGGTGGGGCCTGACCAGGGCAGAGTAGAGGGNTGGCTCATAGCCAACCTGTTATCAACCAGGACCCCCTGGTCCTTCTCTGCAGAGCTCCTCTCCAACAGGTCATCTCCCAGCCTGTACTGATACAGACGGTTATTCCTCCCCAGGTGAAAGACTTTACACTTGCTCTTGTTGAATTTCATTAGATTTCTCCCAGCCCAGCTCTCCAGCCTGTCCAGGTCTTGCTGGATGGCAGCGCAGTGTTCCTGCATGTCAGCCACCCCTCCCAGCTTTGTATCATCAGCGTACTTCAGCTTTGTATCATCAGTGTACTTGCTGAGGGTGGATGCTATTCCCTTATCAAGGTCGTCAATGAAGATATTAAACAGGACTGGACCCAACACCGAGCCCTGGGGAACACCGCTAGTCACAGGCTTCCATTCAGATTCTACTCCACTGATCACGACCCTCTGAGCCCGGTCCGACAGCCAGTTCTCAACCCACCTCAATGTCCACTCATCTATCCCATGGTCTCTCAGCTTTTCTATCAGGTTGTCATGGGAGACAGTGTCAAAAGCCTTGCTAAAGTCAAGGTAGATGACATCCACTGCTCTCCCTCCATCCACCCAGCCAGTGACGAGATCATAGAAGGCTATGAGATTGGTCGAGCACGATCTTCCCTTGGTGAATCCATGATGACTACACTTCACGACCTTCTTCTCTTCCAGTTGTCTGGAGATGGCATCCAATACAAGCTGTTTCATCACCTTTCCAGGGACAGAAGTGAGGCTGACTGGCCTATAGTTGCTGGGATATTCAAAGAGCATTCTCAATCTTCTGTTAGCTGAAAAATGAAGATGCAACTACAATTCTCTCTGACTTTCTGCATATATTCAGGTACACATAGGTATTTTATTAATATTTTAAAGTTAAACATATGTGTGTAATCAATCAACATAATATATTAAAATTATTAATAACATTAATATTATTTATTAACTTACATAATTATTCAGGAGCCAGTCACGTCAGGTACTTAGAAGAAAAAACAAACATGTATGCAACACTTCAAAACTCTACACAGTATTTTAAGAAATACATACTATAATATTAATGTTATAATATTAATTAAAATACATTACAGATCATATAACCAAGTAAAATAAAATCAAATAGAATTTGGAAGGTCATATGGAAATCAATAGATCCTACAGATAATTACATGAAGCAGAATATACTTTTTAATTTTTAACGCAATGTGACACAAAATAAAGAAAATACAAAAGTTCAGCATAATAAAATAAATAATAGAAATGATCAAACATAAAGAAATATAGTAGTTGCTAGGAAAAAGCTGTAGATAAAAAATATCACCAGCTTCTTAAGTGGTCAAGATGTTTCAAAACTTCTTTTAAGAAGCAGGAAAATTGATTGCCTACAGTCTTTATGTTGCCCATATCAACATCTTGTCTATTGTGACACCTTTTGCATCACACGCCCCCAAAAAATGAAAACTTCTTTAGGCTATTTCTCTGCAAACAAGGAGTTCTTTTCCTAACTTACTTCCCGGTTTTATTTATTGTTTAAAAATGATCTCCTTGAAATATCCTTGCCTTGTTCTGTACATCAGTGACAGTTTTACATTCTCTTTCAGTAATTTCTGGATAGTTTCCAGTTCCTATGGCTTATTTTAGAGGCCAAGAATATAAATGGCCTTCCACCATTGCATTATAATTCCAGTGCCCAACATTTTTTCATCCTTCAGAGAGAGAGATCCTACCCATGCACACACAAATGGGTTTATATATATGTGGTTGTCATTGAGGAAAGAAAATAGCAAGGACAACTCTCCTTGTCTTCATTATACCACAATGAAAAGTGTTCATTGTATTGGCAAATGCCACCTTTAATGCAGGAGAGCTAAGGTCTATACTTCCTCAGAGCATCTTTTGAGAGTTTGATTTCTTTCCTTTCACTATACAAGATGACTGCATTAAGCTTCATTATATAAAGTTAACATCATTGAAGTTTCCTTACATGACTCCTTTTGGGGGTGTGAGTAGAAGAAGAAAACCAAGACTTTAAAATTCAGCCTCATACAGATTAACTAGGGAAAATAGTCCAGGCTACAATCACGGAATCACAGAATGATTGGGGTTGGAAGGGACCTCTGGAGATCATCTAGTCCAATCCTCCTGCCAGAACAGGATCATCTAGAGCATGATTCCTTCTGGTTTTAAATCCAGGGAATCTGTGACGTGTTCCTTAGCTACTTCTCTTTTCTATTTAAGCAACATGAATATGAATATATTTCATATATATTATGAACAATGCAAAAGGCATAAATGCAGTGGAATGTCTGTTAAAAGCAATTATTAAGACATCGTTTTATTATCATTAGAACAAAGTTGTCTTCTGAACTTGTACCAAAGAAACCAAAGTTTTTTGTTAAATATATGAAGTGTAATCTATGAAAATTTTGGTAAAATCATGATAATTTATTTTTGAGACAGTGTGGGGTAATGGATTGTGAAGCCAAGTAATCAAGATAAAAAGAATTTCAACCATGTAGAAATTAAATAATTTGGCAACCAATATAAGCTGCAGTGTTAGAATTCTGATTATTTATGGAAATCTGTGCAATTTTTTTTTGTTTTGCAGTAATATAAGCTGTTTAAACTGCTATAAAGACCGCATTTAAAATTTTTTTATTAAACGTAAATTTTATGTTCTTTGAATCAAAGGAGGGAGAATTAATGTTACTTTTGTCAGCTGCTACTCAATTTAAAAAGTTACATAAATTAGATGAATAAGCTACTTTTATTTTCTACGTAGATGTTACTTGTGTTATTATATAGGGGTGATTCTGAATGGGTCTTTACTGTTACTGGAATATTTTTCTGTCTATTTACTCAACTCATAGAATTTTTGGGTTGGAAGGGAGCTTGTGAAGACATCTAAATATTTATGTTTAAATAGCTTTAAGTGATTTTTTGCAGATATTCCTTCTACTCTGTTTTTAACAGTGATGGTGGAGGTTATAGAGCCTTGCCAATCTAGCACAGTACTGTTCTATCCTTAGCACCAGATGTCTCATCTCGTGAATTTCTTTGCTATGATTATTATTCATGCTACACATGCAAGCACAGAAATTTTTTTAAAAAAACCGAACAGCTGGCTTGATTACTTTTTCAATATTTTTCTAGGAACTGATATAAACCAGGTACTTATTTCTCCTTTCTGACTTTATAAAAATAGGGACCAGAAAGCTTTTTTCAGACTTTCAAGATCTCACCAAGGTTCCATGAGTTCTCAAGAGAAAATGTCGCTTGGCTCTGAGATTTTATTACCCAAGGTCTAAGTATCTTTATGTTAAATTAACCTACAAAATGAAAATGTGCAAATTACTTAAGTAATGTTTAAGATTGCTTGTTCCTGACTAATATTTTATCTTTTTCATTGTAATTACCACCTGATCTGTGTTCACCAATTTATATGATATAATTTACTTTTTTTTTTTTTGGCATTATTACCACTTTCATAATCTCTATCTTGATATTAACATTCTTACAGAATGATCGCTTCTGTATCCTCTCATTCATGCATTAGCTTTTCTGATCCAGCTTATGTGAAATTATACCTGTCCTAGGTTTTGCTTTTTCAAAGAATCTTTTTTGCATTTCAGATTCATTAAGAAGCACGCTGATTTAACCAAGTTCATTTTTTAAAGTATACCCAAGCATTCTTGCAGTAGGACATTTTGCATGGTTATTTTCAATACTGTTCATTAAAAATACTAAAAATTAACAGTATTGTGAGACTTCTTTACCACTTTTGATCTATTTCTTAGGATGTCTTAGATATTCTCAGAGTTGTTATTTTAATTTAATACACTATGATGCAATATAAAATATTCTGTTTCTATATTTCTACTAAAATAATCTAATATTTCTTTCATGCACTGCATTTTGATGTTACTTTTTCTTGTTAACACAAGAATGATTAGCGTTCATTCTATGACCACTCTGACCTAAATTAATTTTGTTCTTAACGTTCTCAGTCTTTCTAGTTTTTTTAATCAAATGTAGGCCAATCTGTACAGGAGGTGCTACATATCACTATGTATTAAATAAAGATCACTAGGATTCAGTTCATAAAATATTACCTCCTTGTCATTAGCTGCTACACCTTCATCTGTCACCTAGATCTTCTTTATAGTCACTAAAGAAACAAAAAGACAATTGTAGTGTTCTAAGTGATGGGATCTAACTTCAGGTTTTCCCCTCCCCTCCTGCCCTGAGATAGTTTAGCTTATAAGCACTCAAGTAGCTACTCAGAATGGGGCTACTCAGGTGGGTCAAACTTCTACCATATGTGTCATGCTGTCCTACCTCTCACAGTATCTTACCAGGTAATTAAATTATCCCAAAGCCAACTCTTTGAATTATTCTGCTATTTTCTAAAAAAAACAACCAACCCTGTATCTTCCTTTCCCTCTGGAATTGTCAGGAAACTCCACACAGAAATTTAACTTTCTTCTCAAACATTAGAGATTCCAGAGGATGTGCATTTGGACTTGACATATCAGGCAAAGACTAGTCATTTATGAAGTCATCAGGGTCCTTGTATGACCTAGTAACAGACTTTGCAATCTCCGTTATTTTTTTGTAACTTCTTTACAATTTTCTTGGGCTTTTGTTAATGCCATTAGGTTAATTATAGATAAGAGAAAGCATAATTGTACTCTGCCCTTCCATCATCTGATATGAATCCTTATCTGTCATTTCCTTCTCGTCTCACATCAACAATTGCAAATGTATCTGTCATCACCTCCATAACTTCATTTCTACTGTATCATATTTCACATTCAAGATTCCCTTTCCTCTCACTTTCATGATTTTCTTAGCTTTCCTAAAAATATGGATATATATTGCTTGAACACTTTTGTATCTGTCTACATCTCTTACTTTATGCTCCATACATAAACATAAATATATATGAAGCATAAACTATGATATATGATAGGACATGATATGATGTGATATCTTATATGACATCATATCATATATTTTTCTGTGTGTGAATATACATACACATATGGTTTTTTACCTTGCCTTTACTTTTTTCATCTCTTTTCCCTGTTTTCCTAAAATTTCATGTCATGTTCATTCATCCTTTGACATTTTAAAATCTGGATTTCACAAACAAGCCATTACATGCCTTTTTTTTAGATACTGAAAATAGTAAAAATGAATTAGAGATTTAGACTGTTTTTTCCATAAGCCTGCTTAATGTTAAGTACTCTTCTGTAAATAACTAGTTTTTGAATTAAATATTTTCATACACCACCTTTGATATAAACCAGTCTGATTTCAAGCGAGTACAGTAAAATAATTCAGAAATAAGCCCACATGCTGAAGTAACCCTTTGATTCCTGATCGAAGTTGAAGTGCTTCAATGTGATTCAACTGATAATATTAGTGTACATAATTGTGCAAAAGTCATCAGTGCTGCTAATCTAAATAAAAAAGACAGAGATACTTGAGAACTTTTTTCTGTCATATGTAAAATTCTTTGATTTTAAAATTAAAACTGAAGCTCTTAAAACTATTTGAAAACATGATTCCTGACATAAATGCTGTGACTCCTAGGAGCTTTTGACAAAAGCTTGCAAGATATTCTCTGAAAATCTCACTGTATAATCTAAGATTTTCAATGCATTTCCACAAATTGGTCACAGTAAAAAACCCAACAAAATGAAAATTTGTCTTTTACAAGTACCGATTTGTCTTTAATGATATTTAAAAAAACCAAAAATACCAACAAAAAACCCAACCCTACAACCTAACTTTGATATAGAATTGTTCTTTTCTGGAAAGATTAAAAAAAAAAAAAAGGACAAAAAGCAACTTTCTCAGTTTTTAGGGCATTTTTTTTTCCAGTTAATAGGTTTATATAACTGTCCTTTTCCCATAGAAGTAATGTATGATGTCAGTAAAGTCTGTGTCCTAATTCCTCATCACAGGTAGCTTAAAAACCTGCTATAAATAAAGGAAATATTAAACAGACTCTAAGAGATGATATCTTCTATAATGCACTGGATTCAGAATATATATGAGATACATGATGAAAGCTTCCTATTAACATGCTCTCCAAATGGCTGTTAGCAGCATTATAACAGGTACCACTTTCATCCATTTAGCATTAAAGTGCTTCATTTTCCCCAACTGCTTACAGTACATTAATTGTCTCAGTTATAATTCTCTGACCTCATTTGATAGTTCCCAACCTGTAATGTTGAGAATTTTTATCAGAGAATGCTATATTAAACCCAGAATTTGTTTACTGCATACCTTGATATTTGGATTTGATATTACAAATTAATTCCTAATCTGAATATACACAAATTTCCCTTCATCAACTTCTAATACACACTTTAGTATGAAACTTTAACATCAACTGATATATTTACAACACACATATACCTATGATGACTTTAAAACCCCAAATCCTAATCTTTAAGATCTTAATGTTACAAACTAAGCCCTCAGAAGTTATAAAATGAGAAATCTCATGTCCATAGATTTCATTTCATCCATGTATTCTTTAATGTTTAAATTTTTTACATATTGTTACATATTGTGGTGATTTAGCCCCAGCTGGTAGCTGAGTGCCACACAGCAGCTCACTTACACCTTTCTTCCCCCCTCCCCTTCCTCAGCTGGATGGTGAGGAGAATCAGAAGTGAAAGGTAAAACTCATAGGCTAAGTACAGTTTACTGGGACAGCAAAAGAAGACAAAAATAACTGTATTTATGACAAAATATACAAAATGGGTGATACACAATGCAATTTGCTCACCCAACTGTACATCCAGCCCATCCCAGAGCCGCCACTCAAGCTAAGGAGGATATTGTATGGTACTGAATACCACTTTTGCTACTTTGGGTCACCTGTTCTGGATTTTTCCTGTCCCAGTTTCTTGTGAAAATTAACTCTATCCTAGCTGTAAACCAGGACAAAAGCTCTTTGAAATACTTTTTTTATGAGACCATAGGTTGCATATTTTCTGCAAGATCTCTACCTTTTTTTTGTGCAGAAATAGTATTGTTCAGTATGTGATCTTGATAGTATAGAATACCTATTATCTGGAAGAACAAAATGACCCTTTATTATTGAATCTTAAAATTAAGCAGCTAGAACCAGGAGATTATAGTTTTATAAACAATCTTTTATAGTTAGTTGAATATTACATGTATTAAGCCTGTATTTGCTGCACAGTTTGCACATAATGTTGCACAAAGCAGATGTAATAAAATTGACATTTTTGTTTGGCAATTTCACGTACAATTTCTTGAAAAACTATTAAAGAGAACACAGCTGAGATATTTGTTGAAATGCTGTATTCACAGCTTCCTCTGAAGTGAATCTGGACTGGCTGTAGAACAGACTACATTTCTAATAGTATGCCAAATGGTATCAGGATATATTTCCACACACTGGAACTTGATTATCTTTAAGTTGGGAGAACATTCCTAGTTAGAATATGGCCTTATAACTCACACTTTAGCTTTGATTTGGATTTGTAAAACCTTCCTTGTATAAATACCAAGCAAGTCTGAGAAGTTGGCATTGGCTCAATGTAATTTGCAATAGGCACTTTAGATGTGATGAAATGCTATTTAGAGAAATAAGATGAGGTAGTTAGGACAGTGATGGTGTCAGCGTGGTGCAGTTTTGCATAGCTGAATGCTGGAAGAGAAGGGGGGCTGCAGAGATGGTTGCTGCAAGAAGCAGCTAGAAGCTCTCTTCAGGCTCCAGAGAGTAAACATAGGCTGATTCAAGGCCAGAGTTATTGGATCAAGGCTGAGACAATCAGCGATGGTCACAGCAACTCTGTGAATCACATTTAGGAGAAAAAAAAACCACAAGCAGCTGCATTTTGCCACCAGAGAAGGAAGAGTGAAATGTAACGAGCTGTGTAGACACCAAGGCTGGTGAAGGGAGGGGGAGGAGGCGTCCCAGGTGCCAGAGAGAAAGATGCTCCTGCAGCCTATGGGGAAACCCATGGTGGAGCGGGTGTCCCCCCACAGCCCATGGAAAAGGCTGAGACCCCACCTGCAGCCTGTGGAGAGGCCTCACACTGGAGCAGGTGGAGACGTGCAGGAGTTGCTGTGACCCATGTTGGAGCAAGCCTCTGCCAGCACTTCCAGCCCGTGGAGAGAGACAGAGACACAGACACAGAGATGAGCAAGGGAGAGATTCATGCCTGAGCAGGTTTGCTGTGGGGAGGCTTGTAACCCGGTGGAGGACTGGGACTGAGAGACATAGTAATTTATGACTGCCTGCCATAGCAGTGACCCCCGCGCAGGGCAGCTGGTGAAGAACTGAAGCCCTGTAGGAAAGGACTCACGTTGGAGAAGTTTGTGAAGGACTGTCTCCCGTGGGTGGGACCCCATGGTGCAGCAGGGGAAGGGTGTGTGGAATGAATGCCCCCCCACCCCCAGATAAGAAGGAAACCAACTTGCAAGTAACTGACCAAAGCCCCCATTTTCCCAGTCCCTGCCCCCCCCATGCCAAAATGAGGGGGAAGAAGGGAGCGAAATCATGACTAAAGTCTGCTAAGAAGGGAGGGTTGGGGGTAAGTTGCTTTAAGATCTGCTTAGGCTTCTCATTATCCAACTCTGGTTTCTGTGTATGTGTAGTGTAATAAATTAGATAGTTTTCTTTCCTTCACTCTGTGTTGAGTCTGTTTTGCCCATGTCGTTGATTACAGGATGATCTCTCCCTGTCCTTATCTTGATTCCTAAGCCTCTCGAGGTGTATTTTTTCTCTCCTGTCCAACTGCAAAGGGGAATGATAGACTGACTTTGTTGGGTGTCTGTCCTGCAGCCAGGCCTAAACCACCACACAGTGCCAGAGCACAGTCCAAGGTGTGCATAATTTTCTGTTTTCGATACCCCTGTAGATGTAGGGCCCATATATTTACTGTTTCTTTTTAATTTGAGAATGGATCCTGCTGCAAATAAGATTTTATTACATGACTTTTTTTTAGCAGAAATTTAGTATTTATTAATATTTTTGTGCTATATCACAAGATTAAGCTGTGCACTTAATCATCAGCCAATTTAGCATAAAAATTGCAATCAAAATAGTGACTTAGTTGACGATTCAAGAAAGGCAAAGGTCACCCGAAACTTACAGCAGGGTTATACACACAGATGGGGGTTAAATCAAATCACATGTACAGACAGACAGACAGACAAATAAAACTGAATCAAAGAACACATACACACAGAGGAAAGTAGTTCTGAACCAAATTGCATGCACACATACATGCTCACACACAGGTCAACCAATGATTAAAATTTCCCCTTCCGTAAGTGTTGACTTACTTTTATGCATTGGCCTTCATAAATGAACAGTCAGTGAACCTCATGAAATCAGACCTTTGAATCCTTGTGATATCATCAACCAACAATCTTTTAATCCTTGAGAAATCTGCCTGGAGAGGCATTCCAGCTCAGGGGGAGATCCCGAGTCACACAGCCCACTGTGGTCCCAGAGACCTCAAAGGGTCTCACTTTTGGAATTGCCACTTACAGGATGGTTGGCTTCAGTCAGTATTCTCCATTCTGGCCACAGTTTGTGCTGAGCCAGTCTGGCAAACAAATCAGGCAGCAGATGGCTGAGGTGTGGCCAGAGGTTGCCTGATGCCTAAACCTATCCAAGCAGCACAATAGGGCTTATCCTGAGATCTCGAAGTGGTTGGGGAGGGGCTGCACCAACACAGGTCCAGAGAACTCCTCAAGCTGAAAAACAGGCATTTTTGGCCATGAATGCAAATGTCTACCTATAGTAACAGAATACTTTTATTGATCTAGACTGGGCATTAGTTTCTTTACTTTCCTATGGATATAATTAGAGGACAATACAATTCACTAATGAAAGACCTCCTAATAAAGATTCTGTTTTCCTGGTCTAGCCCAGCTGCTTGACATTGTCTGTATTAATACTATTCTCCTGGTATTCTCTCTTACGTTTGGTTATATCTCTTACAGCAAAGACTGTAAGAGTACAATGAAAAAGATAAACATTCCATAGTAGTAAGCCTTACCATCAGAAAATAGTGGCAGGTAGATTAAATTTACAAATAAGACATGGATACATGCTGCCTACTAATGTGAAATGTTCTTCCCACACATTGGATCTTCAGTCCTTCAACTCATAAATTAAAGGGTACTTTTGTACTTTATCACTACACATGCAGATTTTAAAAAGGACTTGTTCAGACCTTAACTAAAACAAAAACTGAGTACTCCCCCTGCTCAGCTGATCCATGCCTTGGAATTGCCTAAAACTCAGTAAACACATCACTGTTCCATACTTCTAGCCATCTGATCTTTTTTAGAGCATATATATCTCAGCAGATGGCTATCTGCATCCTGCCTGACTTAGATGGAAAAATAATGAACAGCTAAGCAGAGGAAAATCGTGTTCTCTCAGGGGTCCAGTTTATTAAGATGTGATTAGATGAAATCTGCAGCATGCCAGAAAACTCAGAACATTTCAGAAAATAAGTCAGAACTGTATTTGCTTGAAAATGTAGAGGATGAGTGAGAGACCTTTTTTTTTTTTTTAATAATGACCCAACATTTAGACCCTCCATTCAAGGTGTAGGAGTGCAGAAAATTCAGTACCCTTCCAGGCATCATACCTGTCCAGATTCTTAAGACATTTCTTTAAACACTTCTCTGAGTATGTTTTGTCAGCTTCTTGTATTTCTAAATTTTAAGGTTTTTAATCCAAAGAAAAGGGCATCCTAGGGACTGGAAATCCTAAAATTTAACTTCTAGATACTCTACTACTACATTCAATTGTCATGCTGCCTTTCACTTGTTCGATATTTAGCCTATATATACCTATATAATGTCACAGTTTCAGAAACATGGAAAAATAATCTGGGGGTCACTAATGAAAATAGGCTAATATTTAATTCACCCCTCCAGAGAACTGCCTGATTAACTTTACCTCAAGAAACAGAGGTTTTAAAAATTATTTGTTGTGGATAACTTAACTCCTAGGTTGTTAGATATGACATAGGAATCATCCATATCTCCTGAAGCTGTGTTATTTTGAAAGCAGCAAGTGAGTATTTCCATTATGCATTAATTGAACTGTCTGAAAACATTCTGACCTGAATTGCAGAGATTACTTAGATATCCTAAAGGTTTTAAGAATGTTTAGGAAAATGTGAAAGGTGGTCCCTGTCTCAACAGAATCTGAAGCTTAGTCTACTTATTTTTCTTCTTTTGCTGAAGCTTTTGAATTGGATGCAGGTTAAATGACATAAGCCTAAATACTGTGTCCTGATTAAAAACTCCAAACCAAAACAAAAAACTACAATGACAAAAAACACAACAAAACTAATGGCTTGATACTGTCACACATCACATAACATCTCAGTTTGAAAAGTCAATGTCTGGAAAAGTATCGATTGACTGAAAAAGAGATCTTACTTTGGGAAATTTTGGTTTTCCTCAGTATTATGTGATGCTGTGAACATCACAGTCAACATGTGTCAACAGTGTAGTGAACAGGACTGGGGAAGTAATTGTCCCCCTGTACTCAGCACTGGCAAGGCCACATCTTGAGTACTGCATTCAGTTTTGAGCCCCTCACTAGAGAAAAGACATTAAGGTGCTGGACCATACCCAGAGAATGGCTGGTGTGGGGACTGGAAGACAAATGTTCTGAGGGAGGAGCACCTGAGTGAACTGGGGTTGTTTAGTCCGAGGAGTCTAAGGAGAGACATAATAGCTTTCTAGAACTACCGTAAGGGAGGTTTTAGAGAGGTGGGGGCTGACCTCTTCACCCTAGTAAAAAATGATAGGACAAGAGGAAATGGCCTGAAGTTGCACCAGGGGAGGTTTAGGTTGGATGTTGGCAAATATTTCTTTACAGGGATGGTTGTTAGGCATTGGAACAGGCTGCCCAGGGAGGTGGTGTAGTCACTGGTGGTGTTTAAGAAATGGGTAGATGTGACGCTTAGGGACGTGATTTAGTGGTGGTTTTGGCAGGTTAGGTTGATGGTTGGACTTCATGATCTAAAGGGTCCCTTCTGAAAAAGAGGAGTATATGATTCTGTGATTCTATGATTCTAACATGTGGGATTCTACACATAATCTGATAGCAAAAATTAGTCATAAATACTGACATAATTAATATTGCACATATATATTGGAATTTTAAAAAAAGTAAATTTTAATAATAAGCACTCCCTTGCTGAAGGGAACTGGTTTGATAATATTATTTGCCTTTGTTTTTAAAATACTTAATCTAAGAAATGAACAATAACTCTAGTACTTCACAACATTTTTTTCTAAATTGGCAATCATAAATGAAAATGAAATCTGTTCATTGAAGAACAGACAACAAGAACATAAGTTATTTATACTATTGAGCTATAATTTTGCCAGTTAAACTGCTTAGAGCACTGCTGTTTCAGACTTTACTGAACCAATACATTATAATTTCATATTTGCATTTTTAGTACCTTGGAGACTTCTCCACAAGCACATGTTAATTACTATGCTGTAGAAATGCAAAATCAGAACATGACTGTTCCTTGCAATTTCTTTACAATTCTGACATGAATAGACAGTAGATTAGGCAGAAAGATAGGTGGGTGGAAGGGAAGTTTGGCCCCTGATCTTAGAACACCAGCACTGTCTGAGTTGTAAATCTCCTAGGCAATGTGGCAAAGTAGTGTATTTTCAGGAGGGAAAAAAGAATATACCCTACATGACATACACCAAAAGAGAATCTTTAAAAAATAGAGTGAGGCAAAATGCAAGATTCACTGACACATCTTTCAGGATTGTTAAGACCTCTGGAATTTATGCATCACAAACCAAAATCTTCGTAAGTCACGCGATGGTATGCATACCTTAAAAAGCCAGAGTTGCAAAGTTTGTCCTGGCTTTCCAGATATCCCACTGATATCTTCTAGGACTGCACTGGTATAATTAGGCAGCTATACATGAGAAACTCAGCAACATCAGCTCTGTTAGCTCCTAATCCCTTGGTTCTGCACACAGCTGGAAGAACCATTTCAGTTAGCTCATGCACACTAACAGCCACATGATGTAATCTTATTCAAAAGCAAATAAAAAGTAAGATATCCATCAGGATTTAACACAAGTCTGGCATCATATTTTTTTCATAACCTCAGCCTTAGAATTACCATCTAGGGCAAGTTGTATCTTGGAAAGCTTGAAATTTATAAGAAATAAAGATAGGCTTTAGTAATAAAACTTGAGCAACTGCTTCCTGTGCTGCTTTTGTTATCTATATTTGACTAGCTTCTGCCTTTCTCATCTCATGCAGTTCCTTTATCTCTTTCTGTGTCTAGCATTGAACTCACACCTTACAAGTTTATGAATCTCTTCTGGAAATTACTGGAAGCTTGCCTATATGCCATCCTGAAAGTCATGTTCAATGTTGAAGCTTCCCTTCCATTAAAGATAGCAGCATCTCCCAGATGTGAAGGGTGTGCATAAAAAAGAAAGTAAGCATTTGAAAGAAATTGAGGGGACTATGAACTACTTCAGAAATAGGCAAATAAGTATGCTGTAGTCAAATAGAGACTATTAATAAGTTTGTTACCAGGCTAAATTACTGCAGATAATTTATCTCTCAGGTACTAAATGAATATTTATCTGAACTATGTTGATTCATTTTCTTTATCAAACAAGATTCAGTAAAGATCCAGATAAAGTTTTCGGGGATTTTTGGTTTTGTTTGTTTGTTTTTAATTGTCAGCACAATTTTTCATACATTTATTTTTGTGTTGACTTTTACTTTTTAGTTCTCTTTGAAAAAAGAAAAAAAAAAAGTTCAAGCAATGCAGATGGCATTGAACTGTCATAAAACTAAATAAGAAAAGTTTGAAACTTTATGGCTGAGGAAAAGTCCCTGTTTGTTCAGATCCACAGCATTTTGTAATGGAAGGACTAAAGCATATAGGGAAGAAGTGACAAACCTTGTACAATATTCATAATGTTTTTATAGAATGAATAAATTATTAATATAAT
Source organism: Zapornia atra (assembly GCA_013400835.1). NCBI lineage: Eukaryota > Metazoa > Chordata > Aves > Gruiformes > Rallidae > Zapornia > Zapornia atra. The sequence continues at coordinate 64,171 of VZTU01003954.1, forward strand.
ATTTGTAAGGGAAGGGTTTCCTTTATTGTTCTATCAGTTTATCCTACTAAAAAGCTCAAATGGATGTGAAACTAAACAAAACATCCGTACATATTATTTCACATTTGCATTTCAACATTCACTAATACTCTTTGTACTTACTTATCGTTCATTCCTGTGCCTGATGCCACTATGCACCTTTTCCTCTTTTCTATTAGATCACTTCTTCTCCTTGAGTATTTTTTTAATTCTGACATCAGTTCGACTATATTTCTACAACTATTTACAAATTTCCATTGTTTTCTCCTAAATGAAGAAAAGTTTTATTAGACTTACAACTGAGGTATCTGAACATTCAACATCCAGGTAATTGTTTTTAGATGAACATTCTTTTAAGATACCATTTATCCTCCTTCCACATTTCTGAAACATACCTTTCTGTAAACTTTCAAGATATCCTAATGTCAGAAAATTTCTTAACAGTGGATAGCTACATCAAAATAATCGGTAAAATGATCAGCTTCTACTTATTTATAACAGTTAATTTTTGTAAGTCTTGTCACTAGAAGCATCTGGTTTTGAAGATTTCTCAGAAATTTATGAAAGCATATCATACATCCAGGAATAGACATCTTTCCAAAGTACTCAATGTGATTTTAATTGATATATCTAAAGATTTGTGTTTCAAGTCTCATTAAAGGCCTTGCTTTTATGCATAAACTATTGTTTTGGGTTTTTTTTCAGGAAAAAAAAAGTTTCCTAGAATATTTACCTCAATTTCAACACTTCAATTCATCCTATCCCCAGATAAATTTTTATCTTATGTGATCATAATGTTTATTTCTTCTCATAGGCAAAAATGATAACTCCTGTTTTAGTCTTCTTCCATGTTAAAATATCTTGGTGTATCAAAATCAGATTTCAATCGACTGGCTGTTTCTTTTAATATGCACAGTGCCGTGCATACTGAATAAGTAACTCAAGGAGCTTCTGGAGTTTGAGTTGGTTGCAATTTTCAGTAAGGATGAACAAATATAGTAGTCTGTGTGAGATAAGGAGGCGGGTGCTGAGATACAATCCAGTGACCAAAAACACAACTATCATTCAACGCATCATTTGAAAAACTGCCTGTCTCTTATTCATAAGAAATTAAAAACAAAATAAATCCCACAGCCTTATCTTGGGCCATGCTAAAAGTTTAAAAGAATTTTAAACTAGACTAAGAGACAGTATATGGTGAAGCCAGCTAATTTCTAAAGCTGAAATTGCACAAAAAATGTTGTGGTATATAAAAAGAAAGAAAATATTGTGCAAATCCAAATTATTACAGGAACTTTAAATAATGAACAGATTTCAATAACACTCATTGGCACTTTGACTTTGATGTGGATGTATTAACATCCAAATTATCACTTTATGGCTTCAAAATTATCACCTGCTTACCCAACATGTTAAGTAATTTACTCCAGACATAATCTGCCTTCTAGAGTGTGTCCATTTTTGCTGTATAGTCATCATACTTAGGTGCCATTAAATGAAAATGAAAGCTTTCTTTCATGTTGTTTATACAATCCAGAATGTTAATGCCAAATACAGTAAATATTTTATAAATTCTACATGAGCTGTTTTGGATCACTTTAATGTAACCACTATGGTTAAACTGAGCTTTTATATTTTCTCTTTCATGTCAGAACTTTTATAGCCACTTCAACAGCCTCAGGAAGATCACCTGTGCTCTCTATGTTTCTTTGCTGCTGTACTGGTTTAACTCATATGCATTCAAATATAAATGTACTGAAACTAATCCTTGAAATGTAAAGAGAGTATTCTAAATTCTTTCTTAGAGCTTGTAGACACAGGCAGAGACTCTACAGGCCACCCAAGCCAGGAATTGAGGTCAAAGTCCTAGATCAATATATTAACTAGAGACCACAGCTGGAAGTGGTGTTTTATAAGGCACATTTGCTAATAAAAACCAATTGTTTCAGGCTCATCTTGCTGAATTTGGCCAAGTTTCTGCAAAGTTGGAAAACATTTGAGGTTTTGTTTTGGCTTTTAAATGAAATTTCAGGACCAAATTTTCTTGAATTGCATTAAAAATGAAAATATTTTTAACATGGATTTTCTTTTGTTGAATGTGAAATTAGAAGTTGTATTTTTGGTTGTTTTCGGTTTTTTGTGGGTTTTGGGTGGGGTTCCCATTGGGCCATTAAGTTTACAAATGCAGTCTTCACAAAAGTCTTTTTCATGCAGTTTTACTTCTGTCAATTAAAATAAGGATCTGAAAGTAAAATTGGACAGGTTGTACAATACAATTGGGTCTGCACTAAACTTGAAATTGCCAGATTCAGTGAAGTGTGCAGAGTTCACTACAATAAACATACTCTCATTTACTTCTGGTAAACATATGTAGGACACATACTCCTGAGGCTTTATTTATAATTTTTTGTTTGTATGTATATATGCTTGTACATAGTGTCCTGGTTCTGGCC